>OX424574.1:34129222-34423934 GCA_949152435.1 Gastracanthus pulcherrimus
AATCAATTTATTTGTTTCTTCATAACATTGCTTTTTGAAGCTCACTTTTTATACGTTAGGAAGCTCCAAAATGCATTTTAAAGCATCCTATAAGTTTTTTGAATATATTTTTATAGTGTTTAATTACATTTAATTAATTATATGCAATTTGCCATTATCTTTAAAGTCGTTTTTCTATCATCACATCATTTTTGTACAGTATTTTTCGTTATACGTCTAAAATTTACACAGTAACATAAAAAACGAGGGTGATAATTTATTATTGTGTAAAGAACAGTGGACAACAGCGTTTTTGTTTATTAATACCTTAAAAAGTATTTTATTATGAAATATTATTATAATTGACCAATTGAAAACGGTACAAATGACGGTGATCTTACCGTTGTTAACCTCATCATCGGCTTCACTTCATAAAAAATCGTACATTGTGACCCCGATAATCATTGATTATTATGTAAAGAATAGTCGACACGACAGTTTTGTACTACAAATGCCTACAAATTTTTATTTTTATGATGCAAGTATTTAGGTTAGGTAAAATTTCCACCAATCCGAGTAACTCCGACATTCCCTTAGCAATACTCCTTGCGCAAATTCGTGCGGTGAAATAATTTGAAACTTCACAGGATTATTGTTTTTTACGTTATAAACACATTGTCAGAGCGATTTTTCAAATAACCCCCGTATACAAATTTTACTCACATATATAAATAAAAAAAATAATACATAATTATATTTCATAAGTTCGTGTGTAAAATATGTATACGCGGGTTATATGAAAAATCGCTCTGACAATATGTTTATAACGTAAAAAACAATAATCCTGTGTGGTTTTAAATTATTTCACCGCGCGCATTTGCGCAAGGAGCATTTTTAAGACCAAGAATGAAGTTCTGAGAAAAACGACTTTAAATGTCGCAAATTGCATATAAGCCAATGTAATTAACACTATAAAAATATTCAAAAAACTTATAGGATGCTTTTAAAAAACAATTTGGATCTTTCTAACGTATAAAGTGAGATTCAAGGAATAGTTTTTTCAAGAAAAAGAAAGTTGATTTTTCTACCCCTTCCGGTATATTCTAGCCTTAAAATATAAAGTTAACCTGTGAGCACGCGCGCCAGTAGCGCCTTTAAGAAACCATACTTTTTAAACCGGAGTTTTCACATCTACAAAAAATTTTCTGGTAATGGGACTTTTATGTATATTCTTCAAAAATCTTATTTAGTTTCAAATAGTGCCATTAAATAATTAAAAAACAATTATTTACAAATTAATAAAAAAAAACTATTAATAAAGTGGAAAAAATATTAAACAAATGTTTGTTTTTTGTGTCTTAGTTCTGCTAATGTCCTTGAAAACACGGTTTATTTGTATTTGGCTTCACAGAGGCGCTCAAGCGCCTGTCCGCGTAGAACCAAAAAGTGCGCCTACTCGCGGGTTAACAGAGTAATTTTTGTGTCAGTAATTTTTGACTTTCGTGTAAACTTTATAGATATTTTTCAGTCATTTTCACTGACACAAATGTTACTACTTTACAACACGTATGTTTACTGCAGGGTAACAGGAGAGTCACTGCATAATTGGAACACGTAGGAAAGAGCGGAGACTAACAAGGTCAGCTACCACCCTCCGGGAAATAAAATTCTAGTACCTAAAAATATACCTTTGGCCCTCGAAGTTTGATCTCAAAGGCCCCTTATAACAAGATATGACCTTTTTTACTCCGAATTTGCGTTATTTTAGTCATAAATAGTACCTATTCTTTAGATCATAAGTCTGTATGTTTTTAGACTTAATTAAGAAATGATCCAATAATATGAAAGTAGGTGGAAAGAGCTTTAATTTGAGACCTGTAACGTTAAAAAATATTAATTTGTTCCAAAGTTATTAATAATAAAAGATAGTGAGAAAAATACATGAAAATTCACAGAATCTTATAGGTACCAGAAAACGTTGTCCAAAACCTAATCAAAACTGTTTCCCAGAGGGTGGTAGTAGTCCTTAAAAGTTAAGCCGAAATCATTAATAATTTCTTAAAATGACATTAAAGATGCGTATAAAGTTCAACTTTAGAAAAAATTTCAAAGCAAAAGGTCAATTATTGTACTATTCTTATGACGCATTTACATGCAGTTCCGAAACCTCCGCTTTTGAGAGGGAAATTTAAACTTCATAATTAATATACCTGTCATAATTAGCATAATACATTCCAAAATAATATTTAGTGCTTACACACTATATTAAAGATTATATTTCGTATTGTTATTATAATATACGCATACATAATAATAGGTTTTGGACCTCCATGTTTATAAATAACATTTACAGTGTTATAAATAACATTTTTCTCTTTCTATCAACCTTTTCACTAATATTTGAAGTTTAATTCTAATAAGCTTATTAGAATTAAACTTCAAATATTAGTAAAAAGGTTGATAGAAACACAAAAATGTTAGTGGAAATGACAACTGTGAAAACTATGAAAAAAATGTGAGAAAGTGTGAAAAAATGTGAAGATACATATACTTATGGAACATCTGTTACAAACAAATATGCACATTATTTCATACCTTTTCACACTTTTTTCATAGTTTTTCACAGTTTCTCAAATTTATAAAAAAAACACGTATTTTATCTAATATAACTTACATCATTTTTCACATTTCTTCACAGTTTTTCACAGTTTTTCACGTTTTCACACTTTTTATTTCGTTGCATTCTCTTATATAAAGGAAATTACAACTGTGAGAAATTGTGATAAAATGCGAGAAACTGTGAAAAACTGTGAAAACCTGTGGAAAACTGTGAAAAACTATGAGAAACTGTGACAAAAATTATGAAATATTCTATAATATATTTTAAAATCCTGTTTCAAATGTAAGTCCAATCTAACCAAAAGTAATACGTCATATAATAACATTACAGGATATTTCGCGTATATTTTAATGTGATTTGTCACAGTGAAATATTGTAGAAATATTATGGCAATATTAATGTGATATGCATACAGAAATGTCATCCTGTAAACTTGTAATAATATTGATGTAATAATATTGATGTAATATTGCAATGTCACATAATAATATTGCAGTAATGTACTACGTATATTACGATGTGATTTATCACAATGTAATATTGTAGAATTATTGCAGCAATCTTGCGCCGTAACTTATCATTGCGCAGTGTTACAAGAATATCATTGCAATATTACAATGTGATATATCGTAATGTAATATTATAGAAAGATTGCTGCAATACTGTAATCTTGAAAATCATACTGGCATATCACAGAAATGTAGCTGCATTGTATCAACTTATCCGCAATATCACAGCAACGTTCAAATACTTCTACGATATTTCTGCAATATTGGGTGATATGTGGGTAATTTAAAATTTGATTTTTTTGTTTTTACTATTAATTAATATACTTATTTAACAAATAACCCGAAAGAAACGAAATTTGATCCTAATATTCACTTCTAAATTTAATAAACAGAAAGAATTCCGGGGGAGCAGTTGTCGATAACCATTTTACGAGCGACTCAGGTAGAAATGACTTCATAAAAGATCATATATACTTATACATGATCATATATGACCATATAAGAAAATTAGATATGAAGATATATGAATATATATGACCATATATGTAAATACTAATCCATGTATGAGCATGAACGAATTATGGCAACATATAAGCATATATGAAAGTTTATGGTCATGTATGCTCATATATGGCTTTATACCATTATATATATATACCTATATGGACATATTAAAAGTTTCATTTGGATGTTCGAAAGGATCCATATATAGTCAAATCCATGATAACACATAACGCTTTTCAAACGTTTTTAAAACGTTAGAATTAAAACTTCAAATGTTAAAATGAAAAATTATAAATACATCTGAAAAACGTTGGCAAAACATCTCAATGTCGGGAGATTCGTTCCACATAAGACGTTGTAAAACCGTTTTTAAAACGTTTAATAAACTCTCCAAGGTCTGTTGAATGATAAAAATTTAAACGGTTTAAAAACATTTTTAAAACGCTTGGATTAAAACGTTCAAAAAAGGTTTGAAAATGGTTTGAAAATGGTTTGAAAAAAACTAGCATAGAATATATCGAAAAAAATTGTATAAATAGAATTTGATGCTACATATATTACCAAATTTGGAAGTATCATCTAGATGGTACTTCCAAAATTGGTAATATTTGTAGCATCAAATTCTATTTAAACGTTTTTTTTTTCGATATATTCGAAACTATTTTCAAACCTGTTTCAAACGTTTCAAAAACGGTTTTACAACATCTTATGTGGAAAGAGTCTGCGGACATTGAGACGTTTTGCATACATTTTTAGACGTATTTAAAACTTTGCTTTTCAACGTTTGAAGGTTTTAACTCTAACGGTTTTAAAACGTTCGAAAAACGTTATGTGTTATCGGGGAAGTCAGCATCCCTCGTTGAAGTTTAGGATTTAAACGGATTGAAGTGGATTGTAACGGATTGTAACGTTTTGCTTGTTCCAATCCGTTTCAAACCATAACAGGAAATAGCAATATAGTATTCAATCCGTTTCAATACGTTGTAATCCGTATCATAATTTACACGGATTACAGTGTATTGACAAGGTTTGAAAAGGATCCAACTGGATTAAAAAAACGGATTGAATCAGATTAATTCATCTTCTTGAGTTTCAATCCATTCCAATCCTAAATTTTAACGAGGAATGTACAGTCGCATATATAATCGTATATAGTCATATGTGGTAATACAGTATTATATATGGTTATTATATATGGCACCTCATTTGGCCTTTATATAATCATGTAGAATCATATATGATCATATATGGGCATATATGAAATCAATTTTGTCAATACACGGATTACATTTTTTTAATAAATATTGAGTTACTTATTAATAAATATTAGTTGTACAGTTTCAGTGTTATCATCCGGACGATATTTCCAAAAATGGCAACTTTATTTCAGTTCAGTGCAGTTGTTTATGCCGACTCTACATTGTGTGCCGTTTGCCATGTGCCGTGTGCCGTCTAATAAAAAAATGGTTGTTCGACATCTAGGGGAGACCGGGGTATGAGCGTCTCAGCGAAAAAACCGTCACCCCTCTTTCAACTTTAATAAATGAATGTTTCGACTCGGTAATTTTTTATAATAATTAAATAAGTGTATATTTTTTCCCTTTAGCCATTTTTTGTTAAAAAATTAATAAAAATTAGTTGAATTTCGGAGCTCAAAACTGTGTAGAGCTAACGAATTTCTATCGAAGGTCAGACTGAAACAAATTACTTGAAATATATGTAATTGGACGCATTTAAAAATTTAATTCACGAACTTTCAATTTCTTTTTTAATCAATCCTCTACGATGAATATTTTATAAATTATATTAAATATAAAACAGGTATTGACTCGGGGTGTGACCGTCATTGACAACTGGGGGACGAACGTCGCATGAAACGGTACGGCGGAATAAATCAAAATGAAACAGCTGATTTTCTTAACCTAAAATTTTCTAAATTGGCAATATTTCTAGTTTCATTTTACATGTATTTGGGTATGACGTTTGTACCCCGGTAGTATGACGGACTTACCCCGGGTCTGGGGCAAACCGTCATTTTTTACGCTTGCAAGTTTTTTAAGCTTTTAAATATATAAAATTACATATTATAATTTAACTAAGTGGCATTCGTTTTTTAAGTAGTTTTTTGACACATTTATTTATTTTTTCTGCCGAAATCATAAAAATTCATATTTAAAACTCGTGATAAAGTTAGGGTGTCAGTCATGCCCTGGTCTCCCCTATATGAGGTACTCGACGTGGGAAATTTCTGGTCGAATGCGTTTGAAATCCTCCAATAAGCGTAGTGAAAACGTGCGTTCACTGTAAAAAATCCTCTTGTAGATTTACTACTCTGAGAGTTGGAAATAAAAAGTGCTAGTCTAAGTGTAGTGTTTTTACTAGAAAACTATAAATTTATAAGCGACGTTGTAAATTTACGTGCGACGATGTAAGCCGTGATGTTTGAGTCACTTTATTGGCTATACCTTTTTCTTTCAAGTGACTGTATAAATATTTTCGGGATTATCCCTTATTGTATTAGCCAAAAAGTATCAAAATTTTGAGTAAAACTGGATTTTTGCATTCGTCTTACATTTTTACTTAATACTACTCTGAATGTAGTACTTTTATTAGATTTTATAACTTTTACTAGATTTTTGTAAATTTACAAGTTTCTGTAACTTTACAATGACTGTAAAATTACTACACTCATAGTGGTATTATTTTTTTCCAACTGTCAGACTATTAAATTTACAATTTTGTTTGTGAATTTACAACGGCGGTGTAAACCTACTACATTCAATGCAAGGTTTTTATAGAGGCGTTGTTTTTTTAATGCTTTCAGACCAGTAATAGATTTACAATTGCCGTTGTAAATCTACGAACGATTTTTTGCAGTGTTCGATCCGATGAGACCCAATGAAATTGCAGTTTTTCCAAAAAATTCAAACGCATTCGACCAGAAATTTCCCACGTCGAGCGTACGTAAGCGCAGATGGAAAACTGGAAACTCAGACTAGTAATAGATTTATAATTGCCGTTGTAAATCTACGAACGATTTTTTGCAGTGTTCGATCCGATGAGACCCAATGAAATTGAAGTATTTCCAAAAAATTCAAACTAATACGACCAGACATTTTCCACGTCGAGCGTACGTAAGCGCAGATGGAAAACTTAACCTTAGCAGCAATTTCAAGAATTCCTAATATTTTTATTTTTACAGATATAAACGAAAACATAATTTTAACTTACTTTAAACAATTTATTACAATTAACTTGTTGTTTATATGTATAGGTTAAGCTAAAATGTTTATGTTCTTTTTTGTTTACCCTGTGCTATATACTTGATAGTTGTCAAACAACCAATTTCTTTTTTATTGCACACGGCACACTACACAGGGCACACGGCACATGGCACGCAATGTAGAGTCAGCATTAAGTCGTATAATGAAAAATCCTCCAGAATAAAAATTTTAATGACAAAAAACCGTACACGAGCATATAATGTTCATATATGATCAGATATGTTCATGTATTGCCATTACTCGTTTATGATCGTATATGAAACGTTATATACTCGTATGATCATATATGAGTCATTTTTACCCGGAGGGGCAATTCTCGATAGGTGCAAAAGACCCAGTTCTCGATATACCAACAAACCCATTACTCGATATAAAAATAAAAGTTCTGTACAATAAATAATATAACCTCACAGATTTAATATGTATACTCAACGTGGGAAATTTCTGGTCGAATGAATTTGAATTTTTTTAAATACTACAATTTTGTTGGATCTCATTGGATCCAACGGACGTTTTCGCTAAACGCATTGGAGGATTTCAAACGCATTCGACCAGAAATTTCCCACGTCAAGTGTACATATTATTATTGAGAAAACTATGTCGATCTGTGTGGATTTATCGAGTTTAGTATCTATCTAGTTTGTCTATAAATGCCGTTATAGCGAATGTGGGTGCTACATGAAGTTATTTACTCTATTTAATTCTGTAGAGAAAAATCAATATGATTTTCTAAAAATTACACTAAATTCGTACCTGCATTTTTTTCATATCTATGTGGACCTTGTGATACAGCAAGTCTAAAATTCTCGAAGTGATGAAACAAACAGCTAAAAGTCAGTAACTACAATTAATTTGTACTGTATTCTTCCGCATTCTATACACACGGCCAGCTTTAAATCGTATTAATTTCTACTCTCTAGACTTAAAAAAATTAGGTATTATGTTTTTATTTTTTTAATTAAACAAAAAATTGAGACAGATATAGAAGATTGCAATTTCCATGACATCACAATATTAAATATCGTAACGTCACTTAAAATTGTATTTAAAAAAAAATTTAAATATATAAATATAACTTTACAGTCTATAACTTTTGAATTTGAGATGAAAAATAAAACTCTACCGATTCTTATGAAATAGGGATCATAGACATCGGAAGAGTTTAATTTTCCATCTTAAATAAACTCTTAAAAGATGAGACTGACTCATATATGAGCCACCAACAGTCGGAGATTACCTTAAAATACGGTAAATATAAATATACATGAATTTCCCGTAAAAAGATCGAAATTTCTTAGGAAAAATCACGGTCCTCTAAAAGTTAATAAATGTGCGAGTAATCGACATACTCCATCATCTTATAACTTTTAAATTCAACATTTTTATGAAAAATAAAAACTGCAACCTGATTTCTTTACATTATTCTACCTAAAAAAAGTTTTTATTTGTATGCTTTCATAACTTTAAATAAAATACTCGGATGAAAAAGAGTTGAGTGACTTTATGCAGTTCTCGTATTAAACGTAGCATTATTCAAACTTAAATAGAAATAGCTGTAATTATAAAATAACAAACTGTAATTAAAATAAAAAGTCTAATCTACGCAAACATGTTAATTATAAGTACTTATTAATTTAAATTTTTATATGCAAAAATAATAGTACATTATGCATCAAGGGAGTAAAGTGGGCAATGTACGCACTGTGTGACGTTGCCGACCGAGCGAAGCGAGGTCGGCATTTCACACAGTGCATGCTTGCCTACTGTACTCCAGAGGTGCGTATACTACTTTTCACCACACCCCCGTAAAGAAATGACTGTACGCATCTCAGCAGGCCGTACAGTACCCCATGCTCTGCCTAGAAGTAAAGTGACTTGTGTACGCGCGACGCGCTGTTTTACCGCTCGAGACGCAGTCGAGAGCGGAAAAAGGCGCATCGCGCATGCGCAAGTCACTTTATTCCCTAGGCAGTCCATGCGGTACTGTACGGCCTGCTGAGAGGGCGTACAGTCAGCACTTTACGCGCAGTGTGGTGAAAAAGTATTTTTACATAGAAGCATTTTAGCGATTCTCAATCCTGCCAACTTAAATTTGAAGAAAAATATTCCGCCGAGATGGCATCTTTTTCCTCGCACCCGACTATATAGATATAAGTGAAAAGAGTCTTGTTTTAGCCATAACTCTGCACCGTTTGAGAATAAATAATTGACCTAAAAAGCAAATAAAAGTAGAAAAAAGAGCTTTAATTTAAGTTTTAAAAAATTAAAAAATATTAAATTATTTTAAAGTTATGAACAATTGAAAATAATAAATAAAAATTCATGAAAATTCGAAGATTTTCAGCTGATTAAATAATTAGGTGAGTTTTCACAAATTTTTATTTATCATTTTCAATTGTTCATAACATTAAAATAGTTTAATATTTTTTAATGTTCCAAAACTTAAATTAGAGCTCTTTTTGTCTACTTTTATTTGAATCAATTTTTTATTCTCAATAGGTGCATAGTTGTGTCCAAAAGAAGAGGTAGCTTTTTTCACTCATATAATACATATTTAGGGTGGACTAGCTTATATCTCGAAAACAAGTGTTCATGGGACAAAACTACGTGTATAGGAAATCATTTTTAGGTACCAAAAATCTCTTCTCAAATCCTCAGCTGAATCCGTTACCCAAATGCCTAATAGGACTCTATTTATAAGTCATATATTTTTTTACCTTAACGAATCTTAACAAAAAATTTATGAAAGAAATTCAATATACATAATGAACATACAAACTTTTTTAATCAGCAATTATGATGTTGCAAAAACGATGATTTTCAATTTAAGAAAAGTTACTTAAACGCAATAACTTTTTTGTTTCTCATGCAATTTAAACGGTTAAAGTCATATTTCATTTATATGTTTTTTATCACAAAATGATAAAAAAATTAATTTTATAATTGACTTATACGTACTAAGAAACATCTTATTATTATTATAATTAAACTTATTTAAATTTACGTAATAATTTAATTAAATGATACGCTATTCCATAGGATGCACACAAAATAGTATATTGTGCAACTAGTGCGCGAAGCACGTGATGTTCGAACGAGTGGGAAGTTTGTCGCTCGAGCTCAGCGTGTTATTTCCTCGCAAACTTATTTTCTTCCCACAAATTTTTTTCCCGTATTATTATATTGTGCAACTAGGTGGGTAAGAGGGTCATTTCTAGCGAGGGTGAGATAATGTTAACACGAGTCGTAGTCGAGGGCGCCGAAGGCTGCTAGTGCTAAAATCATCACCCTGGTTAGAAATTGCCCTCCCCTTGTTACACACCGAGCTTTTTTGACAAGTGCATGTAAGGCCCTTTTTTAAGCATATAGGGCGAATGGGGAGTTGCATATTTTGAGTCGTGCGCCATTTACTTACAGAATTAAATTACAATTTCATCTTCAAAATACAAATTTTCCAAAATTTTCCAAAATTTTCCAAAATTTTCCAAAATTTTCCAAAATTTTCCAAAATTTTCTACAAATTTGAAAATTTTTATTTAGGACCGGGAGGTAATGGTTATTATAAGCTCTCTCTTCCCTCCCACTCCCACATATTAGGGTCACACAACCGCATAAGCCTTCTATCCTCCACTCGTGTGACCAGGGTTCCTGGATTATATATATATATATATATATATATATATATATATATATATATATATATATATATATATATATATATATATATATATATATATATATATATATATATATATATATATATATATATATATATATATATATATATATGTTTGCACCTCTGCCATACGCTTGGATAGCACCGTCGTTGCACTCTTGCAGTGATGCAGATTGATCTGGGCGAAGACAATAATGGGAGACATCACTTTGGTGTTTCCTTTATCGCCTCCACCGTCACCTCACCTGGTAAGTCCGCAGTCTGCGTCGGCCCCACTCTTAGTGAATAAACCTTCTCATCCTGCTCTTTCCAAAGAACGCAGTGCACTCGCCTGGCCCCGCAGAAGGGTCTTAAGTCGACTCTCCTAAGATCTTCCACTTTTTCCTTATCTAATACCACGCGCACCGTGGTCTCCACCTTGTCCCACTTGCCCTACACTTTCTTAGAACCGACGATCATCCAGTCTCTCACATTTAAGGTGAGGTTCCGTTTGATAGGATTAGGATAGGTATTTCGTTAGGGAATCAAACTTCTACTTAACATAAATCGTCACCTTCCTTAGCTTTATGAGTATGCTAGACTCAATGACCTTGCACCTGGTAACCTCCGACGGTTCTCGTTTCTCCACGTTCTCGAAGAGCAAGTTCCTTTTAGTTCTCATAGTGCAGCACTTGTGTGCCCTGCGAGTACCAATTGTCCAGGAATCCCGTGTAGTGCTTTAACTGCTTTTTCGAGTACCGGGATAATATCCCGACCCCTGCTCCTCGCTCAACCTGCTTTCTAGGTTGTCAGCGGGTGTGTGTATTATAACCACCATGAGTTCGGTAGTGTTTCATCGTATTATCAAACTTCTTCCATGGCTTAGAGATGGAACCTTCCTAGCGAGTGCGTTTAGGTGTTGCAAGAGTCTATCCCATGTTCGCCTGACTAGCGTTCTTGGCCCCTGATGCCGATGCACCACCTCATTGCTTCTTTACTTTCCTCCTCTGAGTCCCGAAGAGTTTTTTGAATTCGCTGACCGGAAGTTCCTTCTCCGAGTCCTTTCCAGCAGTATCGCTTGTTTATAGGGTATTCCGTTAATCGCTCTATTCCATTCATTTATAACAGAGCCTTTCAGAGTCGAAACCTGCTCATAATTAAGCCTCCACACCCACATCAAGGTCCTACAGCCGCCAGAGCAGCGCAGTCAAAACCGACGCCCGACCCGTGTAAAAGTATATCTATAAATGTGTAGTGCCGGGCGTCGCTTTTGGCTACACGGCCCCAGAGGACAGTCCACTTATATGTGTGAGTGTGTGTATGTATGTGTGTGTGTGTCTCTGTGTGTGTGTGTGTTTTTGCGTGTGTATATGTGTGTGAGTGTGTGTGTGTGTATCTATGTGTGTCTGTGAGTGTGTGCATGTGTGTGTGTATATGTGTATACGTGTACGTGTTTGTGTGTGTGTATGCGTGTGTGTGTGGGTGTGTGTGTGTGTGCGTGTATGAGAGAGAGTATGTAGCATATCACCATTTGCTCAATCTGTGATATACCTTCCCCAAATTTTGCTCAGATGTTTGCTATCATTCCCCGGGGTGCGCTTGAAAGTTTCAGAGAAAATGGTCAATTATATTTGTTTATAGCCGTTTTTCGAAAATTAGAAGTTTCCAAATTTCGGAAATTTTTTAAAACGTTTTAATGCAGGAATGGTTTTTGGGAAGCGAGTTGTTTACACAATAAAGTAACTCTTAGAATTCTTCATTTTAAGGTGCCATTAAAGCATATGTTATCTATAAGTATAGTAAATGGAGATCAAGATTAGTGCATTTGCGCCCTTAGATTTCATAAATGAAACAATATTTAACACTTAAAAAATTATGCATTGACATCTTTTTGTAAGTGGTTACCGCGGAAGCGAGTTCAACGCATTATTTCTACATTATATTTAGAAAATAATCATTGAAATGCTGTATCGGTACAGCTGTGAATTGGCGAAATAAAAGTTTTTTGTTTTCTATTTTTTTTTGTGAACATAGAAATTGTGAATTGAGCTTGTTTCCGCGGTAACTACTTACAAAAAATGTATCAAATTTGTTTAGTACTAAATATTGTTTTATTTATGAAATCCACGGGCACAATGGTGCCAACCTTTTTCCCCATTTACTATATTTATAGTCAACATATATCTATGCTTTCAACATATAGCTAGGCGCCTTAAGGTGGTTTCAGCAATTTTTTATAAAAACATAGGCGTCATTAAAAGTTTCCAAAAATGTTCTTTAAACATTCAACTTTTAAAGAAAATCTGGGGATAACGGCCAAATTATCAGATAAACTAAGTTTAAAAAAGTAATTTTTAACACATAACCTTATAGGAATGAGACGTTAGTGGCCTCTTAAAAAATTATAAAAAATGAGTTATTAATAAATTTAATACGTAATTAAATATTTTTTCACAGTCAATCTAATGACTTGATCAAATTTATATGTTAATGATGAAATAAAAAAGATATTAAGGATGAACGTTGAAAACGTGTTTCTGCATGCGCACTGATTTAGCATTTTTTGCGGATTTAACTTAATAATTTTTTGTTCTATACGTTTAGAAGTAGTTTATAATACTTTAGAATGAAATTTAAATAAGACAATTTTGAATCAAAGTTAAAAGCATAAATGAAACCCACCATAGGGCCCTCGCTTGATACAGTACTCATCGCTGAAGCCGTCTTAACTATTTGATATGTGATGTCGTTTTTCATTTGTTATACTTTATGAGGAAATTTCTTTTTCAATCTCTATAACTCGAAAAGTATCCGATAAAAGTCATTGAAAATTTCATTGAATATTAGTTACATGAAGAGGTATATTTCTGTAAATTGTTAAGTCTTAAAACATACTTTCCGTTTCCTGTGAAAAAAAATGTCAAAAAAATGCATTTTCTTCGACAAAGATAACTTAAGTAATAGTTGAGGTTATGCCCTGAAAATTTCAGGGAATATTGGTTAGGTGTCAGGTTATTGGCTGAATATTTGTTAGCCGATTTGGTTTATAATCTTCTGAGATATTAGAGATTATTCAATTTAAACAATATTCTTTCCTCTTGTATGTTGTATTGTCTATAATCTCCATCGCTATGGTATTTTTTGGAGATATTAATTTTAGTTGTATATGGTATTTAGTATTCTACACTTCTAGTCAAGTTTATGCATTATACCTAACACTGGCAATAAATGAAATTCGGAAAAAATTAACTCTCTTAGCTTATCACCTAGTATATGTACCGTACGAGTAAACAACATTTTCTATATATTTATTCTATTATTATATTTTTTTATTTTTTCTATATATTTTTTCTATATTTTTTTCTTTTTATTTTATTATTCTCGCTCCTTTGGTGAATTTTTATCGAATAGACTTAAGCAAAGCGAGAAAACAAAATTAAATACGAGTATTAGATGAAATTCGATAGAATTTCAAAACGATGAAAAAGTACATTTCTACCAACTTAACTGCAGTAAATATGTTTCTAATAAGTAAAAAATTTATACACTTTTGTTCTAATATTTTCTCTATCTTCCACACTTACCAGACGCGGTTTTTCCAAATGCTTTTGACGTTCTAATAACGGGAACATAGTGATCAATATTGTGACAAGATTGATTTACTGTAACATTACTATTAATTAATGAAAGATTCGGGGTAATTGAACTAAAACAGTAATGCCTCGTCTTCACTGGCAGTTTAATAGAATCTCGCTTTAACTTTCAATATCGAACATAACATAACAAAACATTTATGTTGTTTAGAAAATCAAAATTCTTAGTATGAAAAAATAGAAGAAACAAATCTCTATACACAATAGAACTGTTTAAAATGTACTAGCTGCAATTATCACTGTAAAGTTATTTCATATTAAAAGTTAGAACGCGACGCTATTACAGTACCAGTGAAGACGAGGCATTAGATGTTTACTGGTAACCGATCTGCGCGATGACGCCAGCTCTCTGAGTTGCGGTTACATATCTCTTGTCTCCATAAAGCGATCAATAGAGTCTCTATTTAACTTTTGTCATTGAATAACATTTGTTCTATTTATATAAACCAAACTTCACTAGTCTTAGAAAACGAAGAAAAATATACTGTATCGACTCCATGTACTTTAATTATCCTTATAATTATCACACGAATGTTATTCAACACTGAAAGTTAACTAGAGACTCTATTGGCCACTATATGGAGAATGGGCCATACAGCATCGAAACCGGTGGCAAGTCATGACTTGTTTATAACTCAGCTCTTATTGGTCGAAAAATTATTTTCTCACTAGAAAATTTAACTTGACGTTAAGAGCTTTAATTTGAGACGTGCTGGAGCATCAATAAAGATTTCGTATTTTCTCGTTATTTTTATCATTTTCTATATTTTGTTATCAATTTTAACAATTTTACCAAAAAACTCGAAAATCAAAAATTCAAAAATCCAAAAATCCAAAAATTGTTAAAAAAATACGAGTCCATGAATCTTTAAATTTTATTTCAGTTTCGAATCTTCATTAAAAAACCAAAAGAATGAGCCCAGTTTGCTAATAAATGACTGTGCCATTCTCGAGATATAAGCGATCAAAAAATTTTTTTAAAAAATACATAGGTCATATTTTGAAATATAAAGGTTGTTGTGATCGGGGCAAATAACTCGTTCAAGAGATAGTAAAGAGCTACCGTTTTGGAATGTTTCAAATCAAATGCTGCCGATATACTCCAGTATTGTCTACTGAATAAAAATCGATTTTTTTTTACAAATATATTTCTTTCCCTTCCATAGAAAAAGATAAAGCCTAAAAAAATTTACAAAATATTGTTATCCACATTCTTAATCATCTGAATTTTAAAAAATTTTCATTCTTATGTTTCACAGATTTAACTATTTGAAAAAAAAATGACGATTTCGTGAATAACAAAACCAGGGAAAGCTTATTCAAAATTTGGGGTGAGTAAAGATAGGTAATTTTATGGTCTTTCAAATGCATTATCACTCAAACGATGATATTATTTCTATGGTATCAAAAAACCCAAAAAACTAAAACTCGAAAATCGAAAAACCGCTAAAAATGCAACATATTTATTGAACGGCCGTTCTTAAAGAAAAGCAAAATAAATGAGCCCCGAAACATTAATTTTCACCGTGTATATTCAGAATAATGTTGATCCACATCCATACACACATACACACGCACGCACACACACACACACACACATATCCGTACATGTTTTTAGCAAAAAAATTTTTACCATCACACAGCTTTTGCTTATGAGGAAGCAAAAGTAAGGTAAATGTACCAGTACCTAGCCAAACGCTCACATATTAGTTTCTATTGATTATTAGTTAGCTCCTAATCAAAATAATCTTGTGACATCAGATTCTATACAAATATTTATTTCATGTATACCTTTAAAAATATATTTAATAATAGAACTGGTGTTCACGTGGCAACATTCACGTCTTCTTAAGACCAACTGTTAAGAAATCCTACTTTGAGTTTGAGCGTTATTAATTGTTTTTTAATCATTTCATGCATTTAAAAGTTGTCTAAGGTTATTTATTAGTATTTTCAGTAAAAAAAATGCTAATCTGTGCAAAAAAATAATTTTAACGGTAATAAATACGCGGCCAGGTACTCGTACTTGAAATATCGTGTTTGCCCGATTATCATTATTATAAATACATATTCGCATAAAACATATTTAGCTTCGTGTAATAAGGTTCTCTATAGTGACTATTGTGAGTTTATCAATATACTGTGATGATATATTATTGAAAATTCAATAATAATTACTGTTGATGTTTGGCATCTCGGTGTAGTCATTCTTCAAGTTGCGGGCTCACGCTTAGGTTAAGGTGATGCTAAACCCTCCTATTGTCGTCAAATATGGGGAGCCACTATTTTCTTTCAATTTTCAATTTTGATAAAATATCTCTCTGAAGAGTTGTTGTTTTCTATTGGGACAATAACGTTTCATAGAGATATTTACTCGAAATTGAAAATAAAATGAGAAAAGTGGTTCCTCATATTTGTCGGTGACCGGTGGCTTTAGCATCACCTTAAGATCGCGTAGGTTACTTGAGTAGCACATACTTTAAATTAATTGTTTACATACTTCTACGTTCAAAATACATAACAACCGTATTGTATTCATGCACAGAAATAAGATTTCTATTATTGAAAAAAGTTTAAATCAGTAATAAGTGAAAATAGGGTCGCTATGTATTGAGACAGCGGTGTCCAGGTATCGGGACGTAGGTACATTTAACTATAATACATTTGTATGAATTACTCGGATTACAAGACATATATCGGTAATTTAAAAATTTCATTGATAGACAATTAAATTCAGTGTTAATTTCAGTGTTAGAATATAATAAATAAGCTCGGCTGCTACCAAGCGTCCAGGTACTGATAGATTTAGCTTAAATAGCACTTGATGAGGTCCACTTGGTTCTGGTTACCCTAGTGTGAGAAATCTATTAAATCCTATTAATTCCTTTTTCCAAATATGAAAAGATCGTATTTGCGAATAGGACGTATATGCAATTTTTGTATTGGTGAATAGGATTTAATAGATTTCTCACACTAGGGTATATTTAAAGGCCACGACGTGCGCGCGCGAGGCGAGCTCGCGCATCAGGTTGGAGTACCGCAGGCGCGCTCCGTCGCCTCCTTTCAAACCCAGCCCGCAGAGCTCTATTGTTCGCAGCCTCTCCTTATCTCTCTCACTCGAGCAAGAATTGCGCGTGCGGCACCCGGCACCGTCATCTCTCCGTCTCGGTCTGGCGCGTGCGCGCGGGACACGGACGCGAAGCAGCCAGCAGCGCAGCGACGGTGGTGGGGCGAGGCAGGATAGCGCGTACATGGATGTACATAGGACCCTCTCTCTCTCGCTCGCTCCTCGCGCGCTCCTCTTTTCGCCCGTTGGGTAAGTAGTGTGTCGCGAAACTGCGTGAGAGCGAGACGCGCGCGCGCGCAGGGCTATATCTCGATAGCAGTGGGCTGCCGTTGCTGTAGGTTCCTGTGTGCACGGCTCGAGTTCGGAAAAGAGGAGAGCGACGAGCGCGGACTCTCTCCCGACACCGGCCCTGGCAATGGCAGCGGACGAGGACGGCTACTACAATGGCTTTCGGACCTTCGGCTGGCTGTCCGAGCTCACCGGCCTGCCCATCGACCAAGTGAGTTTGTCGGTAGCTCGTCTCCGCGCGCGCCAGCCCCGGCGTCTGCTCTGTGCCCGAGTCTCTGGCGGCTGGTGGCCTCCCCTCTCTCTCTCTCTCCCTCTGCTGCGATCCCCATAAGCAGTCTCTCTTTTCTATGTGAATTGTGTGCGAGTGTGCGTGAGCGAGTGTGGCAGGCTGCGTTCTGCTCCTGATCGGGCTTTACGGTTATAATCCGCCTGGCCTGCTTCCGTTTTTTATTTTTTTTTATTTTTTCTTTTTCACGCTGGGCTCCGTAACGGTATGTAAGGTTCTTAGCTCGTAGCTTTTTTTTCAGTTTCCATTCATTGATTTGCGAGGATTGTGAATGGTCAGCTAAACAATAGTTGAAATTGTTATATTAATGTTGATTAATGTTCTCGAGTTTTCAGTTGTTTCAGTCGAGTAGTTGTAGGTTAATCGTTCATCAATTTTTTCGTGTAGTTTAAATTTTAGGTATAACAAAATCGCATCTCAAGTTATCTTTTGGTTGACTTTTCGGTGACTTGACATTCTTACGCCTACGAAAAAATTGTTATTTAGGGGCACGTTCGGAAAAATGGTTTTACCGTTGGGTTTCCTTAGTTGGTTAATAAAATTACTATGACAAAGTAATGCTTATTACTTGATCTTGGTAATTTACATTAGATTTTTTTATTTTGGAGATGGGCTGACACGTCCTCCCAAATATTTAATACAGCTCTTATAAGTGATATATTTATGGGGCTTTGATTTATGATATGTGAAGAGTTCACGCATACCATGCGATGAAAGGTTGATTCCTTTTCATTATTTAATCAAGATTGTTTATTATTAGCGAGTGTATTGTGAATAAAGTGTTATTTTGCGTGCTCAATGTTTCTATTTAAAACTTGTGCAAATTTTAGATGTGCGTTCATAAAGTTCTTGTCTTAATTCAGTACAAATTTAGCTAGCTAAAAAATACCGCATGAAAAGTTTGCAAGAAAGACCGATTTAATAATACTCTTTGCCACTCGATCACGCTCATTGTCATTGCAGAATTGGCTCTATGTGCATTACGCAATCACCCTCGCTCCAAAATCATTATCTCACACCCAATGAAAACACCTCGAATCGCCAAGACAGTTGCGTCGCCTCTCGCATCGCAGTTTCCCACGATTATCAAAATTGTCGCGCGATTCCCCGCGCGTGACTCACCCCTTCCTCCCACTCCCACTGCGTGGCGTCAATTCACCATCCTCGCGCGTAGATCCACTCATTAGCGATCGTAAAAATCGTAAAAATCGCCCGATGGTCCGCGAAGGCGTATTCGCCGGTGCGCGCGGCGCGTGTTGCATCGCTTTCGAATGTGCAGCGCCTCTATGCTCTGCACACCACTTGTTGAGCCCTATTATAGGCTGCTGCTGCTGCTGCAACTCGCCGCGCGCGGGCAATGACGCGCTGATGATGGGGCCGCTCTTTCGACGTTTCAATTGCAGCGTGCACTCGGGATCGTGGGTGTATGAGAATAAGGGTGATACCGTGGCAAGTGAGCAAGTCAACAAATCAGATCTTAAGGCGTCTTAAGGTCAAGATGGTCAAAAGTCATTTTTTCGTATTTAGCTTCTCTTTGATCTTTGAACATTTTTCATTCGTCTATATTAAACTTTAGAGAAAAACTTGTAAGAACACTGTTATTGGCATATTTTGTCGAGAATTAAAAAAAAAATATCTCCTTAATTTATCTCTTTAAGCGCCTTAAACTATGGGATATTAAGTAATTTCATACTGCTAGTTAGCGCCTCAAATTCTTCAAGTTTACAACTCCCAAAAGTTTCCTTTTGATAACACTTTTAAATCAAGCTTTGTTAAAATACGATACAAACCTTGGCATAATTAATATAGATTTTTTAAACAACGTCATCATTTTCCACATTTTTGATGATTCTTTTATCGACAGAAATTAGTACTAAACACATAGCTCATACATTTCTAACGGTGGAATGCATAGTAATACCACTACATATGTACATTAAATACTAGATTTTTTACTACTATATATTTGCCATATAATTGTAATACTAATTAATTATCTAACGAGCACCGTCAAAGGTTTGATTACGGAGTGACATAGAATCACCCATAAGTATAATAATGAGGTAACTTTAATGTTAGGTTGGTTAGAGGGAGGTAGAGAGAGAAATAGAGAGGGGGAGAGAGAGAACGAGAGAGAAAGAGAGAGAGAGAGTAAAGCCTGATTTGAGCGAGTCCACTTTTACGTAGGGAGGTGAAGGGTAGGAATTAAATATTAATTTATATTTATTAAATCTACGACGCATATGTACGGTAATACTGTGGTATTATATTTTCGAGATTATGAAATGAAAGAATTAGCCTGAAGAAGGTGGACGCTGTCATTGAATGGAAGTTATCGATAATGATTCAATATCGTCGATAATTTTCACGCGAAAAATGTGAAAAAGCATGCGGTGATACTCGAATGAAGTCACAGTTTTTCTAGATGTTAAATGTAGATCGTACGATTATACATATATCGTACAACCCACACATAATCTGCGTTTGTTTTGTATATTTACTTTGCTTGCTTTAATGTGTACACTGTATAATCTAACATCGTATATACCTAATGTCGTCAGTTTTGCACACCTTTTAGATATTGGTTTATTCTAACCAATATTCAATGTGATATTGATTACGAAATAATTGTAGGCGTTTCCTGTTTAAAATGCAAATGCTCGAGATGTGTTGTCATCTAAGAGGTCATTGTTTTAATCTTATGATTCCTATTATATATGTATAAGCGTTTAGAAAGACCTTGAAAATAATTATTAAGCAGTAAAAAGAGTATAATTACATCATACTTAGATACTGTAAATGTTTAAAATGCTTAGACAGAACTAAATAAAAAGGCAACAAGAAACTACAGTTATTATAAAATACAAAATAACAGTACATACATGACGAACATGTAATTTCGAAGGCTTCATACATACAAATATTTAACCCAAAGATCTTAGATAACATTGAATTTAATGTAATGGTACATTATAAAAAAATTCATATTATGATTAAGAAATTAAATTGTATATAATTTAAATTACAGTAATGATAACTATTATTAATTACTATTAAAAAAATTCTAGTAATTAAATAACGCGAAATCTTTCAATTAAAAGAAAAATGTTTCTTTCATTTCAAATTTCATTATTTGCGTAACTGCAAAGAGATGCTTTTTATAATGATGAAACATTTTTCTTCGTATATTTTGAAGATCAATAAAAGAGTGTAATATACTCAAAAAGATTTATTTGACCTTTTGTTTCCTCAAAGAGGAAGCTTTGTGATGGTAAAAAAAAGTTTTCCTAAAAACATGTTAGATACGTGTTTTGAGGTACTGGGAATCAAAATATACAATTTTTAGAAAATGTCTATATGGAATAGTGTGTAAAACGGCAGCATTTGATTTGAAACCTTTGAAACAGTTAGCTTTTTACTATCTCTTGGTTGAGTTCTTTGCCCAGATCAGAACGACCTTTATATTCCGAGATATTTGAGGTTATGTATTTTTTGGATTTTAATAAATTACGTAGAGAAAAAATTGCTGTGATAAGGATTATTACCTATCGTTCTATAATTTTAGTAAAAAATTATCCTTTGTTATACCTTCAATGATAAAAAGCTCACCTTTTTGAGTTATTAATCAGAAAGAGATATAGCAATTTAAAATTAATTTATTAGAACAAAGAATTTCATATTGGAACAATTAATTTGATTGGTGGAAGCTAAGTGCCAATGTATTGGCAGCAGGTATTTAATATTGATACGACGCAAGAGTAACGTACATTCGAGTTTTCAAATATTTAAAAATTTTAAAACTTTTTATAAATACATCTCATTACGATTAATTTTGTCGATGCAAATGTTTTCCGCTTATGAATTTTTAGGCTTGATAAATTGTTGACTAATGAACCTCCTTTTGTCATTCTAAATTGATTCTAAAACTTGTATTGTTATTTTTTATTAAATCAAAATGTTTAAACAATGTAGATACAAAATTACTTTATAATAATAATCATTTATGATAATGTATAATGTATACATTGTTATATATTTAAAATGACCTGAAAGTATATTTGGAACCATAAAAATAAAAAACTTCTATATATTATTAAAAATATTCATCTGCGTGCAAAAACAGCGTTTCTCACAAACATGAATGAGTCATACAAGTCGCAAGATCAAATATCTAAAATATCACTAACAGAAATAAAATCCTCATCCAATATATATTTACCACTCGATGCTGCGCTCTAGCCTAACTAGTGAAGCAAAAGACCGACAACTTTCATTCCCATGATAATCACGTTGCTCTATAATGAAAATCCAGACCGCCGCCTAGGAGAACCGGAGAATAATGCTCCTGAGAAACTTTCGAACTATACCATAGCCGCGACGGTGAAAGGGGGAATAGGCGAACTATGAAGAATGATTCGGAATTCTAGATGCGTCTTGCCGCGGCGGCGGCGGCTGCCTCTTCAACGAGCTATATGCAATAAAAATGAAGCGCAATTTAGCGGCGCGCGCGCAACGGACCTTTTACGTTCTTTCTTTAACCACTCGCGCGGAATATTTGCGCGTGCCGCGCGCTTAGCTGCGTTCCGTTGATGATGATGGTGATCGTGCGCGCGAGATTTTATTTTCAGAGGCCTATTTTCGTCGGCGTACGCGCTCGCGAACTTCGCGTTGTACTTATATGCGCGCAGATGCCGCGGAAAAGAGTCGAAAAGACTTGTGGCGTTTCTCGGTCAACGGGCTGCTAATAAAGTGCACGATTGGCGTTTGTGACACCGAGTATTTCTGTTGGTTTTTTTTTTATCGAGTCGTAAAGTTATATATTTACAGGAGACGTAACGTTCGATACAGATGGATAGATAGACTTGTGTATCTTTCGTCACTTCGAAGAAACAGTAAGCGATTCATATAAATTAGGGTTGATTGCGAGAGATTATAAAAGTTTTTCATGAGCACTATGACAAAAAAGTGTAAACTATAGCATATTGTGTTGTATGATCGTAGTACTTGTAAAATAGTGGTTTGAAGAAAATCATAACTTTAAATTATACCAGTATATGTATAGGACAAAAATAAGTAGTTTTGATGTGTAAACATTATATTAATTCCATTAGGTTAGGATACGTTGTATAATTATTAAATGTATTCACTTAAACTTTTTATTTATTAGATTTATAGATTAGATAAATATTAAACATTTTATATATGTTTCTAAACGGTACATCGCGGTATACATAGGGGAAACTGGGATAAAGTGAACACAAGGATAAAGTGAATCATGCTAATTATTTCTTCAATAAATTATTATTTATGCCTATTTTTAATTTTAGTGAAAGATAATTATGCAAGGATGATAATAAACAAGTTTCACTACATAACAATTAATATTCTTCGAAAGCAAAATAATTGTATTTTTCGATCTTAAAAGAAAGTTGGTTTATCGAATTCATTATTACGATTATAGATGTTTATAATCAGTTTTATTGTTAGATTTTTTTCTAATTACTTCAAATACGTTTTAATTACTATTAAATCCAAGAATGCAGAGCTTTAAATGTTTTTCTGTTTTTAAACAAGCATTTTTAAGAATCGACGTCTCGGGGTAAAGTGAATCGGGGTAAAGTGGCCCGGAAAAGAATGCGATTACACTAATTCATACGTGGTCAGGTGGAAAATTTGAAAAAATATTGTTCAAGGTGAGTGTTAGTATAGTATACAAATCCTTTGTTGCAACGCATTTCATATTTATGCCAAAATGGGCCAACATAACCTCCATATTTAACTGTTTCGTATTTTACAGTATTTGAAAGGTTTTAAGATGTCATTTAAGTTTTATTAGCATCTAAATTCACGTTTTTATCTATTCTTGTACAAAAACTAGTAAAATATTTTTAAAATATTTAATTCTATGCTCTAGTTCACTTTACCCCATACTGAATTGTCCGAGTAAAGTGAACCGGTATTTTTAAAAAATAGCTAAATAATATTAAACTTAATAAATGACTTTTTTAAGTTGCTAGTATGTTTATTAATGTAAGAAGTTTCTTGTGCAACTTCAAAGTAATGTTTTAAGTCTGAAAAATTCATTATTCTCGACTTTTACAGTTACTATGTTTACTTTACCCTGATTTCCCCTATACGTATCATTGGAAAATGTTTTCGTATGAACATAAATTATTAATAATTATTTACTGTTTCTTGAACATAAAATGAAAAGTCCTACCGTTATGAACATCTAGGGAAAACTGACTATGCAATTCACTACTAGGTTTTGCTTAAGGTAAAATCGTAAAATTAACTTGATATCTCATCCGGCTTTGGAAATTTATGGTTTTCAGGGTCGCTGATTGCAAATCTGAGGTTAGAATTGCAAAATTCATTTATTCAAACAATTTTCCTTAAACAAATTATTTCTGCAATTCTAACCGTAGATTTTTCTTTTTTTATGGTTAAACAAAAAAGATTTGGGAACATTTACAGAAAAAGTCTTTCCGGATTTGTCAGTGTCGGAGATTAAGCATGCAATTTATGAAAAAAAAGTTAGCTTAAACAATTTATTTAGAACAGATGTTTGAATAAAAGAATTTTTCAAAATTGATACTGACTTTGAAATCACTGGCCTCGATAACCACTTAAATCATATAAAGTTTGTATTTGTAATAGCTTGCAGATCAATTCTAAAGCGTTAACGTTTAGTGAAAAATTTAAAGTTTTATCAAGAACTCAACACTATAGCCGGCGTGAGGATATCATTGATCCATATCAATTTTCTTTTTGTAGTAAAACATTTCTATCGGTGTTTTTATGTATATATAGCATTGCATTATTTATTTAATAATCGCTTTTCATTAATCTTTTTTCGTTAAATAAGATTCTATATGAAATATTTCTGCTATTTGTGCAATGATAATGAAATAAAGAAATACACATAATTCTATGAAACTTGAAGTAAAGCTTAGTTTTAAGGCGATGCTAAACCCCCTGTCACCGTCAAATACTAGGAATCACTTATTTTATTCAATTTTCAATTTTGAGAAAATATCCTTCTGAAAAGTTGTTGTTTTTGATTAGGACAATAACATTTCATAAAGATATTTGCTAAAAATTGAAAATTAAATGAGAAAAGTGGTTCCTCGTATTTGTCGGTGACAGGTGGCTTTAGCATCACCTTAAACCTGATGCACAATGTAGTAATTAGATTATTATGATTATTATTAATGAACTAATTCTATAATAGCATTCTCACAATTAATAAATATTTTTTGATACATTTTTTATACTGATGAAACTATTTAAGAAAAAAGTATTAGATTTTAATATAATAGAAGTTCAAGTACTCTAAGTGCTGTCCTTTCATTTTCCATCCTAGCTACATGCCCAGCCCATTCTCATATTCGAAATTTTACCACTCTAGTAAAGTTCTGTTTTCCGTATAACTCGTTTATGTCCCGATTATGTAAAATGCTCCATTCTACGGTTCTCTCATCTATTCATCCCCCGAATATCTTTCTCATAACTCTATTCTCAAATGCTCTGAACCTATCCTCTTCCTGTTTAGTTAGTGCCCACGTTTCGCATCCGTATAGGACTACTGGTATTATAATTTTTCTATACGTATATCTCTAGTTTTGTTTTCCGTAATAGTAGTCGTGATTTTACTAATTTGCCCACCGAATAAAAGCATGCATTTTCCGAATTGCCACAGCGCTGACCATTTGTGCATGGGGCATTGGGACACACTTTAAATCGTTATTTGAAGTGAGATTAAATTAAATATTTTATAATTCTGATTGGGTACAAAATGCTCACATTTACATATATTTTGAAGAGCACTATTTTTAAATTACTTAAATTTTACATATAGGTAGGTATATCTCAAACTTATATGTAATTTAAAAATAAAAATATGCCACAAAGCTGACTTTGGGCATAGCATAGTATTTGACCTGTTTATTGCATAAAGGGTGCCGTTTTTGATAACTAATGTTATTGAATATAAACATTAAAGCCAAATGATAACAAAGGGAACATTTTACGCATATATAAACGTATAGCAGTAAGAATATAATTCTCCATTCAATATGTTGCTAAAACTCTATAAAAGTTTTTCAATTATTGAAAGCTTAATTAAAGAAAGTATAAGTATAAGATACCGGTAATATTAATATGATTGTGAATGTATAACATTCTTATTTGAATCATTGTATTTTAAAATTGATTCAATATAGCGTGATGGCATATGCAGGATTTATTACGTACACTTTAAATACACCGAAAATAGATAAAATATGAGTGAATTTCAAATCCGATCAACTTTGACGTCATAATGCTGAATAGAGCTTTTTATACAGAATGACGTAATCAGGCCGCAGGAGATTTGAAAATTGTGACGACTACCTATCTCAATTACTATTATTATATGTGTAACAAAATCAAACTCTTCTACGTAAAATTAAAAAACTAAACGAAGAACAATCAATGAAAGTTCACAACTCAAAACTAATCATTAGTAAGGCAATCAAATAATTTCACTTCATGCTGATAAGAGCGATATTATCTCATAGCACAATTGTAAACCACCAGAAGAAAAAGCGATTTATCTCTGTCTATATAGTATACTTGGCTTATTGAATCTGCCGAGCTTTTAATCAGCATTTGTTAACCATCGCGGATATTGCAATTTGCGCGTCATGCACTCTACAGTCTCTACACGCATCTATAATAAAAGTTCGCACGCCGACCTTGGTACAGTGTGGGCTGATGTTTATACACTTCTATATATACAGACACATCGTCAGTGCGAAGTTGCGCTGCGTTTAAATTTAGTGTATATGTCGGCTGCAAAATTAGTCCGAAAGTTCTGTCATTCGATCGTCATCGATCGGAATATAACTATACGTATATGTACGCATCTGGTTACTGCGCTATATAGTACTGGCTTCATTCATTTTCGCGACCAGCGGGCGCCGGGTTCGTGCGCGCGTAACGAATTCGTACAATGCTTGTTGCGTACCGTCTCCATTATCATGAACCGCTTACCATGTATCGATATAATCGCAGAAAACTCTTCCTTTCTTAAGTAAGAGCAGAACTGTGCGGAATCGGCGGAAAAAGTTTTTCGATTCGCTTCTAAAATTGAATGAATTTTGAATCTACATTAATTATTTTTACTAAAAATGCATAGAAAATATCATACTGATCATAAATAAAATTGAATCGCAAAAAATTGAATCCGATTCAAATGAATCGAAAATATGAACCGCCATGCAACTTCCCGATTCATGTGTGAATCGAGATTCAAATTTTCCTGATTCAAATGAATTGAGATTTTAAATCGGATATAATTTTCTTGAATCTAAATTAGGGGGGAGGGGGGGGGGGGTGGGGCGAAATACTATCATAGCCTAATTTGTGTAAAATAGGCCCTAAAAACGTTTAGACCCCCTAAAACATGGGGTATTATACCATTGGGTGATACCACATGTTTAAACAGTATGATAGCCTGATTTGTGTAAAATAGGCTCTTCATTTGAATCTAAAAAGTTTAATTCGATTCAAAATCTTGATTCAAGCGATTCGAAAGATGAATCGCAATTAAAAGTTCAGATTCAGTAGAATCGATAATTTTTTGAACCGCGATTAACATGTTTCGATTGAAAGAGGAATCGCGATTCGTAAGCCGGATTCAAATAAATCGAGGAAATGAATCGAATTCAAATGAATCGGAAACTATTCGCGGCCACTCGATTCACAGAAACGTAGAGCTCTGGTTAAAGGTACGTCAAATTTAAAAAGTTCTGCATCAAATTTAACTTTTGGAGGTTATAAACTTGTTCACTGATTTATTATGTAATAAATAAAAATTTTCACAGCATTTCAAGTTATTTCACATGCATAACTATTGATTGAAATTATAGATTAAGTTTCATTATATTTTATTAAAAGAACCGTTTTACAAAAGAGACTTGACATTTGCCTCAGTGTAATAAATGTAAGATTTTAAAAATGAAAACCAGCTAAAATGTTTTTTTTAACCCTTTCATTTCCATTGTATAGCCATATGGCACATTTGGCACTTAAAAAAGATATTGCATTTACGAGGTCCCTATGCGATCCATGTGGAAATTTGGGATACAGTTATATTCTAGTAGGTATGTCCATAGTGCGTACTTTATTAAGAGAAGAGCATTTTTTAATGAATGATTTAATGAATTATTTATTTTACAATGAATCTTTTGTAGACAAACTCCGATTTTCAGAAAATAATTCGGGAATGAAAGTGTTAAATAATTTAACTTTTATAATAGGAACAGCTGTATCTCCATATTAGAAAATTGCCAAATCATATTATGATAAGTAGATTATTCATTTTTTATGAATATAAAAGATAAGAATATTTAAATATATGATTATTCATTTTTTATGAATATAAAAGATAAGAATATTTAAATATATGATTATTCTTTTAAATAAAAGTGCTGCCTTCTCAAAGCTTACTTTTAATTTTAAGGCTTCCCGGCATAATCGAATAAGTCAACTTTTTATCTTTTTATTTTTATTTTCCATTTAAACGAATGTTGAAAGAATTCATAAATGGTAGATACGCTCACTTATTTTTGCACTTTCATGATTTTTTTGCATTTTTATCTGAAAGTATTAGTATATATATACTTACATAGTGTAAACATACCAAAATCGCTCACAACTCAACCTTAAAAAAAATTGACTTATTCACCACACAATGCATCAGGCTGAAATATTTAAGGGAAATTTTGTAAGGTATTGTAATTATAAATACTTTTTTTTCAATATTTATATGTAAAATAGTATTATAAAAGGCGCAAGCTAAATGCCCGGTATTTCTACTATGTAAAAATACTGAAGCATATCATATGCTAATTGAATATTAAAAGAATTCATAAAAACACCACTGGCATGTTATTAAGGTGATGCTAAAGCCACCAGTTACCGACGAATATGAGGAACCACTTTTCTCATTTAATTTTTAATTTTTAGTAAATATCTTTATGAAACGTTATTGTCCTAATTAAAAATAAGAACGTTCTATAGAGATATTTACTCAAAACTGAAAATTGAATGAAGTAAGTGGTTCCCCGTATTTAACGGTGACAAGGGGTTTAGCTTCACCTTAAATAAACTGCTGGATCTTTTATTCTAGATAATAGAAGAGAATAATTTTCATACAAAAATGTATAGGATATACTGTAATAAGGGTTTTACTATATTTACGAATAAAATAAAAACAGATAATTGTACATTAATATGCAATGGAAATTTAAAATTTTACCATTTTTTGCCATTATGGGAGGTTTATCCGTGACGAAATAAACAAGGTTTTTGACCAACAAATCCTTAAAGAGCTGTCTAGTGCATGACGATTTGGCGAGAAACTACCTAATTGTGGATCCGGATTGGATAACTCACCGACCGCTCGAACACGAGTAAGAGCAGTGGAACTGGGGCGTAAGCATAACAAATTTAGTAATGTAAAAATGTTTGTATGGATGAGCTCTATCTATGAGAATGTTTTTATTTTTCATTTGAATAGATATTTATATACACCTTTAAATTCATTTACCCGTTTTGAGCACTCGGCTAGTTATCCGATCCTGACCCTCAATTATTCGGCAAGGTTTGCCAGAGAGGGATTAGTATATAATAGTGAATACTGGAAGTTCAATAAAATATTGTGTGCAAATTAGCTCCGATTCCTTCTACGTATAATATGATGTGTTGATCTTTGCGGTATATTATAAGAAAGTAATTTTATTCATATACTTTTTTTATTGCGTTGGCGTTGCTCATATGCAATTGTTAGTACTTACAAGGAGAGTGAAACCTCCGGGAAACATAATTCGGTCAACTTTGCGAGGTGTTTACTGGTATCCAAAAATGAAGCCTAGTACCTGTAATTCATTCTAATTGGCCATTGCCCTAACCTTAAAGAGGTACCTCTTCTTCTAACCATAACTCTACAAGTTTTTATTATGGATTAATGACTCAAAATATAATAAAAAGTAGGTAAAAAGATCTTTAATTTAAGCTCTGTTACGCATAAAAATATTAATCTGATCAAAAGTTATTTACAATTGAAGATAGTGACCGAAATTGCGAGAATATTCAAAGAAATTTAATTCGTTTGAATTCGTTGTAATTAAAACATAAGTACGTCCATATGAGGCATTTCACGTCAAGTGTCCTGTGCCGAAAATAAACGTTAAAATGGGCGACTTTTGCGTTCAATATAAATAATATAAGACTTGTTTTTACAAAATTTATCACTAATGGTTTTTATAGTTTTTTTCAAGAACTTTTTGATGGTGATAATAATTTTTCAAAATTTGCATAATTTGTTCTTGAAAAATCAAAAATAAAACTAAATTTGTATTTTTCTTAAGAAACGTAATATTTTTTTAATACTTTTAAATGAAAGGTCAGTCTTTTTACATAAAAATCATCTTTGTCTCAAAAGGATTTTTTTGATATTTTCGAATAACAGAGATTCGAAGAACGTGTGACCCTCCACCACGCCAGCGCTGGGGCAGCGCAGCTTCTATCTCATAAAAAAGTGTAGTTAAAATGTAGTATGTATGATACGAGTACATACACGTTACTTATATTTTTCTTAAGTTTTCTTTTTGTTTACATTAGAATTCTTTACTACTTTCGTAACTTTTTTTTAATCTTATTGTTTTTCTTAGTTTTGGTTTGCTTTGTCTGTTTTATTGTTTTCTTAATTTTTTTTGCTCTCAAATTAGCTTTCTTGGCTTCAATTCGCGTTGTCTCTTTCACTCTTTTAACAAAAATGTCGTACTTTGTAGACTGTGAAAATTTTTTAATTTTTAATTTAACACTTTCGAAAGGTATAAATGCGTGATACTGCAATGTGCCTGGAATTCTCACTGCATTATCGAATGTTTCTTTTAAAGCATTCGCAGTTAAATCATAACTTTGTTTGGTACTAAAAAATACCTTTGTTTCTTTACAGTAATTTTTTGCCCATGAATATAAGGCTGTAGCATCAAGAATATGATTTCCTGCAGAACTTTGTAAGCTAGCTCGTTTCGCACCTCTTTTCAAATTAGCTCCTATACCGTCACATGCACCTTTACTGTGAGCTATAGCATGAAAATGCCACTCAGCAGTGATTCCGAAATCTTGTTCATGAGCAAGAAGATTGGCAAAACTACTTTTGTTCTTAAAATGCTGACCCGCTTCGGTATTGCCGGCGCGGCGGAGGTCACGCGTTCTTCGAAGCACTACTCGAAAACTAAAAAAAAAACCTTTTTGAGACGAAGATGATTGTTATGTAAAGAAAACTGACCTTTCATTTAAAAGTATTAAAAAAATAAAAAAAAATCACGTTTCTTGAGAAAAATGCAAATTTAGTTTTCTTTTTGATTTTTCAAGGTCAAATTATGAAAATTTTGAAAAATGGTTATCACCATTAAAAAGCTCGTGAGAAAAACTATACAAAACCATTATTGATACATTTTTTAAAAACGAGTCTTATATTATTTATATCGAATGCAAAAGTCGCCGATTTTGCCGTTTATTTTCGACTCAGGACACTTAACGTGAAATGCCTCATATATTGTAAATATATTGTTCATACCCTACAAACAAAGTTTGAATAAGTGCTATTTTTTTCCACTAAAATCAATATTTACCTGACTCGAAAATTGATCATAGTGTGTCGGTGAAGTTCGTGTCTACGTCCACCCTGACGAGCCCACTAGACAGCGACGAGCGCGAAACACATATTCATTTCTCTTTATCTGCAAGTTTTTTTGAACCATTTTTCGAACATTATTATAATTGTTCTTTTTTCTTTTAATTCCATCTTTCTTTTTTTCGGATTATGCATTCGCCAATTAAATCGCAGGACTTTTAAGAACTGTTATTATACAGCTTGCCTTCCCTGGTAGAAAGTTAGCCAGAATGGCTGGTTAGCTTATTAATTATTAGCCAGATTAATAAGCTATTAATAAGTCAAATTATAGCTAATATCTGGCTAGAATCTGCTTAATACTATGCTTTAAGCAAGAACGTATTTTGTTTGCAAATCTAACCTATTTATATTTTGTTTTGAAAAGTTATTAGTTCTTAAAAATATACATTATTATACTTTATTGAATGTTCAATATAGTATGCCGTCAAAATAAATATTTTTATCAACAAATAACAACTTACGAGATTATAGAAATATGTATATGCAATACTTAAAGTATTTGATAACTAATAATTTCCTTTCTGAAAATTAGTCAATCATAACTTAGTCAACAAAAATTTTGTGATTTATGCCGAAAATAAAATTTTGTAATAAAAATTCATTGTAAAACTACAAATACCTGTTTACCAATTCTCCGAATTTCGTTATAACTTACATTATTCTGTTGTTATTGTTATTTTTAAAATAACAATAATTATATGACTACATGCATTGTATTATTTATAACATAAATTTCTTTAATAAAGACACTTAAATTTTACTCGTGGCTTAGGTACTTTTTGTGTAAATAATACTTTTTAAATGCACGCGTCGTTATGTAAACAAATAACCTAACCTCCATTACTCCTAGACATTTAAGGTACATTTTAGCTTTAATTTAGTAAAATACTTAATGTAGTATGATTAGAATTGCGTATTACTTTGATTATTATAAAACTGTTATTATTTCCATTAATAATTAATACATATATTACTTAGTTTATCAATTTTATATTAACTAGAATATTAAGCAGAATCTAGCTAGAAATTAGCTAAAAAGCATGTCTTTTTTAAATGATTTCTAACTAATTTCTTAACCAGAATTAAAGCAGATTTAGAAAATCTAGCTAATATTTGGCTAGAAACCAGCTTCGATTTCTACCAGGGTTCTATTGAAATTAAGTATTCCTTAAGAAGGTGAAATAGGGTTATAGCTCGTGGAGATCATATTTGACTGGTTTTCCTAGTGAAATATAAAATACAAAATTCTTCTTAAAGTATTTTTTATTTAACTTCTAAAATAAAGCTTGATTATTTACTTTTTAATAGAAGTGAAAATTTGTAAAACTGATAATTATCCCTATTGCTTTACATTTCTTTGTTTGTAAAATCAAAAAGCTAAGGTAATATGAAGTTTTTGTTAAAGATGAAAATATTTTAACAATATATAAAACAAATTTATGTATTTAAAATAGATTGATGTATTTGCAAAATATATTTCTTTTTATTAATCAATATGATTATTATATTATACTTTTAAAAGTGTATACGTTATTGTAATATTTCTTATACCGCCTGAGAATAATACGATTCTGATACTTATAAAAATATTTCATCATAAAAATAAATGCAATCAAAAAGAGATATCTCAGGAAAAAACTTCATGTTACAGTCTCGGTAAACTTCTTTGTCGATCCCCTAATAATAACTTTTCTGCAAATCCACCCACATTACATTGTTATTCTTTTTTGACGCACTAAAGAAGATAAGAGTCTCGCCTGAGAAAGCATCACTTGTAACATTATAAGCTCCTTCTGATAAACCCGCTCGATTATTCACATGCCATATGTTCATCATCAAAGCGCTTCCTCTTATTCTCTTCTTCTTTCGCGCTTTCTGTCCTCAATTATCTCTATATACTTTTTGTAATAGATGAAAGTTTTAACTCTATTCATTATGGACCTTTTTTACATGCACGATATATCTCAATCCATAAGAATATTTACGAATTTTTTTTTAACTATATGAATATTATTTGTAGTCACCAATGTGATTGCAACTTTGGAGATCATACTTTGGTAGGTATCTAAAAATGGGCCTAGCTGTAGTAGATGCAATGTATTTCATTAACATTTATACAGTATGTTTAGATTGTTTTACATTTAAAATTAAGAAAGTATTTAGCTGGCAAAAGGAAGCATTCGCATCATATTTACAATTACTACCTCTTAATAAATCGAAAAAAGTTATTAAATTTTTTTCTATTTAATATCACTCAATATTGATCCTTTTAAGCCAAAATTAATTTATTAAAAAACAACATAATATACTATGTCGTGCCTAAGAAAATTCAAGTCACAATAGCCTACTCCATTTACTCCTGTTATGTACATTATAAATAGCGTTGCGCTCGCCCCATTCCGCAAGACAGCCAGGCAGGAGACTGCAGGAGAGCACTGCACAGGTATAGACTTTTATACGCGGAAATCGTGCGCGCACCGTGAGATTTCCCGATATACGCCTGAAATATATATATATGTGGATGCAACGAGGCCGCGGCGCACGTTCGCGCGTCCCGCGAGCACATGGTTTTATCTCTTGCGCGAGCGGAGAGCCCCATTAAAACGGGGGGGGGGGGGGGGGGGAGAGAGAGAGAGTCTAGGTACGACGAGACGTTGCGCGAGCGCCCAATCGATGCGAGTGCCTAGACTATACGGCGTGTATAACATGGAGCGTCGCTGTTTTGCGTCTCAACTTCGAGCCTTTTGTTGCGAACTTCCTTGGCAACTGATGTTTATGTGATGCGTATGTGGGAGCGTGCGAGTGTGCGGAGTTCGTTCACGAGCCTGAGATATGAGAGGATATATTACAATAAGGCGTATGTACGGAAAAACGGATTTTTTTTAAATTGTGCGATTTAAGTTGGATTTGCATGGATGACTAAGGAGTCTGATTAAGTGATGTTATTATCTTGTTGTTCGTGTCGGAAACTTGGGATCAGTAGGAGACTCGTATATATATCGTAGAACTCGATTTATGCATTTTTTTAAAATAAAATGTGAAGTTTGGCTTTTTAAAAAATTGGAATTGCGCATTGTAGATATAGAATTCTAGTAAATAATTCTGCAAATAAAATAGATACAGTGGAACCTGTTTTATTATCCGAGCTATCACTGTTTATACCCCTATTATTATTCTGCTTATCAACAGCTGTACTACTACACACCGAATTGAAGAGAACAAAAGCGGTATTTTGAAGCATGATAGGAGAGCATGGGGTATTGCCGGTCACCTAAGCGAGAATGCGTACTATTCACGTTCTAAAATAGTTTTTCTTAAAGTGTAAACGATTAGAATAAAGTTAAAGGTATTTACTTTAAATATTTCTAATCAGTTTTGTTTATTATTAAAAAGTATCAGAGATATAAAACCTAATAAAAATAATAAATTTGACAGGATTTGCCATCAAGCACGGGGAAATACCGGTCAGCCTTAGTGCAATAGCGGTCACTATTAAAACATTACTTTTATAGGTAAAAAATTTCTTTTAATTAATTATTTGGGTCTCAATATGATCAAGCACACTATTAATTGTAGTTTAACAATGAAATATGTAGTCCAGAAGTCACTGTTAAACCAAAAACACTTATGCAAAAAATACTGCCCGAGAGCGCATACCAACGTTTCTTAACCTCGTCTTTGGGAGCGTTCATATGAATAACATGGTGACTGGGATTACCCCAATTCTGCTTAATGATTTAAATTGAAATTATAAGAAAATCAAACAATTTATTTGATTTCTTCTTTACTAATTCATATTGTTAGAGTGTTAAATTTGATAAAGTAGCACGAAGAAAGTGTATATAAAGTTTAATGATTATGCGTAAAAGCTTATTTTATAAACCAGATTTCTTATAATAAATGAACGCCAAAACGTTATTTAAGTATAATTAATTAGAAGAACAGAGTGCTGTTTGAACATTACATTGATAGCATGTTATGTTCCGTTTGATATACTATTGGCATTATTATATACAAATGTTTAAATTATTAAAAATAAGGGTGCCGGAATTGGCAAGTGACCGGCATTACACCGTACTCCCCTAATGAAACCGGTTTTACTATGTGACATTTCAAAATAGACACGGTGTCTGTCAATTTCTAGAACGTTACATTGAATATAAATATAACTGATAAGGAAATAATATAACTGATATATGTATATATATATATATATATATTATTTCCTATGTCAAAAAGAGTACAATCTTACACAAAAATGAACAAAATTAAAAAAAATTACAAAAAATAACAAAATTTGTCGATAATTCGACGGGTCTAATTGAAAAAGACGTATCTCGCGAGAAATGCTGAAAAAGACATATCTCGTAAGAAAAGTTGGAAAAGACGTATCTGGCAGAAACAGTTGGAACACACGGTATCATCTGAATGATACCACATGTTTAGGGGGCCCAAACATTTTTAGGGCCTTTTCTACGCAAGTCTGGCGTAGTTAAAGTTTGTACTACAGAAAATCGGTTTTTATTTTTTATCCTTGAATCTACAAAACATTATCCCAAACTTATGCAAGCAGTTTTTTAAAATCTTCTAAGAATCCTGTAAGAAAAATTATAAGCATTCTTCATATATATATATATATATATATATATATATATATATATATATATATATATATACTTTTATAGCACACTAACCTCAAAATGCCAACTTTATTGTCGATTTTGAGGTTGTTGTGCTATAAAATACCGTATGAGACTGTTGTGGGAGGTGTTTTTCTACCTTGCTCGATTTTCTCACTCGCTTCGCTCGTGCGAAAACCCTCGAGCAAGGTAGAAAACCATCTCCCACAACAGTGTCATAATATACTATTAATGTTATTAACATTTTTTGTTGAATCTTTTTTTACTTCTTTCATATACTTAGCTTTCTCAAAAATTATTAATTGTTTCAGTATTAAGATCTAATAAAGTATAACAAAAAATAATTTTAATTTATAAAATAGTTGAGCTTATGAACAATGAATTTACTCCTATATTATAAAATATCATAAAAATGAAAAAATGAGCTTTAATTGGTAACAGATAATCACGTAATACACAAGAAATATCACTTATTTAGCCTCCATTAATAGCCAGTCAAAGGTTTAATTTTCAAGTACCAGAAAATATCTCCCGAGTCTTATGCTGAGTCTGATGTTATCTTGTTCTTATTGGCAAGTTAGGCTTAGTACTGTCAAGGACCCAGTTCCTGTTCAGTTAAGGCACATCGTCACGTTATTTGTTGTGTCAAAGCGTAAAGATGAGGTATTCATGGAAAATGAAATTTCTAATAACAAATATAACTGTTAATCTTTAATATAAAATTGAAAAAATACATAAATAATCAAAATTAAGTTAAGTATAAAGTCTCAAAGAAAAAGAGCTGTGGGAGCAATTCTTGATTACTCAAGATTTGTATGGGAGTAGTTTCTGATCATATCAAGATCCAATTCCTGATCACATATATTATTGACGCATAAGTATTTTATATGATAAACAAAAACTTATTAAGTAATACTAATACAGAATATATACTAAAATATAACATTTTTGGTTGTGTGATTATAAATGTTAAACTTACGTACTCTGTCTACTGCACGATATAGATTCGCGTGTGAGCATATATTATAACCTACAAAATGCACATAGTGTTGCGATTTATTGTCACGTTTTGTGCGACTTTAGCATGATAAATTATTTACGCATGGATTAAAACTACTTATAGAATTATGTTATTACAAATATTTGTGTATTTTAAGATTTTTAAACATACATAAAACATGTTATTAATACTGATCAGGAATTGGGTAAACGATAAGAATTTGGACCCTATTTCTAATCAAACGTTTTTACAAATATCAATAATATTTTATATGAATGTTTTAAGTGATTTGTACGAATAATCTGTTGAATAACTTAATTACATAAGTTTTTCTACGATCTATTACAAAATTTTAAAGATATGATGTAAATTTCTTTGCATGATCACTTGTAGTCAACTACAGTAAGATGGTGTCAATCATTGTCAACAACGTCCAATTTTAACATTTTTTATCTTAAAAATGTATTTTACTAGTAACTTTTTTAAGTTCTTTTATATGACTATACGAAATATTTTACTATTACTAATTATTTTTTTAAAACAGATTTTGTATACATTAAAGTCAAAATAGTAATAAATGAAACCAAATGATCAGAAACTGGGTACTAATCAGAAACTGGGTCCGTGGCGGTAAACGGCTTATACATGCAGAACTCGGTTAATGCATTTATATGATATATAATGAAATAAGTTGAAATTTCATCTTCTAAAAAATTGGAATTATACTTTATTAATGTAGAATTCTAATAAAACATTTCACAAAATAAAATGCAAGAAAATTGGAACCTCTCTTATTATCCTAATTATCGATATAGGTAATGAAACAAGTTCTACTGCGCGTCATTTTAAAATAGTTACGGTATTATCTGTAAATTTTTACAACTAGTAATTATGCATATATTTAAATAAATTAATTAAAATTAAAAAATTTTCCTTCTTTTTTCTCTTTGTTCTTTATGCTATTTATTAAATCTTTAATTTTACAAATTTCTAAAAGCTGTTTCAAATTTTTTATACTATAAAGGATTGGGGACAATTTTTAAAAATTTGAATAATTAAAATTAAGCGAATAAAGTGAAGAACTGTGAATTTCGTTTAGTAGCTGAGTAATATGGCCCCCTCTGAATCAATTGTTCCAATATGAAATTATTTGTTCTAATATCTATATTAAGGTGATGCTAAAGCCACTGGTGACCGACAATTACGAGGACCCACTATTTTCATTTAATTTTCAATTTTTAGTAAATATCTCTCTGAAATGTTGTTGTCTCAACCAAAAACAACAACCTTTCAGAGAGATAATTTCTCAAAATTGAGAATTAAATGAAAAAAGTATTTCCTCGTATTTATCAGTAACAGGGGGTTTAGCATCACCTTAATTTTACCGGCTATCTTATCGTTCTAATATATTAATTTAACTCTGAAACCCCCAAGGTCCGAATTTTATCAAATAAAATTACGGGAAGCATTTGGTTATCTTAAGGGGACAGATACACCTTCAAATTTTAAATTAATTGATAATACATTTTAAAGTGATGTTAAACCCCGTGTTACTGGTAAATACGGGGAAACACTTTTTTGATTCATTATTCAATTTTAAGAAAATATCTCTATGAAAAGTTGTTCTTTTTGGTTGGAACGACAACTTTCCATAGAGATATTTACTCTAAATTGAAAATGAAATGAGGAAAATGGATCCTCGTATTTGTCGGGGATCGGTGGTTTTAGCATCACCTTAAGGTAAAAGTGAGTCACTCATCATATATTACCTAATTTTTTTCGGTAAATTTGAACATTTTATCAAAATATAACTAAATAAATATTTTTTAATTTTGTTGAAGGTCGTTAGGTCCCTTTGATTGACTATAATGAAAACCTCTATATTTCTTGGGCTACCGCAAAGTTTAGAGAGCCAATGTGATCGAATAGGGAATTTGAATTTGAAAAAGAGTACCCTTTTCTTTGTTTATATCATACATTTATATTATTTTAAAATTTTTCATGAGTAAATTTTTAATTATTATTAACAAATAAGTATTAAATAATTAAATTAAAATCTTAGAAATTATGAAAATCTTTGTTCTGCGACTAAGCGATTTTGATTGTCTAATAGGCCCGTTACGTCACATTGCTGTAGCTTTAGTAGTCTGCTCCGTATTTATCATTGTAATTACATAAAAAGTGTTGCATTCGAAGTTTTTTTAAACGTTGAATACAAAAATAAAATGCCAAATACTATGGATCAAGGTTTTGTGAAAGCAGATTCAACGAATTTCCCACCTATAAATGTTTTCATGGTTTGGGAGTAGATTGTCAGTGAGGAAAAGTACAATGCTCCTGAAGTTTGAGGGGTTAAAGCAAGAAAAGGTTAGAAGTAAGAAAAGGACAACATTTATCACTACATTAGTTAATTTTTAACTTTTGTCAAAAAAATGACAATTTGACTTATCATTTTATTAAGTATGCGCAAGATGAAATGACTGATGATTTATCAAGATCAAAAAAATAATATACTGTGGCATCACAGCACTCAATGTTCATCGCATTATTGGGGCAGCTAAGGTGTACGATAGCATGTACATGGAACGTGGAAGATTATTAGAACCACTTGTCATTGAAGAAATTGAGAAGAGTTTAAAGCTACGAATTAAGAAAAGTGGCTTGATTTTAATTCCAGCATTACCTATGCTGGGTGCTTCACCGGATAGAATTGGAGATGATGTCACAGTTGAAGTTAAATGTCCTGGTTCACAAAATCTGTTGAAAATTATTTGCTGCAAGGACAAGTTAGTGATAAATGTTACGGTCAAATGGGCGCTCCCATAAGGCTATATTTGATGTAATTTTCCATATCTTCTTTAGCTGTACAAACAATTTCAAGCTAGTTAGTTTTATAAAATTTGGTTTAAATTTTCTTAATATCTTTCTTATATTAATTAATATCTAATAACAGCATAAAATTCAATTATTATACAGATGCAACTAAATACATTTAAACTCAAATACAAATATTATTTAAAAAGTTTTACATGAATGTTTACCATTATTTTGCAGTTTTTTTATGTGTAGCATATTCAGACCACATATTTTTAGGTTATAATTTTATTGCTTGTCATATAAAATGTTATGCAAGAAGTTTAAAACAACACAATAATATATTATAATAAGATACTATTTGGATATACAATACTTACATTAAAATGATCCTCACAACAAAAATAACTTTATTTCCTTGGTTCATCAGCACGACGAGCAATCTTGAACCATTTTTTTTGCACTTCCATGTCTTGTGATACAAATAAAATAACTTATCGAGGGCCTAATTTGTATTATTCTTGCATTCTGGCACAAAACACCACTTATAAGAATTGTTTGTACTCATTTTTTACAATATTATACAACTTTTCAATACTAACTATGCCTTGTCAACAGCAGTGTAACGTCATCAAGTACTTCGGGCATACTCGGGCATTTCTGGAACGTTTTCGGCGATTTCAAATAAAGCAAACTTAATTATTTTTTTCCCGGTAAATATGCATTAAAAAATCACGAAAAAAAAATTATAATAAAAGTTGCATATAAACAATTAAATAACATTTTTTTTAAAAATCGTGAAAATTCCCTATTGACGCTTTCAAGGTTGTATTACGTTCAAAATACATGTAGTTATAATATAAGTGTGGGAATTTGTATATAAAAATTATTGACCAAAGTTATAGTCTATTTAAGCCATATTTCATAAAAAAATTAAAAAATCGGAGAATTTTCGTTTATATAGACTATAACTTTGGTCAATAATTTTGATATACAAATTTCCACACTCATATTATAACATTTATTTGGAACATAATAAAACCTTGAAAGCGTCAATTCGATCATATTGACTCTGTAAACCTTAGGATTCTTATATTTAGATAAAATGTTCAAATTTACCTTATCATTGGTTAAAAAATGACGACACGAACGCATATATACTACGTATGTTACATACGTGTGCGTATTCGTAAAAACAAAATATTCAAAATAAATGAACAACATTAATATAGTTACGGCCAGACTACACGTTTTGTTTTCACATATACTGATACACACCCTAGAAGAATATATGCATTGATACCGCCAATTTTTTACCAACGATCAGTACGCCACCTGGTAGGTCATTTTTTTGCGAAACATCCTAATTGTGTTTGAGTGTTACTCTATAAGTAACCGTCGATACAATCCCAAATATATATTTTTATGTAGAATTTAAAAAAACTCCACAGCGTCGTACCTACATACACATGGATTTCCCCATATGCATTGCTTTGGTAATATAGCCAATTAATTATTGTGGCTATTGCCTAAGCATGAATATTTTAGTCATAGCATTTTGTAATCAGACTTCTATAGAGTTTCTATTAAAAAGAGATAAAATATATTAAATTTTTCTCCTTTAGTGGAAATTCATGCTATTGTTTACGATGTTAAATTTAAAGAAAGACGAGATCAAAGTTGATTGAATAACGTAGGAAGCGAAGGAATGGACAAACATCCATACTCGGGAAGTAGAACAAGCCGAATACGGTAAGACATGTTTACATAGGTACGTTAACTTTGTTGACTACGTAACTGTAGCCGGATTTCTAAAACTTTCATATAAATTTAAAGATTTTATGCTCTACGTGACTGTAAATATTGAAGTATTCTTATCGATTTGTGTATATAAAGTGAATTTTAATGATTTCAATAAACACATGCAAATCTCAAGCTACTTGATCTGCTTAATAGCATATTCAGATCATCAGATGTTTGCGGTAAGGAATACTTTCAGAAACCAAAACAGTTTTGAACTTCATGAATGCAGGCTATTCGACTTGCCCACTACTGCTACTGTTATATGCAACTCATAAATCCTTGTCAGTCTTAATCCAGGAAATGCGTATGAATAAAGAGCAGATATGAAAATGGCATAAGAAATAATGTTTTTAATTTTATTCAAAATAATAACAGTATAAAATTAAAGATGATCAATATTACGATTCTTAATATTACACACAATACATTATTATTATTATTATTATTATTATGAGTTTAGTTTTCACGAGCTCGAGAGCTCATTACCACAGCAGCACAAGCATGCCAGGAGTTATAACTTACCCGGAGTAGTGCCAGTTCGGGAGTCTGAGTTGTAGACTACTTTTCTTAGGAATGTGGTGCCTAGTAGGGAATCACAGTAGTGCTTGAGCTTCTGTTGCTTGATGAGTGCTAGAAGGGTAGGGTCATCAGTCCCACGCCAGCCCCGGACGACTATCAATCAGTCGTCCGAAAGGCTTTTGTCGTGTTGTGTCGTATTTGTGTTTTAGTGAGTTTTGTTGGACATTGTATGCTCACCATACATATATGTACATAGCATATTAATATTCTTCCCTGTACTCTTTAAAAAGAAATATATATTAAATATAATTTCGATTTCTTACGCTGCCGAGTTTCACCAAGGTACATCGATTAAGATAAAAGTCGAACAAATATATACGAGAGCTGCTTTATTTCATTCATCCCTAATTTAACGTCGTCTGTAAGCTCTTCGTAACTTCAAATTGATCTTTGTCGCGGCTTCCCGACTCGTGGACTTTGCTCATCTTTAGCCTGCGGGTATACTCGAATTGAACGAGACGTCCGCGAACTTGCACAGGGCTTCGATATCTGCTGATGGACCCGCAGCCCGAGTATATTCCGGCTCCCTAATTCAATCCAAAGTACGGCTTTCATTCTTAATTCAGAGTAAACCTTACACTGGCACTTGGTGTTTGTGTTCTAATCTTACCTATTATGACTCGTATCGGTGGGTGTAACATATATACGAAGCTTAGCGACTGGCGAGGATAAAGAGAAAAATAATTTATGGGAATTCTTGCACGGCAGATACGTATTGTACGGATCATACTTTAGTGGGCTCCATAATTTTTTTACCGATTCGGAGATCGCAAAATGTATAAAATGATGAATAGAAACTTTGTTTGTGAACTTGTATTCAAAGTATAACATATAATTCGGATTTGGCATGAAAAAATCCATTAGGTCCATAATGTAGAATATAAAAAAAGTAAAGGACACATATTTTTTCTTCTTTAAAATATATGCGAATTAAAAGAGTTACAGCTCTTTGAATACTCGAGACGTCACAAACACATATATGTTCGTGACGTCATATAACATTATATATATATATATATATATATATATATATATATATATATATATATATATATATATATATATATATATATATATATATATATATATATATATATATATATATATATATATATATATATATATATATATATATATATATATATATATATATATATATATATATATATATATATATATATATATATATATATATATATATATATATATATATATATATATATATATATATATATATATATATATATATATATATATATATATCGAAAATCTGTAAACTTTAAACGAATGTTACTCTTTTAATTGGCATCTACTTAAAAAAAAACAAAAAATACGTGGCCTTTATTTTATTATATTCTACATTACGGACCTAATGGATTTTTTCATGCAAAGTCCTAATTACAATTCACGAACTAATTAAAAACTTTGAAGGCTGTTACTTTTTTACTCTGAGGTCGCAAATAACTACACATTCAATAACTTATAATTTATAACGTCCTTGGAAGAAATCAAAGCTGGTTTCTAGCGAGATATTAGCTAAATTTTCTAAATCTGCTTTAATTCTGGTTAAGACATTAGCTAGAAATCAGTTAAAAACGACATGCTTTTTAGCTAATTTCTAGATAGATTCTGCTTAATATTCTAGTTAATATAAAATTGATAAACTAAGTCATTTATATATTAATTAATAATGGAAATAATAACAGTTTTATAATAATCAAAGTAATACGCAATTCTAATAATACTACATTAAGTATTTTACTAAATTACATTACTAGTAGTAATGTAGGTTAGGTTATTTCTTTACATAACGACGCGTGCATTTAAAAAGTATTATTTACACAAAAAGTACCAAAGCCCCGAATAAAATTTAAGTGTCTTTATTAAAGAAATTTATGTTATAAATAATAGAATGCATATAGTTATATAATTATTGTTATTTTAAAAATAACAATAAAAACAGACTAATGTAAGTTATGACGAAATTTGGAGAATTGGTAAACAAATATTTGTAGTTTTACAATGAAGTTTTATTACAAAATTTTGATTTTTTACATCAATCACAAAATTTATATTCACTAAGTTATGATTGACTAATTTTTGGAAAGGGAATTATTAGTTATCAAATACTTTTAGTATTGCATATACATATTTTTATAATCTCGTAAGTTGTTATTTGTTAATAAAAATATTTATTTTGACGGGATACTGTATTGAACATTCAATAAAGTATAATAATGTATATTTTTAAAAACGAATAACTTTTCAAAACAAAATATAAATAGGTTAGATTTGCAAACAAAATACGTTTTTGCTTAAAGCGTAGCCTTAAGCAGATTCTAGCCAGATATTAGCTATAATTTAACTTACGAGTATTAGTAGCTTATTAATTTGGCTAATAATTAATAAGCTAACCAGCCATTCTAGCTAACTTTCTACCAGGGGTCACTTTGTTATTTTATGGTCATTAAAATATACGCTCATTCTTTTTAAATTTGTTTGGACGTAAGTAAGTAGATTATATATTCAAATTAACAAAATAAAGTAATAATTTTGTATAAATCTATCAAAAAATCTGATTTTAGAAATTGATTTTTTAAATGATTTAGTCTGCAAGTTTGCAGTGATAACTATTGATATTATCTACAATATTATATAGTTCAATTTCATGTAATTCCTTTTATTTTCATATTTATGTAACAATTAATTTAGTAGAATGATTAATAAAATTATCGTAGTAAATATTTAGATAATACAAATTATTGTACCTATCTCATTGATAACCAAAAGTAAATTTTTAAAGCTTTTTAAGCAAATTTTTTAAGTTTTGCTTAATTGACTTTTGTTTTGTGGTTGTTTACTTAAGGAATATAATAATCCGTTCAAACATCACTCCAAGTACAGTGCTGGCGCACTGATAAGTCTACATTTTTTCCGTATTTACTAATTTTTTTTATTCTTCAACGATTTGTTTGTATAAAGTTATCATTAAGTAATGTAATAATAAAGTCTTCAAAGACTTAAAATGAAATAAATTCATGATTCTTATAATTATGTATTGAATTGTGTATAATTTTTTTCAATTTTGGGTTTTCATTTTATTTTTAATTAGCAACACATTTATTATGTTTAATAGAAATATTTTATTCAAAGTATGACTAACTTCTCTTCGGAGAAAAATATTTACATCATCAATATACATACATATATACATATCAGTTCTCTTCTCTCTTGCATTGAAAAGCGAATTAATTCTTAATTAAAATCGCCAACCACCACGAACGCCGAATGTCGGATCTGGTCGACCCCTAGGTCCTTGCTGCACTTCACCGAAGCCTCCAACAAATCCGTTTCGGAAGTTCCTCTCCACTTTGACACCCGCGTGCGGGCTCAGTCTGCCGGGCTGCCAGTTTGCGCCACCGTAGGCGTCGACGTGACCGCGATTGTCCTCGAAGACCCGATGATTGTAGTCCAGGTTGAGGGAGGGCTTGCGATCTGGTCCGCTCAGAGGTTTGCTGCCCTCGAGGGTGATGGATCCTTGTGGGCTTGCCGCGCGACGAAAGCGAGGGAGCTTTTATCAAATTCAGAGCATTAAATTAGTTTTAATATTATTTGGGTGCTGCAATTTAAATTTAAGGGGTTATTATACTCTAGAAGCCGGGTGTTTTAACCAGATAAATAACGTAATAGATCAATTTTGTAGTAGGCTACCTCTCGATAGATCTGGTAAAAATTAAACTAATTGTAAAAAACAATTTTTTTAATGTTAGAAAGCTTCGCATGAAATGAATGAAATATGATAAACGTTCATCACTACATTCTTTTTTAAAATAATTATAGTTATTTGGCAGGATTAATAATTTAAGATAAATAACTGATTATTTTGAAAAAATTCGATTCAGCAATAAATCTTAATATTGTTTCATTTAACAATATATTGCTTTCTTAAAGAAAAAGCTATGTAAAGATGATTTTTTCTGGTTAATCGGATAATATTAAGTACAAGGAGAACATCAACCCTGCGAAACTCGGATTTTCATGAGACTTTGGTGAGTATTTTCTGGTACGCAAAAATGAAGCACTTTGAAGCTCTTTCTGCCTATTTTTATTATCTTTCAAGCCATTTATTCTAGTGTCAACCCTGGTAAAAAATTGACCATCATTTATGGCCTGTTCGCTATCTATTGACCAACTTCCGTGGTCAATTTGTAGCCGACATTTACACCATAAGTTGACCATAATATGAGTAAAGATAAATGTACTATAACCTCAAATACATGTATAAAAGTTTAAATTCGCACAATGTTTTTTGGTTTAAACGAATTTACAATATAAAATTTAGATTACTGATGCGAGGAGATATATAAGCGAAGTTGCAGTATTCATACATTCTACAAATTTTAACTCTGATTCTATACGTCAAATATATGCCCATGATGCTCAGTATAGTATAGTATAAGTCCATGCGCACGCGAACGGCGTCGGGCGCTTATAGGTTGTTTGTACGCTAAGAGCATATAAGAACATAAGACGCAAGAATAACACTGATTAGTATATATATATATATATAGGTACACCAGAAACATACAGATACAAGAGAAATAAGTTTGTATTCATCTTATTTATCGTATATACAATAAACATAAACATTAGAATAACATTGTTTGGTGTATATATATATATATATATATATATATATATATATATATATATATATATATATATATATATATATATATATATATATATATATATATATATATATATATATATATATATATATATATATATATATATATATATATATATATATATATATATATATATATATATATGCTTATGTGTCCCAACACACATGCAGACATGCATACATTCACGGTGTGTTGACAGCTTGGAGTATAGGGAGAGAGCAGACCCTTATCTGTTTGAAACATATAAAGAAAAACTTAGTTTTGCGTTGTGAACAGTTTAGCAGATTTTGCTTAAAAAGTTGAGCAGGATTGCTGAGTAAAATGTGCCCAATAGAATCAAGTAAATGTTACTTAACCACTAAATAAATTTTTACTTAAGTCGTTGAGCTAGAGCAGTTCGACAAATTCAACGCAAATAAATAAGCAGTATTTGTTCCAATTTATGTATTTATTTGTTAATTAATATATATTTATTAATGCAGACGATTAAATTAAACTAAAATTTACCGTACATATCTTAAAAGAAATATAAGAAAAAATATTTGTAGATTAGGTTTGAATATTTTCAGCATATGGGCTCGGTGTGAAACATACTAGTATAATTTTTTAATTATTTGTTCTCTTTTAAATATCTAATTCGTATTGAATTATTTTAGGATCATTAAATTTTATTTATAAATAATTCTATAAATTACACCATCTTTTGGCCATAAACCGTCGGCCATAAGTTGGGTTATTGACCATAATATAGGCCATAAATTGACCACACACCATAAAATTAGGCATTATATGGCAAATAGTTAGTCAACGTTTCTACCAGGGAATACGTGCATACTTATAATCACTAGAAGAGGTACCTATTTTTACTAAAATAATGTATATTCGGAGTAAAATAGCGTATATCTCGAGTACAAGGGCCCATTAGAACAAACTAAGGGTGGTAGGCTTCATTTTTAGGAACCAGTAAGTACCTCCGTAAGTCTCATCAAAATCCGAGTTCTGCAGGGTTCGTGTCCTCCTTGTTAGTATAATAAGAATATAAATAAAAAAAAATTTTTGTAATGTTTTACGTTAGTTTTGTCAAAAGTTATACACGTATTCAAGAAGTAACCAACATTTCTTTTAATTTATAATTTAACAACTATTTCAAAGTTTGTTTGTAGAAGAAAAACGATTTGAAATTTTAATTCGTATTTTACGTATATATTTTTAAAATATACTGGGTGTTTTGAATCTCGTATACATGTTTATTAATAACTAGCTATTTTAACAAATCCATAAACAAGTTTTGGTTCTTTATACTGTAGATATTCGAAAATATATATATGTAACAATAATTATTTTACGTAATTATTATTCATTTAATTAAATTAATTAAATTGTTATGCGTAATGTAGCATGAATTTTAAAATAATCAAGAGCATTTGTAAAATTTATGAAATGGACTTAATCCACTGTAGTTCTGAACAACCTGCATATTATTAGAAAGATATACATGATTTTTTTGTCGTATTTATTCATCAGATAAAGCATCAGTTAAAACTTGCCAATGTGTGGATTATAAATGGATTTATCTATATAGGATGCAGTATTTCAACAGTGTCTTTCACTCTATCGAGTTTTTTACGCTAATATTTTAGATTATTGATAACCTTTACATGACGGAACTGTTTATAAGCTCTACTGGTACTGAGATTCACAAAATGCACAATTCATCACCTCAGTATAAATACATTTAATAGTACAATAATTTTATAGTCTAATAAAATGAAGCACTATAAGGAAGTTCTATCGTCATATTGATCTTAAAATAGAAATATTTTTTACTATAATTTAATCACTGCTAATGATATGGAAGTCAATACATAATAAAACGAGGTATCGTCATCTAACTAAAAAGTTTGTTTTATCAAAATTCCGTTATTGCAAAAGTACACGGAGAGAATTATCCGATAAAAATTACCGTAAAAATCACGGTAACCGTGAGACATTGTGCATTTCCAGGACTTTTTATATATATTTTATAAAATTATTACTTTTTATTCTATAAACTTTATTATATGAATAATAAAGTTTACCTTACTGCATGGTAAATTTGACTGCTACTTAAAATTTATTAAGAAATTGTAGAAAAAGTGCGGAGAAATATGCATAATTTTTACCGTTCAGTCACTATAAATTTTACCCTGAAGTCAGTATAAAGTCGCGGCAGCTAGCTTCAAGATGTCGATAAAACAGACTCATGTTTCACATGGTAACTGTAAGCGCCTGCATACGCCGCATATACGTTTAACCTTCGTTTGCACCTCGGCCTCGTGGAGAGTTTTTTATTAGTTATATTACTATAGTACTTATTTAATGTATAAAAGTTTGTTAAGATTAATAAATGATCTATGGTTCTAAATCGTATAAGATTTATATTTCCCTATACACAAAAAATATTTTATTTGTTAAAACTCATACAATGTTGCTATGTTCATAACAACTCTAAAATCTATATTTTTTGTAAAAATCAAGATAATAACGTAAATTTTCCACGAATTAAATTTTCATATTTTTATTATACAAGTGCGATATTTTCATTTATGTATACATAACTTAACCTATAATTTTATATCAAATTTATTTCTTCTAATACAATAAAATAATTACACTTCCTAAATAATAAATAAATAAGTCAGCGTAATTATAAAAAACAATCCTTAAAAATATTATATAAGATTATACTACTTAAAAATAATGTTAGTCGTACTACATTATATCAGGCCGTTTTTACCCTTCTGTACTAGAATTTTTACCGTTCAGTTTAGCAAAATTCATCGTGTGAACTTAGAAAATGTACTCAGATGGCCCTATGTCCCGCTCTTACTATTACTGAACGGTAATTTTTACCGTAAATTTAATTGTAATTTTTACAAGAAAATTCTCTCTGTGTAGTTATCATCAATTAAAGAAAGATTCGACAAAACAGTGGAGACTTTTTTATTTATTATCCGATTTGAATTTTGAAGGTCTCATTTTGTTCGTTGAATAATTTCAGGGTGACTTGAAATTGGATTGTATTGCATGAAGATGGGATCACTAAAAATTGAAAAATTATCAGAAATTGCAAAGTTACGTCCGATTGTTTATAAAATACATGTATGAACTTATACAAATTTGAACGTAACTTTGCAGGCATAATTTTCGAATTTTTATATGGATAAGTACCCCTGAAATTGTTTAAGGAACAAAATGAGATCTTCAGAATATAAATCGAATGAAAAATAAAAAAATCTCCACTGTTTTGTCAACTTTTTCTCTAGTTAATTGATATTTAATTTTACAATAACGGAATTTCGAACAAAAAATGGTTTAGTTAGACAAAAACGCCTTATTTCATAATATATTGACTTTCATATCATTACGTGAGACTAAATTGTAGTAAAAAATGTTTGTTTTGTATGACATATGTATACCAATAGAACCTTCTTAATAGCTACATATTTCTTAACATTTTAATTAAAAATGCTTTTAAGATAATCTGTTTAAAAATGTATCGCCTTATGTAAAGATTGTGTTTTATAATATTAGAATATTACAATATTGTAATACTATAATACTGTCTTATTAAATGAATTAGCATTTTAAAGAATTTAGCTGAAATTTACCACATTTTTAGGAGGACGTGGAAAAGTTGGTCCTGTAGATCTAGGAGGCCACCCGAATCTTTGTCTATTTGGTGCAAATGTTGCATGTACATTGACAATGATGCAAAACAGTGATACAAGAAGAATCGAAAGCTTCATTTTTTCTGGTTTTTGAAGCTCGTTTCGAATAATTAGTGTACCCTAAAATATTATATGACAATGTATATATAAGGAATTTAAATTTAAGAGTTCATAAAAGTTATTGAAAATTTTATTTGAATCCTAAACTATGAATATGAAGCGACGGAATGTCTCGTTTAACTGCTTACCGGGTTCCTTTAGTGGACAAAAAGTTCTGAATAATTTCTTTCTTCTGTCCTCAGCTTTTATACCCTGAGTCTGATTTCTAAAAGGAAAAGATGCATTTTGCAAAACTTTACATACAACGGGGAATCACTGAAACTTGAATTCAATTTTTAATCTTTTCTTGAGCTTTATCTACTTCAGTTCGGAGGCTGTGAAGCATCAAACGTATGACGCATACAAAGACGGAAGAACTGGGAATTCTCCTTGATATCTTTCATTTTGTTTTTATCAATTAATTATCATCTGAAAAATTTTGGTGAGGCTTCAAACATTTATGTTCATTTTCAAGATTTGACCCAGGCTATCCATCTTAACTTGTGAATTTCCGCCAACTTTTCTAGAAATAATCAAAGAATAAGATAATATTGATAATATTTTCATTTTATTCATAAAATCGGAGTTAAATACATTTGAAAATTGTTGTAGGTTTTTGGTGTCGCATTCACAACATGAAGAATAACTCAATAAATAGTAATTGAATTACCTTAAAAAGTATTTAATATGGGTGAAATACATCAACAGTATTATGTTGTATTATAATCCCTTTTTGATATTTTAGTAAACATAATGTCCAAAATTTAAATAACACATACACAGTAAACATAATGCCCAAGAGTAAAAAACGAACAAAAAAAAAGTCGCATCCACAACGCACGTTTGTGCTATGAATATTAATTAAAATCGATTAAACAAATGACCACAATATAGTATTTGATAATGTTTTGAGAAATGAAATTTACATTATACCTAAAAATCTAATATGTATTAATAAAATAGCAAATTTACATCGATTTGTCGCATCCACAACGCTCCGTCCGCAATGCGCCGTCCGCAACGCGCGTTTGTTTAAACATCATAACCTTTTATTGCAACTAGCAAAATTGAGTGATATAAATACGAGAAGAAGTTTCTTTGAATTTTACAATCATGAGACCAGTTTTCAGTGAAGTAAAAGTGAGAAAGAAGAAAGAGTACGTAAAGCAAAAAAAAAGTGTTTTCGTTTTCCTAAGAGGTAAAATTAGTCAATTTATATTAAAAATTGATATACAATACCAAATATTGCGGAATAGAAGCCTTTTTCTTGCGCTAATAGAATAAAGTTTTCGAGGTGGAAAGAGTCATGGCCGAAGCAAGACAGTAACGACCGTTTCTTCTTCGTAAATCAGCGTATGAAACATGTGAATTTTAAAAATAATTACATACAAAAAACGGCATGTATCAGGTTGAAAATGTTTAAAGAAAATAATTTTATTACAATTTTTAAATAGTTTAAACAATGATTAAAAAATATGTTAGATTTAAAAATACTAGAATCAGTTCAAATAGAGTTAATAACGCTTCTAGTAAAATTGTTATAATTTATTTTATAATTAATTCGTTGTAATGCTTATTTAGGAAAGAAGAAATTATCATTACTGTCTTGCTTCAGTCACGACACTTTAAATCCCAATAATCAGAAGTAGATGCATCATTTTTCACTAAAATAGCGCATAGTTGAGGTTGAGTAGCTTATATCTCGAATACAAGGATCCATTGGAACAAATTAAGGAGGTTCATTTGGTACATAGCTAGTCAAATATTAATGTGCTATTTTTAATTTTTTTGTTTGTGAAGTATACTTCATTTAAGCTTTTGTATAAATAAATTTATAAGAAATTATGATTATACATACAATTCAAGTAATTATATTCATACACTGCTTTGACTGTTTTTGAGACTAAATGCACCTTTTTTGTTTTCAATTAATTTATTTTTACATTCAGAAGCATTTAATGCATATTTTTAAGCTCGATAAACGTTCGTCAAATATTTGTTTTATAGGACAAAAGTTTTCAAGAGCTCTTCTTTTAGTTCTTTGAAAATGCAAATAAAAACGACAAAAGTGCGATTTCTCATAAGACTCCACGTTAAATGTCTCAAAATAAAAGTATTAATATCTCGCTTCTAAGGCATCCTTATCCCCTGAAAATTTAACTGAATCATTTTGAGAACTATATCTATCGGTATACCACATTTCATTAAAATCTATTTATCAATTCCTTAACCAGATGAACCTCTTTAAGGATGCTATACTTTATTTCAAGATGCCAGAAAACACCTCTCAAAACCTTATCTAAATCCGTTACCCGAGCATGTGACAGTCGCAGTTACAAAATCGAAAATTTTAATAGTTGATAATTAAAGGGCCCGAAGCAATAACGGTATTAGCACATTTATGATGATAAAGAAACAAAAATATAATGATGACAAAAAGAGCGAGCTAAACAACACTATATTTTATTTCTTCATTCAATCATTATTGTTTGAAATAAAAATCATTTGAAAAAGTGCTAGTACCGTTATTGCATCCGGCCCTTCAATTGCGAACACCCTATATAGAATATGCAGATAGAACTATTATAGAATATGCAGATATTATAAATCTGATTTTTGGAATTTTGATTCATTCTTATTAATTATTATTAAAAAGGGCAATTTTTCTCGTCGATAATAATAAATAAAATAAAATAAAATAAATACGTTTTTGAATTTTGAATTTTGAATTTAACTTTCTTATTTTAACTCTTTTAAATTTGTCTTTCGGTATTACAAACGTTGTATATTGTGAACTTTGGAACTTTAAAATATGCTATTGTGTATATAAAATTCTAAATGGAAATACGTTTGGATTTTGACATTCTTATAACAAAGCCTCATTTATCATAACTAGACACACAACTATTGTTATTATTGATAGCAGTTCAATTTCATGCGATTTGCTTGATTTTAACGTTCGCATGATTTTCAAGTTCTACCCTAGTAATATCATAGTAAACTATGCTATATATAACATTTTTGGTGAATATGGACTTCGTAGAAATAAAGATAATAATAACTATTTTACATCGTAGCTAACCAAACCATACACATAGTATCCCAATACATTGCATACACAGCTATTATACTGACGTATATTACGTACATGTCGATTTCCTCGACTTGCGGCGTTTTATTCAGGTACTGGTAACCGAGTATATTACCGAATATCATATCATCTACTCTTAAATGAAATAGAAACAATAGTTTTCTTATTCGAATTATAAAGAATACTCAAAAAAACTAGATTTGTATATTTTAAGGTATAGCCCGGTTGAGATTTGCGAAAATCGGTAAAAGTATAAAAAGTGTTTAATTAATAATTTTCTGGTTTGAAATTATTTAAAATAACAAAAAAACTTTTGTGATTACTTTGACAGTATCTTCTCAAGAGATTAATGTATTAGACAAACACTTTTTATAATTTTATTTTTTTATATAACATTATTTATAATTTTTTTTATTTAATTATTTATAAATTTCAAAAGGAATTTGGCGATGTATTTTGCAACAGATTCTCTCCAAACTTTTTTTATTTTTACGATTTTATTTTACGATTTTTATTTACAGCTAGTATGAGGAGGTAAATTAATTTTTTACTTAAAGAAAGCAGTGAAAATCATCGAAAAATCGACTTTTTTTAAGAAGAAACTGCGAATAAATTTGCAAGACACACACTTTAGCGCATAAAAGAAATCTGTACTAAAAATTTTTATTTTGGTGTATATTTGTAAAAAAAATATTTCTGAATCAAAAAATAAATATGTCATAGCCAAACGTGCACCAAACAAGACTAGTTTTTACCTATTTTTTACCTGTTTTCATCATATAAAATGAAATTAGATCATTATTTCGAAGTTTCAATAAGGTAAAAGTACCTATTATGAAATACCCTCTTAACTGTGTCCCTTTTATGAAACAGTATCAAAAATTATAAAATAAGAAATAATTATAACATGCATTACGGAATATAAAATTTTTAGTGATAATTACGAATGTTTTCGTCTGTAAATACACGAACATGCGTATTGTTATACAATAAGTAGTATTATAAAAAATAATTTCATTTTGCGAGTCTCAAAACCCGTGCAGATCGGTGGTTTTGGGAGCGTAGCAGCTGATTCATACGACTTTGTTTTTTAACTATATTTATAAATATAAATAACTTGACACCATGTTCAGTAGCTTAAATTGTAGTTTTCGTTCCGTAGATTTGAATTATCTACAAACTATTTTAATGTTGATGCGATTTTTATTAAATATATAGCTGTTTCATAATAGGTGCGAGAGTTAGTGGAAGTCCGTATTTATGAAACATCTTTGCAAGGGCTTTTTTATAATAATTTTAGCTATTTGCATATTATTTTCTGTATTATGAAGCAATAAATACTACATTTTAATGATGTAGCTCCCATACATATGAAAACTAAGTAGAATAAGCATGTTTATTGAATTTAGCAGCCTAACCTGTGACTTATAGATTACGAAGTCGGATTCTATGAGGCATAACCCTAAATATGATCATTTTGTTGTTATTCAACACTTTTGAAAAAAGGATGTCAATCTTATGTTGACGCTATTCCTCGTACATATTAGGCGCATTATTTACGACAGATATAGCAATTGTAAGTTAAAGCATAATACGTTTCATAATAGCGACATAAATTATGAAACACCCGTTCTTCGTGCGACTGCACTGTTTCATAATACGTACAATGGATCACTTCAGTATTTTATTAATCTAATTAATTATTAACGTATAATTTATATTTTAAAGATATTATTTGTTACAAACGTATAAAATTCACCTCAAAATCTGTTCCATAATAGCTACTTCTACCTTATTGTATTCAATTCTATTTTTACATATTACATAAAACTGCAAAATTTGGCTGAACTACGGATTAAAGTACAAAAGTTAGATTCTAGACCGGTCTATATCCTGAAGTACAATATGATTAATAAGAAGCATGTTTTTTCCAATATCTCAATTTGATTAAAACCCGATTTACGGTGTTTTATGCTTTGGATGCCAGTGCAGAAGGTAAGATGTTACCTGTAGGTAGGCCTGACATAGTTAATTTTCAAATTAATTCGTAGTAATTGATTTATGATGTGCAGTTGTATACATTGCAAATATAATTAAGTCAAACGTACTCGAAATGCTGTGATGCTAGTCAGTCTCATACTGTTTCTTATATTTGAGAATCTTTTTTGTACTGAAAGGTGGCTCCATCGCGTAGTCTCGTATCTACGCGGGTCCGCCTGAGGGCACATTATTTTTTATTCTATTAGCCTATGCAATGCCAATAGAAATGATTCACCATCCATTGTCATACTTATTGACCTATAAATATATGTCATAATGTATAAGAAATATTAACAATAGACATTTATATGCATACAAAAATGCACTCATTTTAGTTATTTATTTATTTTTTTTTATATTTGTCTTTATATAATGCTAATTTCGCCATAAGAGCCTACGATTAATTTTCTAATTTCAAACATTTTTTACTCTTCAAGTTACCAAAATTTTAATAGCATGCTTTTAATGCACATTTTCAGTAGAATCTTTATTGTTTATTAGTGATGGATTTTGAAAAAAATGACGGAGCCACCTTAACAAATGCTTTGTAAAGTTTTTTTTATATGATACAATAATAACTCCTATATGATTGTTAAAATGATGTATTGAATTGCATATTCATTTATTAAATTACGGAATGTATTCTTCAATTAGCAAAACATTTCTGTTAAATAAAAATATTTTATTTAAAATACGATGAACTTATTTTCAGAGAAAATTATTTACACCATTAACATATTTATACATATCAGTTCTCTTTTCTCTTGCGTTGAAAAATAAATTAATTCTTAATTAAAATCGCCAACCACCACGAACGCCGAATGTCGGATCTGGTCGACCCCTAGGTCCTTGCTGCACTTCACCGAAGCCTCCAACAAATCCGTTTCGGAAGTTCCTCTCCACTTTGACACCCGCGTGCGGGCTCAGTCTGCCGGGCTGCCAGTTTGCGCCACCGTAGGCGTCGACGTGACCGCGATTGTCCTCGAAGACACGATGATTGTAGTCCAGGTTGAGGGAGGGCTTGCGATCTGGTCCGCTCAGAGGTTTGTTGCCCTCGAGAGTGATGGATCCTTGCGGATTTGCCTCGCGACGGAACCGAGGAAGCTGTTATCCAATTCGAGGCATTGGATTAGTTTTAAGATCAATTGAGTGTTGCTATTTAAATTTATTAAAACCCACTATTTAATTAAAAAGGATTAACCCTCCTGCGCAGAAGTTTATTTTTGTGTATATGGATTAGATCGAATGTAAGTTTGCAACAATATTTTCTGTAAATTCGTAACATTTTCTAAATAATAGCTATACTATTTAGCTTCAATTTGAGAGGTTGTAGATGTCCCAACAAAGTAAAGATTTAAATTTGTGATACCAAATGTATTCAAAAATGACGTGCGGTTTGGACGAGTATACTCGGCTCTCTGCGCAGGGGGGGTTAAAGACAGAATAGAAAGTTTAAAAAGAATACTAAAATAAAGAAATAAAATTAAAATTAAATGTGAATATTTTTAATTCCCATTTTTAACAATCTATAGGTATACATTTGTTTAATAATCCGTCCAGAACCAAAGTAGTTTTATACGTGCTCGCAATAACTTCAATATTCAAATAAATATTACGTGGTAATTTGAGTAATTTAAATAAACTAATATATTAATTTTATATAGTAAATTGCCTTGGCAGAGAATAAAAGTTTATAAGTTTTCTACCAGTTTTAATAAAAATGCTCATTATTTACAGGAAACAATTTTTTAATGTTAGAAAACCTTACTTAAACATTTATTATCAGATTGTTTTAAAATAATTTAGTTGGTTACTTACAATTAGAAGATATAGGGTTAAACCTCATGTACTAGACACTAAATAATTTTAAGATAAATAACTGCTTCCTTTTATTTTGAACAAATACTTTTGGATAGTAAATGTTAGCATTGTTTTAATTAAAAATGTTTAATTTATGCCAGTATACCAAGAACAATAATTATTATATTTTACTATTATTGATTAAGATAATCAATTAAATTACAATGCGATATATCGCGCGAATTTTGAAATAATCATGACCGTTTGCAAAATTACATATTTGACTAATACTACTATAACTGTACAATCAATTCACATATCAAATACAAAGTTATATTACTTTCCTGTCATATATATTCATCCTATAAAGTGCTAGTTAAAATTTTAGACCCAGTATTTGTAATAATCGGTCGATAAGACGCTGTATTGCAAAGTATCTGTGAATCTGTCAGGCGATCGTATGGGCATATTTTTTAAATTATTGGCAACGGTTACACTTTATAAGCGGCCTATTCACCAGAACATAAATAAAAGTCTGCTATTTTATAGAAGAATAGGACTACACATTACTTTTAATTTTAAATAACAATACGGTTATTGATGACTATTCAATTATTTGCTATTTAAAGGATTTAGAATTAAAATAATTTAGTTAAAACTTACTGTAAACTTAGGCGGACGTGGAAAGGTGAGTTGTCCTGTAGATCTACGAGGCCAATCGAATCTTTGTCCATTTGGTGCAAATGTTGCCTGCACATTGACAACGATGCATACCAGTGATACAATAAGAATTAAAAGTTTCATTGTATTCCACGATTTGGAAATGCCTTGATAAATACTGTACCCTGCAATATTATAACACAATAATCATTAAAAATTAGAAATTATAAATGAGTGATTCAAAATACTTAATAATAAAAAGCTATTTTATTTTATCAATGGTAACTGGATGTCTAGTTAACTTAATAAAACTCCTTACCTCGCTTCTTCGGTAGACTAGAAGTTCTGAATGATTTCTGCAATATAGCCTTAGCTTTTATACTCTGAACCTAAAAGGAAAAGATGTATTGTATACAGCTTTATGTACATCGGGGAATCACTAGCCTACGTTCAGTGTGGATGCAGTGAGACATCAAACGCAAGACGTCTATAGAGTCTTAGCGGGAAACACGAAATTAGATGAGGGAATAATACGTCACCTTCGTCCAGCTTTTCAGGTCAATAAAGTGGCCATTATAGTTAAGCCGGGAATAATAGTATATTGTGTACCAAGGGCGATATAAAGCCTCTCATCCATGTTGTGCACACCGTATTTTTTGTGACACATGTATTGATATTCGCGGTTTTTCGTGTCTATCACACTACACGCTTTTTTTAATTATATAATATACGGGCATTACTGCCTGTACTTTAAATATATTTTAACGAGATACCGCAAAACAGATAGTATTTAGAAGGCTAAGATTTGTTCTTGCTACGTGTAGATAACACAAAACATTACATAAAAGAATACTTATATACAAGTAATTTTTATTATAATAATTAAACAAGTATAGAAATAAACACACAATCTCTTCTATGTGTACTTTAATAAAAAATAATTAGCTTATTAAATTTTACGAAAAAGAAATAATCATTAATTGATAAATATCAAATAAACAATATCAAGGGAGTTCCCAGTTCTTTTGAATCTATAGATGTCTGGCGTTTGATGTCTCACAGCATCCACACTGAACGTAGGCTAGTGATTCCCCGATGTACATAAAGCTGTATACAAAACATCTTTTCGTTTTAGGCTCAGAGTATAAAAGCTAAGGCTATATTGCAGAAATCATTCAGAACTTCTAGTCACTCGAAGAAGCGAGGTAAGGAGTTTTATTAAGTTAACTAGACCTCCAGTTACCATTGTTTAAAAATAAAATTGATTTTAAATATTAAGTATTTTGAATGACTAATTTATAATTTCTAATTGTTAATGATTATTGTGTTGTAATATTGCAGGGTACATTATTTATCAAGGCATCTCCGAATCGAGGAATACAATGAAACGTTTAATTCTGATTGTATCACTGGTATGCATCGTTGTCAATGTGCATGCAACATTTGCACCAAATGGACAAAGATTCGATTGGCCTCGTAGAACTACAAGACAAATCACCTTTCCACGTCCGCCTAAGAATACAGTAAGTTTTAACTAAATTATTTTAATTCTAAATCCTTTAAATAGCAAATAATTGAATTGTCATTATAACCTTAATGTTATTTAAAATTAAAAGTAATGTGTAAGTTCTATTCTTCTATAAAATAACAGACTTTTATTTATGTTCTGGTGAGTAGGACGCTTATAAAGCGTAACAGTTGCCAATAATTTAAAAAATAAGCCTATATGATCGTCCGACAGATTTACAGACACTTTGCAATACAGCATCTTATCGACCGATTGTTACAAAATACTGGGTCTAAAATTTTAACTGGTACTTTATACAATGAATAAATATGACAAGAAAGTAATATAACTTTGTATTTAATATGGGGGTTGAATGTACAGTTACAGTAGTGTCAGTCTAATATGTATTATTGCAAACGCTCATGAATATTTCAAAATTCGTGCGATATATCACATTGTAATTTAATTGATGCACTAAATCAATAATAATAACATATAATAATTATTGTTCTTGGTATACTGGCAGAAATTAAACATTTTTAATTAAAACAATGCTAACATTTCCTATCCAAAAGCATTTGTTCAAAATAAAAGAAAGCAGTTATTTATCTTAAAATTATTTAGTCTCTAGTACATGAGATTTAACCCTATTTCTTCTAATTGTAAGTAACCAAATAAATTATTTTTAAACAATCTGATAATGAATGTTTAAGTAATGTTTTCTAACATTAAAAAATTATTTCCTGTAAATAATGAGCATTTTTATTCAAACTGGTAGAAAACTTATAAACGCTTATTCTCTGTCAAGGCAAGTTACTATATAAAATTAATATATTACTTTATTTAAATTACTCAAATTACCACGTAATATTTATTTGGATATTGAAGTGATTACGAGGTACTCATAAAACTACTTTGGTTTTGGACGGATTATTAAATAAGTGTATACCTATAGATTGTTAAAAATGGGAATTAAAAATATTCTCATTTACTTTTAATTTTTTTTTCTTTTTAGTATTGTTTTTAAACTATCTTGTCTATCTTTAATCTTTTTCGATTATGTAGCAGTTTTTAATAAATTTAAATAGCAGCACTTAATTGATCTTAAAACTAATCCAATGCCTCGAACTCGATAACAGCTTCCTCGGTTCCGTCGCGAGGCAAATTCGGAAGGATCCATCACTCTCGAGGGCAACAACCCTCTGAGCGGACCCGATCACAAGCCTTCGCTCAACCTGGACTACAATCATCGGATCTTTGAGAACAATCACGGTCACGTCGACGCCTACGATGGTGCAGCAAGGACCTAGGGGTCGACCAGATCCGAGTTTCGGCTTTCGTGGTGGTTGGCGATTTTAATTAAGAATTAATTTGTTTTTCAATGCAAGAGAAATGCGAATTGATATGTATAAATATATTAATGGTGTAAATAATTTTCTCGGAAAATAAGTTCATCGTATTTTGAATAAAATATTTTTATGCACCAGAAATGTTTTGCTAATTGAAGAATACATTCCGTAATTAAATAAATGAATATGCGATGAAATATATCATTTTAATAATCATATAGGAGTTATTATTACATCATATAACAAAAACATTACAAACCATTTGTTAAGATGGCTCCGTCGTTGTTTTCAAAATTTATCACTAACAAATAATAAAGGTTCCACTGAAAGTGTGCGTTAAAAGTATGGTATTAAATATTTGGTAACCTGAAGAGTAAAAAATGTTTGAAATAAGAACTTTAAACGTAGGCTCTTATGGCAAAATTAACATTATAAAAAGCCAAATATAAAAAAATAATTAATAAATCACTTAAATGAGTGCATTTTTGTATGCATATAAATGTCTATTGTTAATATTTCTTATACATTATGACATATTTATAGGTCAATAATTATGACAATGGATGCTGAATCATTTTTATTGGCATTGCATTAGAAAAAATAATAGTGTGCCCTCATGGGGTTCCGCGTAGATACGAGACTACGCGATGGAGCCACCTTCAAGTAAAAAAGATCTTCAAATAATAACAAACATTTACTTGCAAAGCGGGACTAAACTATCTTTTTATTCCCTCATATATGTTACTCCCGTATTTGCGGGAGTAATGTAATATATATTATTATATGCCCATCTGAACGAAAATGGCCACTTTTTTCCCTAAAAAGCGGCACCAGAATTACACTTGTCCGCAAAAATGATTAGCGGGTAAAAGTAGTTTTTACCCGCAACTGCGGTGAAAAAAGTTACTTAACCAGTAACTAGCCAAATTCCTTTATTTCATTAATTTCTACCAATAACCCTGATTTTCTAATGTCTTTTAACAATATTGTCTGTTAACAGTCCATTAGTCCCGCTTTCCAAGTCAACAAATTACCACAGTTGAGATGGGCATAATGTACTATATGTAACTCGAGAAAAAAGCCGATTTTTCCCTCGGGCGATACTGGCGAAAGTTCACCCGCGAGAAAAATATTTGACTTTTTGTCCTTGTTACATAATGTACTATTAACAATTCAAAAAAAATTGAAAATTTTGCAAATGCGGGAACAAAATATTTTTATTTCCGCAAATGCGGGAGTAAAGTATTTTATATCTGCAAATGCGGGAGTAAAGTATTTTATTCCCGCAAATGCGGCAGTAACATATATAAGAGAATAAAAAGCTACTTTAGTCACGCCGTGCAGGTCAATAAAGTGGTTATTATAGTTACGTCGTAAATAAATAGTATATTGTGCAACTATATAGGGGCAAAATTGTCTTTTTCTAAGCGAAGATGATGATGACCGTCGAAGGAGCCCGAGACGTCCACGATATCTCAAATTATCATCCGAGTCTGAAAAAGCTTCCTCCTCCCTGTTACACACCGTATTTTTTGTAATTTGTCCATGAATTGGCACTTAATCATGCATGCGAGGTAGATTTGTATTAAAGTCTGTTTTTACGTATTACATAACACAGCAAAATTTGGCTGAACTACGAATTAAAGTACAAAAGTTAGTTTCTGGACCGGGCTATATCCTTCAATACAATATGATTAATAAGAATCACGTTTTTGTTAATATCTCAATTTCATTAAAACCCGACTTACGGTATTTTATGCTATGGGTTACAGTACAGGAGGTAATATGTGTCCTGTAGACAGGCCTGGAATAGTTAATTTTTAAATGAATTTTTAGTAATTAATTTATGATGTGCAGTTGTATACATTGCAAGTCTAATTCAGTCAAACGTACTTGGAATGCTGTGACGCTTGTCAGTCTCATAGTGTTTCTTGTATTTGAGGATCTTTCTTATACTTAAAGGTGGCTCCATCGCGTAGTACCGAATCTACGCGAGGCCCGATATCGACACACTATTTTTTTACTAATAATCCATGCAATGCCAATAAAAATGATTCAGTATCAATTGCCATACTTATCGACCAATAAATATGTCATAATGTATACAAAATATTAACAATAGACATTTATATTCATACACAAATGCACTCATTTTAGTTATTTATTAATTCTTTTTTTATATTTGGCTTCATTTAGTGATAGGAATAAATGCTAATTTCTCCATAACAGCCTTCTTTTAAAGTTCTAATTTCACAAATTTATTACTCTTCAGTTTACCTAGCACTCCCACCTAACCAAAACTTTAATAGCATGCTTTTAACGCACACTTTCAAAGGACTTTTAATTATTTGTTAACTTATCTTAACAAATGGTTTGTAAAGTTTTTGTTACATGATGCAATAATAACTCCTATATGATTGCTAAAATGATGTATTACATTGCATATTAATTTATTGGATTATGGAATTTCGTCTTCAATCAGTAAAGTATTTTTGTTTAATAAAAATATTTTATTTAGAGTACAATGAACTTATTTTCATAGAAAATTATATACACCATTAATACATTTATACATATCAGTTCTCTTCTCTCTTGCGTTGAAAAATAAATTACTTAATTAAAATCGCCAACCACCACGAACGCCGAATGTCGGATCTGGTCGACCCCTAGGTCCTTGCTGCACTTCACCGAAGCCTCCAACAAATCCGTTTCGGAAGTTCCTCTCCACTTTGACTCCCGCGTGCGGGCTCAGTCTGCCGGGCTGCCAGTTTGCGCCACCGTAGGCGTCGACGTGACCGCGATTGTCCTCGAAGACACGATGATTGTAGTCCAGGTTGAGGGAGGGCTTGCGATCCGGTCCGCTCAGAGGTTTGTTGCCCTCGAGAGTGATGGATCCTTGCGGATTTGCCTCTCGACGGAACCGAGGAAGCTGTTATCAAATTCGAGGCATTAGATTAGTTATAAGATCAATTGAGTGTTGCTATTTAAATTTATTAAAAACCCCTAAATAATCAAAAAAGATTAAAGACAGAACAGGAAGTTTAAAAAGAATAGTAAAATAAAGAAATAAAATTAAAATTAAATGAGAATATTTTTAATTCCCATTTTTAACAATCTATAGGTATACACTTATTTAATAATCCGTGCCAGTAAAGTGCCAGTTAAAATCTTAGACCCAGTATTTTGTAACAATCGGTCGATAAGACGCTGTATTGCAAAGTGTCTGTAAATCTGTCGGGTGATCATATAGGCTTATTTTTTAAATTATTGGCAATTGTTACACTTTATAAGCGGTCTATTCACCAGAACATAAATAAAAGTCTGTTATTTTATAGAAGAATAGAACTACACATTACATTTAATTTTAAATAACAATGCGGTTATTAATGACAATTCAATTATTTCCTATTTAAAGGATTTAGAATTAAAATAATTTAGTTAAAACTTACTGTATTCTTAGGCGGACGTGGAAAGGTGATTTGTCCTGCAGTTCTACGAGGCCAATTGAATCTTTGTCCATTTGGTGCAAATGTTGCCTGCACATTGACAACGATGCATACCAGTGATACAATAAGAATTATAAGTTTCATTGTATTTCTCGATTCGGAAATGCCTTGATAAATAATGTACCCTGCAATATTATAGCAGAATAATCATTAAAAGTTAGAAATTATAACTGAGTGATTCAAAGCATTTAATAATAAAGTGCAATTTTATTTTTAACCAATGGATATGAAGTATTTGGATGTCTCGTTAACTTAATAAAACTCCTTACCTTGTTTCTTCGGTAGACTAGAAGTTCTGAATGATTTCTGCATTATAGCCTTAGCTTTTATACTCTGAGCGTAAAAGGAAAAGATATATTGTATACAGTTTTATATATATCGGGGAATCACTAGCCTACATTCAGTGTGGATGCTGCGAGACATCAAAAGCAAGACGTATATAGAGTCGAGAAAACTGGGAACTCCCTTGATATCGTTTATTTGATATTCATCAATTAATCATTACTTCTTTTTCGTAAAATTTAATAAACTAATTATTTTTTATTAAAGTATGCATAGAAGAGATTGTGTGTTTATTCGAAACTTGTTTAATTATTATAATAAAGATTATTTATATATAAGTAATCTTTTATGTAGTTATCTACACGTAGCAAGAACATATCTTAGCATTCTAAATACTATCTGTTTTGTGGTACCTCGTTAATATATATATTTTAAGTACAGGCAGTAATGCCCGTATATTATGCAATTAAAAACTGTTTTGCAAAAATATTTTTTTTATTTGTTTAGACATATACTTAATGAGCGTAAAGGACTACTCCCTTAAAAAAATAATTATTAACTGCCCTGAAAGAAAGCATATCGTGCCGCCGATATTAGCTATAAAGGCCTATATCCTCAAGCTAGATAGTACTGGATTATATAATACACGATGAATCTACACAAATCTACATACTTTCTACAATAATATAATAGAAGATACATGTGAAATCTGTTAGGTAATTATATATTGTTTAATGTTAAAAAATAAGTAGTTTAAAGCACAAGTTTCTGTTTATAATGATAAGATCTTCCGTCACAGATCTTCAGATCTGTCATTCTTCAGATCTTCTGTGTCCTCTGTATATATTTCTTGTAAGTTAAAAGTCGGGAAAAGCATTTTTAACCTAAAATTCGGAATTTGGAAATAATTTTCTTCGCATAAGAAAATCGAACAATGACTTCCCAATATGCGGTTGACCAATTAATTTATTTCTTTAACAATTATTTATATGAAAATCACAATATTTCTTGTGCCTAATTGTTGTATTGAATTTGATGATTAATTTATAAACTATTATTTTATTGTATCTGATCTCAATCTTAATAGCCACTTTATTGATCTGTAATGCGGGACAAAAGTAGCATATGATTCCCTATTATCTACTTTTTTCTCGGGAAGGAAGAAAGCGCCACTATTTAATATAAACTTTCAGTACACAACAGGAGAAATCCTATAACGATATACAAAATCTTAACAGTAAGTTAAACATAAATTCAGGTTATATTATGTATGTAAATATTAGAAGCCTTGGCACGATCTTTGATAAACTACAGATTCTTTTAAAAAATTTTAAGTTCAAATCGTATGTTATAGTTTGTGCACAAACCTGGAATTTAGCTCACTATCTATATTTCGATAAATTACCTGGATATATAATACATTATAACCATGAAAACATTAACAAATGAGACGGTGTGTTTGTGTTTATAAATAAAAACAGTCAACAAAACAACCGACATCATTGAAGTCGGTAGATTAAAAATTTTTCATACAATTATTAAATTAAACAATAACAGTAACCTAGAAATATCTACATTATACAGATGTTATAATCTATCATGCCTTAAATTTATTTCAAATTTAAAAACGAATTTATATTAAAGTTCAATAACATTAGCGAAGAATTTTTAAATAATCTATTAGAAAAAGGTTTTTACCCAAGTTTTATAAATATTACTAGACCATATGATACGGATAATAGTGGAAATGGAACATGTATACACAATATATTTATAAAAGCAACTAGTATCGATAACGCATATAGCTAACAAAATATATGAAACTTTAGACAGAAGCAAACATATTGCAATAACTTATTTGGATTTACCTAAAGCATTTGACACTGTTAATCACTAAATATTGTTTGATGAATTATATAAATTATATACATATTTAGGTTTAATTTTTGATTTTTCTATGACATGGGATATACACATATAATACATGATCAACAAAACTAAGTATTTGACATTCATTTTCTATAAACTATCTAAATTCATGCAAACTGATACAATGAAAATGATTTATTATGCACTATTCCATAGTATAATCATATGGTATTATAGCTTGGGGAGGAGCTTATAGAACTCATATGGATCTATTACAAAGACTTCAAAATAGGATACTAAAAATTATATATAAAAATAAACTTGTTAAAGAAATTCCATTTAATATGAGACAACTATTTGCGTTTGAATATCTAAGTTATAATTACATGACACTTTATGAAATTTTTGTTAAGTCTAAAAGCATAGCTAGAAATAGGAATATAGCTATACCTATAAGGTACTTAACAATAAGCATAAAAACAGCTATATTTATGCTATTAAATTGTTTAATGAATTACCATCCGATTTTAAAAGTCTGAACAATTAAAAAAAAATATACGAAATGGAAACTTAAGACTTGGATTAAAAATGTTATTCAATGATTAGTTTTGTAATGCCAGTTCTGCACACAGGAAACTTTGTTTTCCTCCGCAAAATTACTAATATAATTACTTTCGGTATAATAAATAAATAAATAAATAAATTCTAGTTCTTATACCGGAAGTCCCATTTTTCAAGTCAATAAAGTGACCAGAGTTAAGTCGAAAGTAAAGTCGCAGACTATTCTCTCGGATGATTACTGCCCTCGGAAATAAATTTCGACTTTATTCCCTTATTAAATAATGTACTATTATGCCCATCTCAACGATAATGGCCACTTTTTGCCCGCAAACATGATTAGCGGGGAAAAAATTACTTCTTTCTCGCAAATCACTTTTTTCCCACAAATGGCTTCACTAGAATCTAGTCCAAATTCCTTTATTTCATCAAGTTCTATTAATCACCCTGATTTTCGATTGGTTTTTAACAGTCCATTAGTCCCGCTGTCCAAGTCAAAAAGGATGATTTTTCATGCATATATGAAGCGGGCTGAAAAGAAACACTTTCTGCCCGCTTTATATGTACGAAAAAGGATATGCTTTTGATACATGTAGGACAAAATAGTACCTTATGTAATAAGGGAATGAAGTCGAAAATTATAACCGAGGGCAGTTATCACCCGAGGGAATAGTCGGCTTTATTTTCGACTTAACTGTGGTCACTTTATTGACTTGAAGAGTGGGATCCGCGGAAGGAGAAGTAATAGTTCAAAATTGAAAAAATTTTTGCGGAAAATATACTATATTTGCGGGAAATAAAGTACTTTATTCCCACAAAATTTACTTTATTCTCGCCAATTTTACTTTATTCCCGCATTTTGCAGCAAATACGAAATTAAATGAGGGAGTAATACGTCACCTTCGTCCAGCTTTTCAGATGAATAAGGTGGCCATTATAGTTAAGCCGGGAGTAATAGTATATCGTGTACCAAGGGCGATATAAAGCCTCTCACCCATATTGTGCACACCGAATTTTTTGTGACACATGTATTAATTTTCTTGGTTTTTCGTGTCTATCACACTACACGCACGAACGCACGCACACACATATATACGCACATAGAGATATACATGCACGTATAGAAATACCTATTATTGTATATTAAAGTTTTTCAAGTAAAAGAAAGATATGATAATTTCGTTCAATATTATTTATTTTGTATTTGACATAGAAATTAAATTCCAATGCAAGCATTTACGAAAGCGCGCGCGCATGCAAAATACATGTATAAATGGGTTGAAAATTGATTGTTGAAGCCATTCACGCGTCTTTTTAGGAAGTTACTTTTACGCCCGCTGTAGTTTTCGCCTGAGCGGAAGGTAATGGCCAGTATCTCTCGCTCCTGAATTTCTTAGGTCTATAGTGGATGACGCGTAATGACCATTTTCCCATTCCCTTTGCATGCATGAAAAAGGTCCTATTCACACATTTATTAAAAAAAAATACGATGGGAAAGAGCTTTTTCAGACTAATGTGACTAATCTCCAAAGTATGACGTTACAAAGTTTTAGATGGAATAAATTTTCTTTCTGCAGTAAGAAATAATAAATAACATATGTTGTAATATAAGGATATACGAAACAATTAAAAGTTGAAATAATTTTATCGTCTAAAAATCTACATTTAATTCTTTTTTTTCTATCCTAAATACAAATTTGTATTCAATAGTTGTATGGTTTGCATAAGGAAATCTATAATAAAACTATTGTTTGAATAAATCAGATGATCGTGATAGTCTTATTAAAATCGCAATACAGGCTCTGTCATCTCTATGATCAGATACAATAAAATAATAGTTTATATATTAATCATCAAATTCAGTACGACAATTAGGCACAATAAATATTGGTAATTGCATATAAATAACTTTATAAGAAAAAATATGAATTTGTCTACCGCATATTGTGAAATCATTGTTTGTTTTTCTTATGCGAAGAAAATTATTTCCAAATTCCCACTTTTAGGTTAAAAATGCTTTTATCGACTTTTAACTTACCAGAAACATGTACGCATAACACAGAAGATCTTATCATTATAAATAAAAACTTGCGCATTAAACTACTTATTTTTTAACATTAAACAATATATAATTATCTCACAGATTTCACATGTATCTATTATATTATTGAAGAAACTGTGTAGATCTGTGTAGATTTATCGAGTTTTATATATCCAGTACTATCTAGCTTGAGGATATAGGCCTTTATAGCTAATATCGGCGCTACGATAAGATTTCTACCAGGGAAGTTAAGAATTATATATTTAAGGGAGTAGTTCTTATACCCTCATTAAGTATTTGTCTAAACAAAGAAAAAAAAATATTTTTGCAAATCAGTTGCTTTTAATTGCATAATATACGGGCAATATTGCCTGTACTTTAAATATATATATATTAACGAGATACCACAAAACAGATAGTATTTAGAAGGCTAAGATTTATTCTTGCTACGTGTAGATAACATAAAAGATTACATAAAAGATTACTTATATACAAATATCTTTATTATAATAATTAAACAAGTTTAGAAATAAACACACAATCTCTTCTGAAAATAAAAAATAATAAAAAATAATTAGCTTATTAAAATTGAATAAATTTTATGGAAAAGTAATAATGATTAATTGATAAATATCAAATAAAGATATTAAGGGAGTTCCCAGTTCTTTCAACTCTATATACGTCTTGCGATGGATATCTCACAGCATCCACACTGAGCATAGGCTAGTGATTCCCCGATGTACGTAAAGATGTATACAATACCTCTTTTCCTTTTAGGCTCAGAGTATAAATGCTAAGGCTATATTGCAGTAATCATTCAGAACTTCTAGTCACTCGAAGAAGCGAGGTAAGGAGTTTTATTAAGTTAACGAGACTTCCAGCTATCATTTTTTAAAAATAAAATTGCTTTTTAGTATTAAGTACTTTGAATCCCTCAGTTATAATTTCTAACTTGTAATGATTATTCTGTTATAATATTGCAGGGTACATTATTTATCAAGGCATTTCCGAATCGAGAAATACAATGAAACTTATAATTCTTATTGTATCACTGGTATGCATCGTTGTCAATGTGCAGGCAACATTTGCACCAAATGGACAAAGATTCAATTGGCCTCGTAGAACTGCAGGACAAATCACCTTTCCACGTCCGCCTAAGAATACAGTAAGTTTTAACTAAATTATTTTAATTTTAAATCCTTTAAATAGGAAATAATTTAATTGTCATTAATAACCGCATTGTTATTTAAAATTAAATGTAATGTGTAGTTCTATTCTTCTATAAATTAACAGACTTTTATTTATGTTCCGGTGAATAGACCGTTTATAAAGTGTAACAGTTGCCAATAATTTAAAAAATAAGACTATATGATCACCCGACAGTTTTAGACACTTTGCAATACAGCGTCTTATCGATCGATTGTTACAAAATACTGGGTCTAAGATTTTAACTGGCACTTTACTGGCACGGATTATTAAATAAGTGTATACCTATAGATTGTTAAAAATGGGAATTAAAAATATTCTCATTTAATTTTAATTTTATTTCTTTATTTTACTATTCTTTTTAAACTTACTGTTCTGTCTTTAATCTTTTTCGATTATTTAGGGGTATTTAATAAATTTAAATAGCAACACTCAATTGATCTTATAACTAATCTAATGCCTCGAATTTGATAACAGCTTCCTCGGTTCCGTCGCGAGGCAAATCCGCAAGGATCCATCACTCTCGAGGGCAACAAACCTCTGAGCGGACCGGATCGCAAGCCCTCCCTCAACCTGGACTACAATCATCGGGTCTTCGAGGACAATCGCGGTCACGTCGACGCCTACGGTGGCGCAAACTGGCAGCCCGGCAGACTGAGCCCGCACGCGGGAGTCAAAGTGGAGAGGAACTTCCGAAACGGATTTGTTGGAGGCTTCGGTGAAGTGCAGCAAGGACCTAGGGGTCGACCAGATCCGACATTCGGCATTCGTGGTGGTTGGCGATTTTAATTAAGAAGTAATTTATTTTTCAACGCAAGAGAGAAGAGAACTGATATGTATAAATATATTAATAGTGTAAATAATTTTCTCTGATAATAAGTTCATCGTACTTTAAATAAAATATCTTTATTAAACTGAAATGCTTTGCTGATTGATGACGAGATTCTATAATTCAATAAATTAATATGCAATGTAATACATCATTTTAACAATCATATAGGAGTTATTATTGTATCATATAACAAAAACTTTACAAACCATGTGTTAAGAATGCTCCGTCGTCTTTTTCAAAATCTATCACTAACAAATAATAGAGTCCATTGAAAGTGTGCGTTAATTATTATCAGATATTAGCTAGATTTTCTAAATCTGCTTTAATTCTGGTTAAGAAATTAGCTAGAAATCAGTTAAAATTGACATGCTTTTTAGCTAATTTCTAGCTATATTCTGCTTAATATTCTAGTTAATATAAAATTGATAAACTAAGTAATTTATGTATTAATTAATAATGGAAATAATAACAGTTTTATATTAATCAAAGTAATACGCAATTCTAATCATACTACATTAAGTATTTTACTAAATTAAAGTTAAAAATGTACCTTAAATGTCTAGTAGTAATGTAGGTTAGGTTATTTGTTTACATAAAGACGCGTGCATTTAAAAAGTATTATTTACACAAAAAGTTCCAAAGCCCCGAATAAAATTTAATTGTCTTTATTAAAGAAATTTATGTTATAAATAATACAATGCATGTAGTCATATAATTATTGTTATTTTCAAAATAACAATAAAAACAAAATAATGTAAGTTATGACGAAGTTAGGAGAATTGGTAAACAAATATTTGTAGTTTTACAATGAAGTTTTATTACAAAATTTTATTTTCGACATCAATCACAAAATTTTTGTTGACTAAGTTATGATTGACTAATTTTCGGATAGAAAATTATTAGTTATCAAATACTTTTAGTATTACATGTACATATTTCTATAATCTCGTAAGATGTTATTTGTTGATAAAAACATTTATCTTGGCGGCATACTATATTGAACATTCAATAAAGTATAATAGTGTATATTTTTAATAACTAATAACTTCTCAAAATAAAATATAAATAGGATAGATTTGCAAACAAAATACGTTCTTGTTTGAAGCATAGTCTTAAGCAGATTATAGCCAGATATTAGCTATAATTTGACTTATTAATAGCTTATTAATCTGACTAATAATTAATAAGCTAACCATCCATTCTAGCTAACTTTCTACCAGGGCGGCAAAAAAGTTCTTATTTCCCGCAAATGCTGGAATATAGTTCTTATTTCCCGCAAATGCGGGAAAAAGTAAACGTTACTCCCTCATATCAATTTATCTTTTTTTTTTTAATTTTTGTCATTTTTCGCTTCTTTTTGTGGGTTTCACTTTTCAGGTCAACAAAATGGCACAGCAAAGTCGCGAATAAAGTTCTATATGCAACATGGGAGTAAAGTCGATCATTCTCGCGGGTGGGTTTACTGCTCGAGCGAAGCGAGTAGTTAAGAATCGAACTTAAGAAAAGTCTTCATGAGTAAGATAAACATGCCGAGTACGAAAGGGTATTTGAAGATTTTCTAGCATATAGTGATGCTTTTCAAGCATAGAAATATAAAATGATCCTATACGTAGACGTAATCGTGACCGGCGATAACTTATACTAACATGTAACGGTCATATAAACATCTTAAAAATATAAAAAATTCAGTTAACCTTAAAGTCAGGCGGTCAGCCGTTGGCGCTACTCAAGTATTCTGTTCTTAACTATTAAGACTATGCATCGGACTGATAAGAAATATTCATTTGACCGTATTCAAATCCACAAAACTTAACAATTATTAAGATATATTCTTTGCCGCAAAGAATCCTTTCTCTCAGTGTAGGGGGGGGGGGGTTGGCTTTTTCTAAGCGAGGATGATGAACGTCGAAGGCGCCCGAGACGTATACAAGTTCTCAAATCATTATCCGAGTCTGAAAAAGCTCCCCCCCCCCCTCTTACACACCGTATTTTTTATAATTAGTCCATGAATTGCAGGCATTTATTTATGCATGCGATGTAGATTTGTATTAAATTCTATTTTTACGTATTACATAACACTGCAAAATTTGGCTGAACTCCGAATTAAAGTACAAAAGTTAGATTCTAGACCGGGCTATATCCTTCAGTACAATATGATTAATAAGAAGCACGTTTTTTCGAATATCTCAATTTGATTAAAACCCGATTTACGGTGTTTTATGCTTTGGATGCCAGTGCAGAAGGTAAGATGTTACCTGTAGGTAGGCCTGACATAGTTAATTTTCAGTTGTAATTGCAGTTGTCTACATTGCAAGTATAATTGAGTCAAACGTAATTGGAGTGCTGTGACGCCGATCAGTCTCATAGTGTTTTTTTTTATTTGTACTTAAAGGTGGCTCCGACGCGTAGTCCCGAATCTACACGGGGCCCCATGGGGGCAGACTATTTTTTTACTAATAACCTATGCAATGCCAATAAAAATGTATCAATTGTTATACTTATTGACATATAAATATATGTCATAATGTATACAAAATATTAACAATAAACATTTATATGCATACAAAAATGCACTCATTTTAGTTATTTATTAATTTTTTTTTATTTGCCTTCCTTTAGTTATAGGTATAAATGCTAATTTCGCCATAACAGCCTTCGTTTAAAGTTCTAATTTCAAACATTTTTTACTCTTCAGTTTACCTAGCAATCCCAACTAACCAAAATTTTAATAGCATGTTTTTAACGCACATTTTCAATGAAATCTTTGTTATTTGTTAGTGATAGATTTAAAAAAAAACGACGGAGCCATACTTAAAAAATTGTTTGTAAAGTTTTTGTTACATGATGCAATATTAACTACTCTATGATTTGCTAAAATGATGCATTACATTGCATATTAATTTATTGGATTATGGAATTTCGTCTTCAATCAGTAAAGTGTATCTGTTTAATACAAATATTTTATTCAAAGTACAATGAACTTATTTTCAGAGAAAATTATTTACACCATTAATACATTTATACATATCAGTTCTCTTCTCTCTTGCGTTGAAAAATAAATTACTTAATTAAAATCGCCAACCACCACGAACGCCGAATGTCGGATCTGGTCGACCCCTAGGTCCTTGCTGCACTTCACCGAAGCCTCCAACAAATCCGTTTCGGAAGTTCCTCTCCACTTTGACTCCCGCGTGCGGGCTCAGTCTGCCGGGCTGCCAGTTTGCGCCACCGTAGGCGTCGACGTGACCGCGGTTGTCCTCGAAGACCCGATGATTGTAGTCCAGGTTGAGGGAGGGCTTGCGATCCGGTCCGCTCAGAGGTTTGTTGCCCTCGTAGTTATCACCCGAGGGAATAGTCGGCTTTAATTTCGCCATAAATTAAAAAAAAACATTTGCGGAAGATATAGTATCTTTGCGGGAAATAAAGTACTTTATTCCCACAAAATTCACTTCATTCCTGCAAATTTTACCGTATTCCCGCATTTTGCGGCAAATACGAAATTAAATGAGGGAATAATATGTTACCTTCGTCCAGCTTTTCAGGTCAATAAAGTGGCCATTATAGTTAAGCCGGGAGTAATAGTATATTGTGTACCAAGGGCGATATAAAGCCTCTCATCCATGTTGTGCACACCGTATTTTTTGTGACACATGTATTGATATTCGCGGTTTTTCGTGTCTATCACACTACACGATTTTTTTAATTATATAATATACGGGCTGTTTTTTTTTATGTTATTATGTTTTTTTTATTATATTATATTAAATTTTATTATATTTATTTTTTATATTATATATATTATAATATATAATATAATTTTATTATATTATATTAAAATTATTATGTTATTATATATATATTATATAATTACTGCCTGTACTTTAAATATATTTTAACGCGATACCACAAAACAGATAGTATTTAGAAGGCTAAGATTTGTTCTTGCTACGTGTAGACAACATAAAACATTACATAAAAGATTACTTACATACAAGTAATTTTTATTATAATAATTAAACAAGTTTAGAAATAAGCACACAATCTCTTCTATGTATACTTTAATAAAAAATAATTAGCTTATTAAATTTTACGAAAAAGAAATAATGATTAATTCATAAATATCAAATAAACGATATCAAGGGTGTTCCCAGTTCTTTTGACTCTATAGACGTCTTGCGTTTGATGTCTCACAGCATCCACACTGAGCGAAGGCTAGTGATTCCCCGATGTACATAAAGCTGCATACAATACATCTTTTCGTTTTAGGCTCAGAGTATAAAAGCTAAGGCTATATTGCAGAAATCATTCAGAACTTCTAGTCTACCGAAGAAGCGAGGTAAGGAGTTTTATTAAGTTAACTAGACATCCAGTAACCATTGTTTGAATCACTCATTTATAATTTCTAACTTTTAATGATTATTGTGTTATAATATTGCAGGATAAATTATTTATTAAGGCATTTCCTAATCGAGGAATACAATGAAACTTTTAATTCTGATTGTATCACTGGTATGCATCGTTGTCAATGTGCATGCAACATTTGCACCAAATGGACAAAGATTCGATTGGCCTCGTAGATCTACAGGACAACTCACCTTTCCACGTCCGCCTAAGTTTACAGTAAGTTTTAACTAAATTATTTTAATTCTAAATCCTCTAAATAGCAAATAATTGAATTGTCATTAATAACCTTAATGTTATTTAAAATTAAAAGTAATGTGTAGTTCTATTCTTCTATAAAATAACAGACTTTTATTTATGTTCCGGTGAATAGACCGTTTATAAAGTGTAACAGTTGCCAATAATTTAAAAAATAAGACTATATGATCACCCGACAGTTTTAGACACTTTGCAATACAGCGTCTTATCGATCGATTGTTACAAAATACTGGGTCTAAGATTTTAACTGGCACTTTACTGGCACGGATTATTAAATAAGTGTATACCTATAGATTGTTAAAAATGGGAATTAAAAATATTCTCATTTAATTTTAATTTTATTTCTTTATTTTACTATTCTTTTTAAACTTACTGTTCTGTCTTTAATCTTTTTCGATTATTTAGGGGTATTTAATAAATTTAAATAGCAACACTCAATTGATCTTATAACTAATCTAATGCCTCGAATTTGATAACAGCTTCCTCGGTTCCGTCGCGAGGCAAATCCGCAAGGATCCATCACTCTCGAGGGCAACAAACCTCTGAGCGGACCGGATCGCAAGCCCTCCCTCAACCTGGACTACAATCATCGGGTCTTCGAGGACAATCGCGGTCACGTCGACGCCTACGGTGGCGCAAACTGGCAGCCCGGCAGACTGAGCCCGCACGCGGGAGTCAAAGTGGAGAGGAACTTCCGAAACGGATTTGTTGGAGGCTTCGGTGAAGTGCAGCAAGGACCTAGGGGTCGACCAGATCCGACATTCGGCATTCGTGGTGGTTGGCGATTTTAATTAAGAAGTAATTTATTTTTCAACGCAAGAGAGAAGAGAACTGATATGTATAAATATATTAATAGTGTAAATAATTTTCTCTGATAATAAGTTCATCGTACTTTAAATAAAATATCTTTATTAAACTGAAATGCTTTGCTGATTGATGACGAGATTCCATAATTCAATAAATTAATATGCAATGTAATACATCATTTTAACAATCATATAGGAGTTATTATTGTATCATATAACAAAAACTTTACAAACCATGTGTTAAGAATGCTCCGTCGTCTTTTTCAAAATCTATCACTAACAAATAATAGAGTCCATTGAAAGTGTGCGTTAATTATTATCAGATATTAGCTAGATTTTCTAAATCTGCTTTAATTCTGGTTAAGAAATTAGCTAGAAATCAGTTAAAATTGACATGCTTTTTAGCTAATTTCTAGCTATATTCTGCTTAATATTCTAGTTAATATAAAATTGATAAACTAAGTAATTTATGTATTAATTAATAATGGAAATAATAACAGTTTTATATTAATCAAAGTAATACGCAATTCTAATCATACTACATTAAGTATTTTACTAAATTAAAGTTAAAAATGTACCTTAAATGTCTAGTAGTAATGTAGGTTAGGTTATTTGTTTACATAAAGACGCGTGTATTTAAAAAGTATTATTTACACAAAAAGTTCCAAAGCCCCGAATAAAATTTAATTGTCTTTATTAAAGAAATTTATGTTATAAATAATACAATGCATGTAGTCATATAATTATTGTTATTTTCAAAATAACAATAAAAACAAAATAATGTAAGTTATGACGAAGTTAGGAGAATTGGTAAACAAATATTTGTAGTTTTACAATGAAGTTTTATTACAAAATTTTATTTTCGACATCAATCACAAAATTTTCTGGTGAATAGACCGCTTATAAAGTGTAACAGTTGCCAATAATTTAAAAAATAAGCCTATATGATCGCCCGACAGATTTACAGACACTTTGCAATACAGCGTCTTATCGACCGATTGTTACAAAATACTGGGTCTAAGATTTTAACTGGCACTTTATACGATGAATAAATATGACAGGAAAGTAATATAACTTTGTATTTGATATGTGGGTTGAATGTACAGTTATACTAGTATCAGTCTAATATGTATTATTGCAAACGGTCATGATTATTTCAAAATTCGTGCGATATATCACATTGTAATTTAATTGATTCACTAAATCAATAATAATAACATACAATAATTATCGTCCTTGATATACTGGCAGAAATTAAACATTTTTAATTACATTTACTGTCCAAAAGTATATGTTCAAAATAAAAGAAAGCAGTTATTTATCTTGAAATTATTTAGTCTCTAGCACATGAGATTTAACCCTATATCTTCTAATTGTAAGTAACCAACTAAATTATTTTCCTGTAAATAATTAGCATTTTTATTAAAACTGATAGAAAACTTATAAACTTTTATTCTCTGTTAAAGCAATTTACTATATAAAATTAATATATTACTTTATTTAAATTACTCAAATTACCACGTAATATTTATTTGGATATTGAAGTGATTGCGAGCACGTATAAAACTACTTTGGTTCTGGACGGATTATTACATAAGTGTATACATATAAATTGTTAAAAATGAGAATTAAAAATATTCTCATTTAATTTTAATTTTATTTCTTTATTTTAGTATTATTTTTAAACTTTCTTTTCTGTCTTTAATCTTTTTTGATTATTTAGTGGTTTTTACTAAATTTAAATAGCAGCACTCAATTGATCTTAAAACTAATCCAATGCCTCGAATTCGATAACAGCTTCCTCGGTTCCGTCGCGAGGCAAATTCGGAAGCATCCATCACCCTCGAGGGCAACAACCCTCTGAGCGGACCCGATCACAAGCCTTCGCTCAACCTGGACTACAATCATCGGATCTTCGAGAACAATGACGGTCACGTCGACGCCTACGATGGTGCAGCAAGGACCTAGGGGTCGACCAGATCCGAGATTCGGCTTTCGTGGTGGTTGGCGATTTTAATTAGGAATTAATTTGTTTTTCAATGCAAGAGAAATGCGAATTGATATGTATAAATATATTAATGGTGTAAATAATGTTCTCGGAAAATAAGTTCATCGTATTTTGAATAAAATATTTTTATTCAACAGAAATGTTTTGCTAATTGAAGAATACATTCCGTAATTAAATAAATGAATATGCGATGTAATACATCATTTTAACAATCATATAGGAGTTATTATTATATCATGTATCAAAAACATTACAAACCATTTGTTAAGATGGCTCCATCGTTTTTTTAAAAATTTATCACTAACAAATAATAAAGACTCCACTGAATGTGTGCGTTAAAAGCATGCTATTAAAAATTTGGTAACCTGAAGAATAAAAAATGTTTGAAATAAACATTATATAAAGCCAAATATAAAAAAATAATTAATAAGTAACTAAAATGACTGCATTTTTGTATGCATATAAATGTCTATTGTTAATATTTCTTATACATTATGACATATATTTATAGGTCAATAATTATGACAAGGGATGCTGAATCATTTTTATTGGCATTGCATGGGTTATTAGAAAAAATAATAGTGTGACCTCATGGGGTCCCGCGTAGATACGAGACTACGCGATGGAGCCACCTTCAAGTACAAAAAAGATCTTCAAAAAATAATTTAATTATTCCCTCATATATGTTACTCCCGCATTTGCGAGAGTAATGTACTATTATGCCCATCTGAACGAAAATGGCCACTTTTTTCCCTAAAAAGCGGCACCAAAATTACACTTGTGGTCCGCAAAAATGATTAACGGGAAAAAGTAACTTTTACCCGCAAGTGCGGTACAAAAAGTTACTTCACCGGTAACTAGTCCAAATTCCTATATTTCATTAAGTTCTACCAATAACCCTGATTTTCGATTGTCTTTTAACAGTTCATTAGTCCCGCTTTCCAAGTCAACAAGTAACCACAGTTGAGATGGGCATAAAGTACTATATGTAACTCCAGAAAAAAGTCGATTTTTCCTTCGGGCGACACTGGCGTAAACTGACCCGCGAGAAAAATATTCAACTTTTTGCCTTTGTTACATAATGTACTATTAACAATTAAAAAAATTTTTTTTAAATTTTATATATATATACTAATCAATGTTATTCTTGCGTCTTATGTTCTTATATGCTTTTAGCGTGCAAACCACGTAGTAAGCGCCCGACGCCGTTCGCGTGCGCATGGACTTATACTATACTATACTAGGCACCATGGGCATATATTTTACGTATACAATCAGAATTAAAATTTGTAGAATGTATGAATACTGCAACTTCGCTTATATATCTCCTCGCATCAGTAAACTAAATTTTATATTGTAAATTCTTGTAAACCAAAAAACATTGTCCGAATTTAAACTTTTATACATGTATTTGAGGTTATAGTACATTTATCTATACTCATATTATGGTCAACTTATGGTGTAAATGTTGGCTACAAATTGACCACGGAAGTTGGTCAATAGATAGCGAACAGGCCATAAATGATGGTCAATTTTCTACCAGGGTGGCTCCATCGCGTAGTCCCGAATCTACGGAAGGCCCCATATCGGTACACTATTCTTTTACTAATAATCCATGCAATGTAAATAAAAATGATTCAGTATCAATTGTCATACTTATTGACCTATAAATATGTCATAAAGTATACAGAATATTAACAATAAACATTTATATTCATACACAAATGCACTCATTTTAGTTATTTATTAATTATTTTTTTATATTTGGCTTCATTTAGTGATAGGAATAAATGCTAATTTCTCCATAACAGCCTTCTTTTAAAGTTATAATTTCACAAATTTATTACTCTTCAGTTTACCTAGCACTCCCACCTAACCAAAACTTTAATAGCATGCTTTTAACGCACACTTTCAATGGACTCTTTATTATTTGTTAGTGATAGATTTTTTAAAAAACGACGGCGTCATCTTAACAAATGGTTTGTAAAGTTTTTGTTACATGATGCAATAATAACTCCTATATGATTGCTAAAATTTATTGGATTATGGAATTTCGTCTTCAATCAGTAAAGTATTTCTGTTTAATAAAAATATTTTATTTAAAGTACAATGAACTTATTTTCATAGAAAATTATTTACACCATTAATACATTTATACATATCAGTTCTCTTCTCTCTTGCGTTGAAAAATAAATTACTTCTTAATTAAAATCGCCAACCACCACGAACGCCGAATGTCGGATCTGGTCGACCCCTAGGTCCTTGCTGCACTTCACCGAAGCCTCCAACAAATCCGTTTCGGAAGTTCCTCTCCACTTTGACACCCGCGTGCGGGCTCAGTCTGCCGGGTTGCCAGTTTGCGCCACCGTAGGCGTCGACGTGACCGCGATTGTCCTCGACGACCCGATGATTGTAGTCCAGGTTGAGGGAGGGTTTGCGATCTGGTCCGCTCAGAGGTTTGTTGCCCTCGAGAGTGATGGATCCTTGCGGATTTGCCTCGCGACGGAACCGAGGAAGCTGTGATCGAATTCGAGGTATTGGATTAGTTTTAAGATCAATTGAGTGCTGCTATTTAAATTTATTAAAAACCACTAAATAATCAAAAAAGATTAATGACAGAAAAGAAAGTTTAAAAAGAATACTAAAATAAAGAAATAAAATTAAAATTAAATGAGAATATTTTTATTCCCATTTTTAACAATCTATAGGTATACATTTATTTAATAATCCGTCCAGAACGAAAGTAATTTTATACGTGCTCAGAATTACTTCAATATTCAAATAAATATTACGTGGTAATTTGAGTAATTTAAATAAAGTAATAGTAATTTTATATAGTAAATTGCCTTGGCAAAGAATATAAGTTTATAAGTTTTCTACCAGTTTTAATAAAAATGCTCATTATTTACAGGAAACAATTTTTTAATTTTAGAAAACCTTACTTAAACATTCATTATCAGATTGTTTTAAAATGATTTAGCTAGTTACTTACAATTAGAAGATATAGGGATAAATCTCATGTGCTAGACACTAAATAATTTTAAGATAAATAACTGCTTCCTTTTATTTTGAACAAATACTTTTGGATAGTAAATGTTAGGATTGTTTTAATTAAAAATGTTTAATTTCTGCCAGTATACCAAGGACAATAATGATTATATGTTATTATTTTGATTAAGTTAAATCAATTAAATTACAATGCGATATATTCGCGAATTTTGAAATAGTCATGAGCGTTTGCAAAATTACATATTTAACTGATACTACTATAACTGTACAATCATTTCACATATCAAATACAAAGTTATATTACTTTCCTGTCATATATATTCATCCTATAAAGTGCTAGTTAAAATTTTAGACCCAGTATTTGTAATAATCGGTTGAAAAGACGCTGTATTGCAAAGTATCTGTCAATCTGTCGGGCGATCGTATAGGCTTATTTTTTAAATTATTGGCAACTGTTACACTTTATAAGCGGCCTATTCACCAGAACATATATGAAAGTCTGTTATTTTATAGAAGAATAGAACTACACATTACATTTAATTTTAAATAACATTAAGGTTATTAATGACAATTCAATTATTTGCTATTTAGAGGATTTAGAATTAAAATAATTTAGTTAAAACTTACTGTAAACTTAGGCGGACGTGGAAAGGTGAGTTGTCCTGTAGATCTACGAGGCCAATCGAATCTTTGTCCATTTGGTGCAAATGTTGCATGCACATTGACAACGATGCATACCAGTGATACAATCAGAATTAAAAGTTTCATTGTATTCCTCGATTAGGAAATGCCTTGATAAATAATATATCCTGCAATATTATAACACAATAATCATTAAAAATTAGAAATTATAAATGAGTGATTCAAAATACTTAATAATAAAAAGCAATTTTATTTTTAATCAATGGTAACTGGAGGTCTAGTTAACTTAATAAAACTCCTTACCTCGCTTCTTCGAGTGACTAGAAGTACTGAATGATTTCTGCAATATAGCCTTAGCTTTTATACTCTGAGCCTGAAAGGAAAAGATGTATTGTATACAGCTTTATGTACATCGGGGAATCACTAGCCTACGTTCAGTGTGGATACTGTGAGACATCAAACGCAAGACGTCTATAGAGTCGAAAGAACTGGGAACTCCCTTAATATCTTTTATTTAATATTTATGTAACCGTTCAAAAATTTTTGAAAATTTTCGAAAATTTTTGAAAATTTTGAAAACTTTGAAAATTTTAACCAACAGTTAGAGCTACAGATTTTGACATTTAACGAATTTTGAAAACAGAAATCTGTAATAACATTTTTGAATGATAAATCAGGTGATAACATCAGGTAATTAATCAGCTGACAAAATCAGGTGATAAATAGGGTGATTTTATTATTGGAGGTAAATAATCGTTAGAATCTGGTGATATATCAGATGGCATGATCAGGGGATAATGTCAAAATATCATATGAAAAATCATTTGATATATCACCTAATGTTTTTAATAGGTAGTTGACTTCGGTGCATTTACACACAGTAATCAGGAAGCAGCAATAGGGTTGACTAAATTCCGTTTTTTTTATATTTAGTAGTTTTGGGAAAATCCTTTTCCTTAGTTCAATTAACTCAGTATTCTCATGTGTAACAAATTTTTAAACCCGACTTTTTTTCGCATATTACGATAAATAGTTGTATGTAATTAAAGATTTATCTGTAACTTCAACTACTAAAAACTCCCTTAAAGTAACTAACATTATTAATTATTACACCAAATAACGTAGAATTAGGCGTTGTTTCTTTAATTACTATTGCATATAATTCGTCGATTGAGGGGAAAACAATACCATCTCGGCCGAGCAATGAAGAAAATATCATCTTAAATTATCGGTGAAAGACGTAGCATTTCAACCGAGCGGTAAGGAACATACCATCTCGGTTGTGCAATGAAAAAAGTACCATCTCGGAAATGAAAATATGTGATCGAGACCTAAGTTAACAACACTTTTTCCAAATATTTTAAATATTTCAAATTTAACGAAAAGCTATAATAAGACAAGACTTAATAGGGCGTAAATGATCTTAACGCATAAAGTAGACGGGGAAACTTTAATTAATTGTGTAACGCACTTATTATTTTAAATAGGAGTTTATGAATATTCTTTTAATTATTTGTCATTAATTTAATTTAATGAATAAATAAATAAATAGCAGAAGAATGGAAAAAATATACTTTCAAGATGATTCGCATTTAGGTTATATTATAATTATCATTTATTTTTATATAATATATATAAATAGGTCCCGATTTATCAGTTTAGTTAAAGAAAAATATCGATTTTCATGATTTTTCATTGAGCGTAGTTTAATTAGTCTGATTTAACCCATAGAATTAAGAATTATGACATAAATTTTCAATATAAATAAAAAATACATGTTTTAATTTATTTTATTGTTAAATTTGAAATAAATAACATTTCTAAATATCTTCAGAAAAAGCAGTCTGAAGAGGTATAACATTATTTCTGAGGAAAACAATTCAGTTAAATGCTTTATAATTTTTAAGCTTAAATTATTTTTCGTTTACTATATGATACATATATTTGTCAAATTTAAGATTTATCATAATATGAAACCATCAAAGTATTTTGCAAGTATTTTAAAATCTACTTCCACTTTTAAGTAAGTTATTTTGTGATATTAACAAATTGTTTTTCGAATACCAATATACTATTAAACATTAAATTCTTTTATAATAAATAATCAAAAGAATATTCATAAACTTTTATTTAAAATAAAAAGTGCGTTACACAATTAGGAGGTTTTATCAGCAGATATATGTCAAAAAGACAAATATTTTTTACTAAAATTTAATCTCACATAATGATATGAAAGTCAATATATTATAAAATAAGGAGTTTTCGTCAAACTAAAAATAGTACATTATGTAACAAGGGTAAAAGGTCGAATATTTTTCTCGCGGGTGAGTTTACTGCCCGAGCGAGCGAAGCAGTATCGTCCGAGGGAAAAAACGACTTTTTTCTCGAGTTACATATAGTACTTTATGCCCATCTCAACTATGGTCACTTTTTGACTTGGAAAGCGGGACTAATGGACTGTTAAAAGACAATCGAAAATCAGGGTTATTTGTAGAACTTGATGAAATGAAGGAATTTTTAATATTTTCTAGTGAAGTCACTCTTTTCCCGAGGGAAAAAAAATTACTTTTTGCCCGAATTTGTGGGAAAAAAGTGATTTGCGGGCAGAAAGTGTAATTTTGGTCTCGCTTTTCAGGGAAAAAAGTGGCCATTTTCGTTTAGATGGGCACACAAATTTTTTTATCGCAATTCTATTATTGGAAAATTAGATATCGTCAACCAGAGAAAAATTTGACAAAACAGTGCAGATTTTTTTATTTGTTATCCTATTTTAATTTTAGAGAAATTGTCTCATTTTGTTCCTTGAAAAATTTCAAGGAGACTTCCCATATAAAAATTGATGGGGAAACTGGGGTAAAGTGAACATAGTAACTCTAAAAGTCGAAGAAAATGCATTTTTCAGACTTAAAACATTACTTTGTATGTTGCATAAGAAATTTCTTACATCAATAAACATACTAGCAACTTAAAAAAAAGTCATTTATTAAGATTAATATTATTTTAACTATTTTTGAAAAATACCTGTATTTGAATTAAATATTTTGAAAGTATTTTACTAGTTTTTGTACAAGAATAGATAAAAACGTTAATTTAGATAATAATAAAACTAAAAAGACACCTTAAAACCTTTAAAATACTGTAAAATACGAAACAGTTAAATATAGAGGTTATGGTTTTGGTATAAATGTGAAATGCGTTGCTAAAAAAGCTTTGTATACATATACATATACACATGTGTATGTACATATACACTAGCAATCACCTTGATTAATATTTTGTTAAATATTCCATCTGGCTGCGTATAAATTAGTGCTATCGCATTATTTTCTGGACCACTTTACCCCGATTCACTTTATTTACCCCGAGACTTCGATTCTTTAAAATGTTTGTTTTAGAAAATAATAACCTCTTTTAAAGGTCTGTCTTCTTAATAAGAGTAAGTAAAACGAATTTGAAATAATTAGAAAAAGAAATCTAGCAATAAAGTTGATTATAAACATCTTTAATCGTTAGAACGAATTCGACAAACCAACTTTCTTTTAAGGTCGAGAAATACAATTATTTTTCTTTCATGAAATATTAATGGTTATGCAGTGAAAATTTTAAATTATCATCCTTGCATAATTATCTTTCACTAAAATTAAAATTAAGCGTAAATAATAATTTGTTGAAGAAATAATAAGCATGATTCACTTTACCCGTGTCTTAACTTTACCCCTGTTTCCGCTATATCATCGGATAACCTACAAAACGATCGACGAACTTATAAAAAATTGAACGTAACTTTGCAGCTGATCGGATGATGTACAATTTTTGTATGGGCAAGTCGACTTGAAATTTGTCAAGGAACAAAATGAGACCTTTAAAATTCAAATCGGAGAGCAAACAAAAAAGTCTCCACTGTTTCGTCGAGTGTTTCTTTAGTTACCAATAACTGCTTTTGCAATAACGGAATTTCGATAAAAATTATTTTAGATAGACGAGGATATATATAAAGTACTTTTTATTTACTACTGACCATCTCGATGACATCTGAAGTTTACGCCATTCTAGACATGTTTGAAGCCGTTTATAACAATTTTTAAAACTTTTTCAATAACATAACGTAATATCTTATTTAAAATTTACATAAGAATTTACTTTAACAAATTTATATAAGAATTTATATAATAACTTGTGCAAGAACTTAAGGAAATTCTTACGTAAGTCCTTACGTGATTTCATGTTTAAGTTCTTACGAATTCTTATACCAATTCTTAAGTAAATTCTTAAACTAATCTAAGAATCATAAAATAGTGACTCCCGTATTTCCAAAATTCATTCGACAATTTCATAGAATGATTTGTAAGTTTATAATGTATAATGAACAATAAATAAAATAAATAATGCCTTAAAATATTTAAGCTTAATTTGTTCCCTGCTGTACAGTTAAGTGTAAATATAAACGGCAATTCTATTTAGATAATTAATGCAAGTAGCATACAATTATGCATTACCAACTTATGAAATATTCTTATACTAATGAATTTCTCAAATGAATTTTCGGTTACAAGAGGCTCAATGATTTACATTATAATTATGAAAGAAGAATTTTTAAAATATCTTAGTATTTGTTTACCTTGTAATATCAGTGTTAACATTTGTTATCTGCAGATGTTTTTATTGTTATTTCGGTATTTCGGTACAAAATAAATAAATTAAAAAATATTAAGTTTTTTTACATATATGTGCGAAAGAAAATCAATTAGCTAATTGCATTTTATGAAAGAAATGATTAATCGATAAATACGAAATATGAAGTATGTCGAGGGAGTTCCCACATCTTTCGCATGTACATGCGTCATGCTTCGGAGTATCTGTCTCACAGCATCCACACTAAACTTGATAAAGATTAAGAAAATACGAAGAGTTTCATTTAGGTCTTAGTGATTCCCCGATGTACGTTAAGCTTTATACAATGAATCTTTTCCTTTTAGACTCAGTATAAATACTGAGACTACATGGAAGAAGTCATTCAGAACTGTTCGCCCACTGAAGGAGCAAGGTAAGCAGTCCTAATAAATTAACAAAGCTTTCTGTTCTTTCATACTTATAGTTTGGAATTGTTTTAATTTTTAGTATCTAAAACTTGCATTTAGTCAGTTAATTTCTAATTTCTAATAATTGTTGTTATATAATATTGCAGGGTGTACTATCTATTCTAAACGAACTTCCAAATCAAGGAATACAATGAAGGTTTTGATTCTTATCACATTACTGGTTTGCATCTTTGTCAGTGTGCATGCAAGATTCGCACCAAATGGACAAAGAGTCGGTTGGCCCCCTAGGTCTACAGGGCCAACCTTTCCACGTCCTCCTAAGAATACAGTAAGTTTTAACTAATTTTTTATTTATTTTAAATTCTAATTGTAAATCCTTTAAATAACAAATAATTAAATTGATTTGAATCTAATTGTTTTTAATTAAATTATTTAAAATTCAAATTACTTATATCATAATATTTGTACAAGGCGATAATTTTTAAAGAAATTAATAGATTTATTCAAGGAGGCATTTTGATTAAAATTATAAGAGCTCGTACATTATAATGTAATTATTTTGTAGTTCTTAATTTCTGAAAGAGCTCCTAAACATTTCAGGCATTAAACATATTGTCAGTTACAAAACTGTCATTAATTTAAAAAAATAAGTCTAGCTCGCCTGAGAGATTGACAGAAACTGTATAGAATGTAAATAGCAATTGAATAACTGATCCTATGTTACTGGGCAAACATAACCATTATTTAAATTGATTTTCATAAAAAAACTTTTAGTTTTGAAATAATTTTTGGTTCCTCAACCGTTCTCGATAGATTTTAATATAGCCGCACTCAGTTAATCTTGAAACTAATCCAATGCTCCGAATTTGATAACAGTTCCCACGCTTCCGTCGCGAGGCAAATCCGCAAGGATCCATCACTCTCGACGGCAGCAAACCTCTGAGCGGACCGGATCGTAAGCCCTCTCTCAACCTGGACTACAATCATCGGATCTTCGAGGACAATCGCGGTCACGTCGACGCCTACGGTGGCGCGAACTGGCAGCCCGGCAGACTGAGCCCGCACGCGGGTGTCAAAGTGGAGAGGAACTACGGAAACGGCTTCATTGGAGGCTTCGGCGAAGTGCAGCCAGGACCCAGGGGTCGACCGGACCCGACATTCGGCGTTCGCGGCGGTTGGCGATTTTAGTTCAGATCTATCAACGCAAAAGATTTTGAATTTCAACGCAAGAGAAGAAAGAACTGACATGTATATATTAATAATGTAAATAATTTCCTCTAAAGATAAGTTATTCGTATTTTGAATAAATATTTTTATTAAACAGAAATGTTTTGCTAATTGAGAAGAAAATACCATTACAAACCTTCCTCCACGAGGAAGCAAGAAAAGTACTGAGTTGAAAAACTTATTACGCAATGCAATATATAATTCTAACGGTCATGTAGATTTTTATCTTAAGAATTATAGTATAATTGCAGGGTTGGGTACCTCTTGAATTTATTAAAAAGATAAGTTGATAGATATTCGGAAATAAAATTATCTTAAGTTAAGTTAAAAGTTATTAACTTGTGAGAATAAAAAAAAATTAAGTTAACTTTGGTTAACTCTTTACGAGTTAAAAGATAGAAAGTGAGAAATAAATTTTGCATACATAATATATATTCTATGTCGAAAATTATAATAAAATTACAAAATAATATTTTATTAAATTATTTAATAAAAATATGCTAGCGAATGAAAATATTCATTTATCACTAATATTTGTTTTCAGATACAAAAATAAAAATAAATCAATTCTTATTAAACGGATTACTTACATACAAAGTATAACTTATATGATAATTAAACGTTTACACATATATGACTATATTAATTAATATTATTTATTGTTCTTTTAAAGTTTCTTAGCATATTATATACCGAACAATAAGATGTGCATATTTTTGAGACTCTCGAAGTTAATGAGTAATTTAACATTCGTCTATTTGACATTGAATATGCCTATTCGCTATGAGCATGTAGTATAGTATATGTGATCTTATTTTGAAGAATAGCGCCATCTTACAGTCCAGTGACCTGATCGGGGTAGTACAAAATACACAGGCTCTTATGGGCATTCAATGAAAATAATATTTTTTTAATTACTAATGAATCTGAGAATATCCTTATAATGTTTTTAAATAATGAATAAATATGCCAATTCAAGAAAAAAATTTGAAATCACAAAATGTCCGAAATTTATAAAATATTATCTTCATTGAGTGTCCATAACTAGAGCCGGTGTATTTTGTACTACCCAGATTACGTCACTCGACCGTCAGATGACACTATTTTTGTGCTCACGGCGAATAAACACTATTTCCGAACCTACTTACGGTATAAAATACATTTTGAACGGAGTTCAACTGTGTATCTTCACTTGTCCTATAAATTTTGAGTCGTGGGAAATACCTTACGCTGTGCATATGAACGCGACAAAAAATAGTCGTATTTCTCCGCAATTTCAAATAATTTAAAACTTTTTACGGCATTGTTGTGCATCTGATAAAGATTCTAGAATAAGCAGAAATAATTTAGAATAAAACGTATAAAAAAATCGTGAAATGTACAATATCCAACGTTTACCGTGTTTTTGATTGTAATTTTATTGGAAAATTCTCTCTGTATAAACGCAAAGTCGACTCCCTATTGGAAACATCGGGAGATATATCAAATGATTTTTCACCTGATGTTTTGACGTGATCGAGGAATAAAATGAAACGGCCAGGAAGAACCGGAAGCATAAGAGAATGAAGAAAATATAATTGTATGGAATGTGGTAGATGATGGGGGAGGTGGATGGCCGTGGGAATAAAAATTATTGTAAAATACATGTGAAAACTAACGGACTAAGCTTTGATATTTTCATTTTAATAAAAAGTTCCAAATTGTTACATCACAAATTAAAAAGATACATAAATGATGTAACAAATTGATATAATAAAGTTATCATCACAAAGTTATGTAACTATTTTCAACAGGGTTGGTATATAACTATATATATCAAAGAGAATGAAAGAGGGAACGAAAGGATTTGGGAAGGAAGATAGGATATATACTGTAAGCATGATAGGACGAATGAAGTGAGTGGATGAGATGGGTGGAATGAGGAGGAGGAAAAATGGGTTGTGGGAGTCATTGCAGGGGATAAAATGCTGAAGATAAAGAGAACGTACGGAATCGCATAATCACATGTACTCAGGCATTGTTATTGACCTTTAACTTAACTTAAGATAATTTTATTTCCGAATAACTATCAACTTATCTTTTTAATAAATTCAAGAGGTACCCAACCCTGCAATTATATTATAATTCTTAAGATAAAATTCTACATGACCGTTAGAATTATATATTGCATTGCGTAATAAGTTTTTCAACTCAGTACTTTTCTTGCTTCCTCGTGGAGGAAGCTTTGTAATGGTATTTTCTTCTCAATTAGCAAAACATTTCTGTTTAATAAAAATATTTATTCAAAATACGAATAACTTATCTTTAGAGGAAATTATTTACATTATTAATATATACATGTCAGTTCTTTCTTCTCTTGCGTTGAAATTCAAAATCTTTTGCGTTGATAGATCTGAACTAAAATCGCCAACCGCCGCGAACGCCGAATGTCGGGTCCGGTCGACCCCTGGGTCCTGGCTGCACTTCGCCGAAGCCTCCAATGAAGCCGTTTCCGTAGTTCCTCTCCACTTTGACACCCGCGTGCGGGCTCAGTCTGCCGGGCTGCCAGTTCGCGCCACCGTAGGCGTCGACGTGACCGCGATTGTCCTCGAAGATCCGATGATTGTAGTCCAGGTTGAGAGAGGGCTTACGATCCGGTCCGCTCAGAGGTTTGCTGCCGTCGAGAGTGATGGATCCTTGCGGATTTGCCTCGCGACGGAAGCGCGGGAACTGTTATCAAATTCGGAGCATTGGATTAGTTTCAAGATTAACTGAGTGCGGCTATATTAAAATCTACCGAGAACGGTTGAGGAACCAAAAATTATTTAAAAACTAAAAGTTTATTACGAAAATCAATTTAAATAATGGTTATGTATGCTCAGTAACATATGATCAGTTATTCAATTGCTATTTACATTCTATACAGTTTCTGTCAATCTCTCAGGCGAGCTAGACTTATTTTTTTAAATTATTGACAGCTTTGTAACTAACAATATGTTTAATGCCTGAAATGTTTAGGAGCTCTTTTAGAAATTAAGAACCGCATAATAATTACATTATAATGTACGAGCTCTTATAATTTTAATCAAAATGCCTCCTTGAATAAATCTATTTATTTCTTTAAAAATTATCGCCTTGTACAAATATTATGATATAAGTAATTTGAATTTTAAATAATTTAATTAAAAACAATTAGATTCAAATCAATTTAATTATTTGATATTTAAAGGATTTACAATTAGAATTTAAAATAAATTAGTTAAAACTTACTGTATTCTTAGGAGGACGTGGAAAGGTTGGCCCTGTAGACCTAGGGGGCCAACCGACTCTTTGTCCATTTGGTGCGAATCTTGCATGCACACTGACAAAGATGCAAACCAGTAATGCGATAAGAATCAAAACCTTCATTGTATTCCTTGATTTGGAAGTTCGTTTAGAATAGATAGTACACCCTGCAATATTATATAACAACAATTATTAGAAATTATAAATTAACTGACTAAATGCAAGTTGTAGATACTAAAAATGAAAACAATTCCAAACTATAAGTATAAAAGAACAGAAAGCTTTGTTAATTTATTAGGACTGCTTACCTTGCTCCTTCAGTGGGCAAACAGTTCTGAATGACTTCTTCCATGTAGTCTCAGTATTTATACTGAGTCTAAAAGGAAAAGATTCATGTTATAAAGCTTAACGTACAACGGGGAATCACTAAGACTTAAATGAAACTCTTCGTATTTTCTTAATCTTTATCAAGTTGAGTGTGGATGCTGTGAGATAGATACTCTGAAGCATGACGCATGTATAGGCGAAAGATGTGGGAACTCCCTTGATATATTTCATATTTCGTATTTATCGATTAATCATTTCTTTCATAAAATGCAATTAGCTAATTGATTTTCTTTCGCACATATATGTAGAAAAACTTAATATTTTTTAATTTATTTTTTTTGTACCGAAATACCGAAATAACAATAAAAACATCTGCAGATAACAAATGTTAACACTGATATTACAATGTAAACAAATACTACGAAAGCGTTCTACATTTAAAATAAAATTTTATGTTGCAGTATGAATATTATATGTTAAAATTATCAAAACACGATATATTGATAAATTAATTTAATTATGAAGTTGAATAAAAGAAAAAGAATTAATTGTATTAAACTTGGATAACATAATCGAATCAGCCTACAACTAACGACTTGGCTTCTTGTAGGTAAATTTCCTAATAACCCAATTCACGGCATTGGGATTGGCTGGATTACTGAGGTCGTCGTTAAATCCAGTAGCCGCCTCGCCGGCAAGCCGACATGCCTTTGGTCTTGTGATTGGCCTTGTCCTTGGCTACTTCAGTTTTGGCAAGTAAGATTTGCACCTTTTTACTACACGAGAAACATAATTATTGTTCTCTTAAGGCAACCTATCATTTAAATTAAAGATTAAATTGCAGATAATATGTTTTCATGTAAAAATAAATCTTTCATCATATATTATATTACTATTTATTTTTATATAAATGGAAATGTATTTAATCAAAATATGAAAAAAATACGTATTCTTTGAAAATGTAATGGTCGTTAGGTGTTCTTAAATGTTCATAGTGAGAGAACTCTATTTTTCATAATGTACCTTTTAAAAGTTTTGAGAATCCAAAATAATTATCAAATTGATGTTTATAAGGTTTAGTTTCATTCAAAATAAATATATTTAAATCCATAAATGTTAGATACAATTTTCTTTCAAGTTTCCTTAATTTAAACATTATAAGGGTGTATATATACTATATAAAGCGTTGGGGCATTTTCCATAAAGGTCGATAGTTGACTGACCGGTTAGCCTACTAACGCCATTATGGTAAATAAGACACGACAAGTATTGCAACCCTCATTTCACCCTTAACGTCTTATATCGGATTGTACATTACTTCAGCTATAAATTGTTTAAGATTTTGATTTTTTATAAATCAAATTTCAAGGATCGTTCTTAAATAGGGTAAACTACTCAATAGAAAGACGCTTAAGGATTTTCTCACTACATACATCAGATTTTTGTATGATAATATCGTTTCTTTAAAACAATTTGACACTTATCGAATGTAAGAAACTTCAATTTATCAGTAAAAAGACATTAGAAGTGTTAGAAGTTTTTATCTAATTAGAAATTACAAAAATAGTACGAAGAGCACATATATCCCAGTAGATAGATGATTGTCAATGCCCATTTACTTTGTTAGTCTATCTAATTTTGCTTAAAAAATCATTAGTTTCGTAGATATAGTAATTTTTATAAACCGTCTATCTACTGGTCAGTGTCTATCTACTGGACAGACTACCCAATTCATAAAGAAAAATCAAAACGTAATAAATAATATGAAGAAATGGTTCTTGTTGTTCTTTTTGTATTGCTCTCATAAATTACATATTATATGTACATTTACTATCAAGATTTTGTATAAAAAGTAGATATTGAACGAAGAAAGTTATTTTTCACCAATGCTATTATAATTAAAGCTAGTTTTAAGAATTTTCTTCTTGCGTAATAGAATGTAAAACGGCATTAGTCTACCATGTAGAAAAATCCAAGGAATTATACATAATTATTTTCACTTAGGCAGGCCATACACTTGGCCGGACTTCCGGCCTTATGCTACGTAGCCATGCGAGTGCTGGACCCTCACCACATGCAGAGGTAAGTTGTGCTCTTCTTCTTTATCATTCATTTCATTGCGCAAAATCTTCCCTTCCCCACCTCTCTCTCTCTCTCTCTCTCTCTCTCTCTCTCTCTCTCTCTCTCTCTCTTTCTCTCTTCCTCTCTCTCTCTCTCTATCCACCCATCCATCATTTTGTTAGCTCGCGTGTATCTCTTTACAGACCTATTTGTAATGGTTCGATGTGTATCGCGACGCTGCACAATTCCTTTCCATCTAAGCGGATTAGCGGGCTGGTCTGCGTTCTCTCTCTCCCTCACTGCCTCTCTCTCTCTCTCTTTCCCTCTCTCTCCCTCTCTTTGTCTCGCTGTGCTGACGATGCTTCGCAGTGCCGATCGTTTTGCGGCTCGTCGTCCTCCGGACGCCTCGGATTATTTCATCGGATTAAGAACGTGCACAAGGCGTTTCCAGCTTCAATTCGGCCAATCTCGACCCCGACGCGACGGATGCTCGTTCTTCTTTTTATATACCCCTTTTTTATGCGCGGGCATGCAGTGCACCGCGATGACGCTTCGTTTGCTTTGCCGCGCGAGCGTGTGCGCATTACGTTGTTATTTTTAATAAGGAAAGAGGCGAGTCTATTGTTGAAGATTCATTTTTTTATGTTTTTTTTTATAATTTTAGCACTGATGTCGTGAATTATTCATGTAACCATAATGTGCTCGTATCGGTCTCGCGTCTATATAAAATTATATAGATTATTGATTATTGGGTTATTCAGATGCAATATTCACCTATGAACGGTAACAGCATTGCAATTAGCAATGAATTTCAGGTCAGTGATCAGTATAAAAGTTATCATTATTGAGTTTAATATTGCGGAGGTTTAAAGAGGTTGAAGCGTTTATAATGTACCATAAGAAAATAAATTATATAATAGCTTATAAATATGATTCTCTAGTATAAATAATAAAGTATATTAAAGAAGGGCGCCTAACGAAATGGAGAAAAATTATTTCAACAAAATCGTGACGTCAGAAGCATAACTATTATCAATTTTAAAAAATGCCACTTAAATTAAAGAATTTTCTTTATTTGTCGATCGTTTTGACTATTTTTGTGTTTATGTTCTTACTTAAACATTTATTTATACGTTCACAGTTTAAATATTATAAAATAAGTCAACTTTCAGGAGAAACGACTAATTGTTTATAGGTCTGTAAATAATTTTTTTTGTATATATTAAACAATTAGACGTTGCTCCTTAAAGTAGAATTATTTTATAATTTTTAAATAGTGTACTGGTAAATATATGTTAAGGAAGAACAGAAGCTTCGAAACATTAAAAATGATTGACAAATAAGAAGAATTCTTTAATTTAAGTGGCATTTTTTTAATTGATAATATTTACGCTTCTGACGTCAAATTTTGTTGAAATAATTTTTTTCCATTTCGTTAAGCACCCTTCTTTAATATACTTTATTATTTACATTAGAAAATCTTTACAAGCTGTTGTGTATAATTTTCTTTCACGTGATAAATTATAAATGTTTTAACCTCTCTAATATTAACTTTCATAAACAATTTGTTATCCAACCTTCGGTGTAAATTACATATAAGTACTATAAAACATTTATATGTACGTAACAACCTTGAAGCTGAACACTCTTTTTCTTTTAAATTGAGTATAATACCTATTATTCTTAATAAGATATAAAAGAATGTCAAACATATCTGTTTCCAAAATAAAAAGAGTTCAATAAACTTGATTTTCCTGTAACAGAAGATAAGTTTGCTAAGTAAATTTAAAAATCGAAGATATTCAACATAAAAGATTTTACTTATCACCACGAGTGTATTATTATTTGCTCTTTAATAAATAGCCAGATATTATTGTCAGGTGATGGTCATGTATAAGAGAAATTATTTTTCTATTTAATATAAATCAGTTTTTCTTTAAATGCTGCAACTTGGCTATACCTATTTTGATCAATAATCATTTATATTGAATAATTACATTTTATAAGAAATAGGTATACCAATAAAGATAAAATTTTACTTCAAATTAGGAGAAAATGTACAATATCGCTTAAAATGTATGTTTTTGGATGAATCACATTTCTTAATTATAACGAGGGGTACATCTCCTACTGTAATACTGCCATACTCAATTTCATAAACAAATGCACCCGTCGTAAGATATTATTTATCTAACTTTTACAAATAATATACTTATAAAAAATGTATTCTTTGATTGCAGAGTGGTCCTTGCAGTTGCGTTAATATATCTGTCGTGCATACACTTTCATCGACAAATGTACGATTATGGCTCTTACACTCTTGATATTACTGGTACGTACAAAATTCCAATATTAAATTAAACTTTACGCAAGTGTATAATAAAAGAAAACTTGAAATGTAATATAGCAAACGCAATTGTGTCAATAAATCTTTAACGAAACAAGTCTTTTTATCAACAGAAGATGAAAAAGATTATTTCTCTTATTTTTACTCTATTTTTCATTAAAGTAAAAGGCATAGTGCGTTTCTTACACATAAGAATTGTACACGTAATTATTGTGCACAATTTAGCATCGGTCAAATATATCTATATATAATTTAACCAATGCTAAATTGTGTACAATAATTACGTGTATAATTCTTATGTGTAAGAACCGCGCTAGCCAAGTAAAAATAAAATATGTTCCGATGTTATAAATACCGGGTGTCAAAATCATTGATAGAAACACAAAATTAAGTTAGGAAAACATTTCTTGTCCTCTTATATCAATATCGGCAGGTAAGTCGGCTTGAAATTTGAAAGCTTTGTTGGCAGCCATAATGATTCTGGTCAATCGGAACCACTGCTGCTAACAAATTTTAATGCGCCATTTTCATATGCAGCTATTGACATAAACAGAGGTTTATTGTAATGAAAAAGTTTTACTTATAGTTTTAGAGTACGAGTATTTAAACATATTAGAAAAAGTCTAAAAATGTTAAGTATGTCAGTGCTCAAACGTGGTTCTAGCATTTTTTGAGCTTACGGACGTTCACCGGCTAATCGAATAACTATATGTTTGCTTCAAATTTTGACAGTATGTTATTAACAGTAATATCTATTCGCAAAAAAACATAGCATATATGCTGTCTATAAATATAGTAAATGGGCCTTTGAGCCCTTAGATTTCATAAACGAAAACTTTCGCACACTGTTAATGTTAAGTGACCCAGATTTGAGCGAATTTAAAACATTTTGATCCATATTCGAACACCTTACCTGAAATATATCTGATTTCTGAATTTTTTACGTACTCATAATTTTTCTTAAACTTTGAAAATCCATTTTTTTATTTAGCACTTGTCGAGATTTGATTTATGAACTTTCTTCATCTTGTTGCATATATATAAAAAAGTGTCATAAATAAACGATGTCGTATGTTAATAGGTCCTCTGATGGTAATCACCCAGAAAGTGACGAGCCTGGCATATAGCGTGCACGATGGTCTCTCGCGCAAGGAGGACGAGTTGACGCCTTCGCAACGTCATCATGCCGTGCAGTACGTTACACTTCGTGCGGGCAAATTAAGTGTCAAAATCTAATGTAAAGTGCATTTTTCATTCTCTTGCTCCTAGAGCACAAAGCACTTACATTCGCAATTCAGACTCTTTTTGCTCTTAAATTCTTCGTTTTTGTTTCTTAATTTTAGTTTCATTAAGTTGCAAGTAAAAATTATACTTCTTCCTCATTTTTTGCTGCGTATAGTGCAGTTGTTGTTGATTAATTTTTACTTTCTTTGTTTTGACATATTCAACTTAGTTTCAATTATAAATTCATTTAATTATTTTCCAGAAAAATGCCGACTGCGCTGGAGTATTTCAGTTATGTCTTCCACTTTCAGGCTCTTATGGCGGGGCCTATCATTTTTTACCGCGATTACATCGATTTTATCCACGGGCGTGGCCAAAAGTTGCTGAAGGTAAATTCGTATAGGAAGTTAGAGACTATTTTTATACGTTACTTCTCTGTTTATTATTTTAATTCCATTAAATTGTCTAATGAAATATGCGAAATATTCATGTCACATAAAAACCTACATACAATAATTAATTAAATTCTTTTTGTTTTCAAACATAGTAGCTTTTAAACTGTTATCGATTTTAATTTTATTCTTTTACTGTTGAATTACAATACAATTTGTTATACATATACTTGTTACATCATTTAATAAGCTAAACCAATTGTATACGTAAAAAAGCGGTAGCATATCGCTTCTCAGTTCATTTTCTCCAGCAAATATGAAAGCAATTTTAACTAGAGGTTACCTATAATAATTCAAGGTCCTACTAGTGCGATTTTCCAAAATTCGTAAGAAAACTCATAGAAATCTATTTTACCACCTTATATATTTTATAAATTATTTGCGTTTGAATGAACTGTGTTGTAAAAGTGTTCTGGTAGGACTTTCGAAGTATCAGGAGTAACCTCTAGTTAAAATTTTAACTTATTTCAATAATATATATTAGTTACAGAAAAAAGTTGGAAAATTTTTAACATATTTTAATATGTTTATACATATATTTCATGTATTAAAAGAGATAGCGTTTGTATCAGATACAAAAGTTTCTATTGTGTTTATATCTTTGCACTTCATTGTAGACATTAAGGGGAACACTCTACGTAAAATACGTTTTGCTTCCTCATAGAGGAAGGAATCTTTGTGATGTAGATAAAAAAACCGCGTCCAATTCATTGGCACTTAGCTTCCTCAAACTTTATAAATTGTTCCAATATGAAACTATTTACTCTATTTAATTCTGTGATAAATCAATATGATTTCCTAAAAATTACGCTAAATTGATAATAATAATTTTAACATAAAAAAGCAAAAAAAAATTTAACTCAAAGATCGATAAATAGCTACAACACTATACTATGCACTGTATTTACAACACTTATTTAGCAGATTATTCTACACTTGCTAGTACATATTAATAGATAAATAGCAATGACTGCTATTAATGCAGCATTAACTACTAAAATAAAGTAATTTTTGCGATTGTGCAACTAAGTCCCGCCAATACCGATATCCCTACGTGTAGTCACGTTTATTTTTATTCTAAAAATTATTTAAGGTGATGTTAAACCCCGTGTTACTGGTAAATACGGGGAACCACTTTTTTCATTCATTTTTCAATCTTAAAAAAATATCTCTATGGAAAGTTGTTCTTTTTGATTGGGACAACAACTTTCCATAGAGTTAATTATTCAAAATTGAAAATGAAGTAAGAAAAGTGGATCCTCGTATTTGTCGGTGATAGGTGGCTTTAGCATCACCTTAAGAGAAAGAACAGAGCCAATCCAAAATTTACGGTTGTAAAAGATAGGTAATTTTATGCTCTTTTTAAAGAATTTACAATAGATTTATCATAATATTTCTAATATACAAAAAATGTAGATCTGAGATAGTAAAAAGCTACCATTTTGTTAAATTACAACAAAAAATGAGCCCTGAAACATTGTTTCACCGTGTATATGCAGAGTAATGCTGATCCACGTCCACACACATACATATACGCACACACGCAGTCATTTTATAAAAATAGTGTAGTTTAATTTCTTAAGTCTAATGTTTCTAACATGTATTTAGCAGAACTTTTTTTTTACTATCACAAAGCTTGCGTGCGTGCTTGCGTGCGTGCGTGCATGTGTGTGTGTGTATCTGTGTGTGTATGTGTGTGTATGTACGTATGGATGTGGATTGTGGATCTACATTACTGTGAATATACACGGTGAAAATGAATGTTTGGGGACTGATTTTTTTTTTTTTTAATGAACGCGGCTCAATAATATTTTTTTGTTTTTTTAATGCGTTTATGTTTTGTCAGAGGTTTTTCTATTTTTGAGTTTTAGTTTTATCGTATTTTTCTATACCTTAGAAATAATATCATAGATTGAGTGATAATGCATTTAAAAGAGCATAAAATGACCTATTATTTCCGACCTGAAAATTTAAATAAGCTATTTCCCTTGTTTTGTTATTCACGATATCGTCATTTTTTTTGGAGATATTAATTGGAAAGAGATATAGTAATTTAAAATTAATTTATTAGATCAAGGAATTTCATAATCGAACCATTTATAAATTTTGAGAAAGCTAAGTGCCAATGAATTTGCAGCGGATTTTTCTTTATTTACAGAAATAAATAATTTTTTATGTAGAGAATATATTTCCAAAGTTTCAAATAGTAATTCTATTTCTAAAAGTGTTTACGGTATAGTATATACGTAAGTACGCGTTGAGCAGATCGGAGCAGGTAACCAAGCACTTGAAAGATGTTATTTTCAAAATAATTTTTTTTTTTATTTTTTGTGTAAATTAATAGTTTTTTATGTGCATAATGGATTCCCAAAGTTATAGATTTAAATTCAGACTCTATATGTGTTTATAGTCGAATTAATGCTTGCGCGTCGAACAGCTAACCAAGAATTTTAAACACGATTTTCTCAAAAGAGCTGTAAATCGGCTGAAAAAATAACTGAAAAAAATAGTTGACCATAACGCGGTCAACTCGTGTTTTCTACATATACTTTTTTATATTTTTCACCGACTGTACCTATAAAATCAACAAGATTTCGAAGTTTTAGAACCTTTACTGCACATCTAGAGCGATGTTTTTCTCATAAAAAACGTAACTTTTGTTTCAAAGTTCCATCATTTAACAAATTTTATACTTTTTTTTTAATAAAACCAGGTACAGTCGGTGTTATCATAAAATAACAAAATATTTTTGGTATTTTAATTTTAGACGTTTATAGAAAATGCTAGACGTCACGCCAATTCACACGTCCGATGCCGAAACCTTTGCAAATGGCTTTCTTATATCTATATATATACTTTCAAAATAGGTCAACATATTCTTCTCTCGTTTCTTCAAATATGTATTTATACACATAAAAAATTTAGCTCGTTTTAATACATTGTTTCTGTACAATTAAATCACGAAAAAATACCTTTATTTTAAGCGTTTACATAGAGTACTCCTCTTAAATTAGCACAAAATAAAAAGTACCACTTCAATATACACCTTCTATATAAAATCATATATTTGAGATTTGAACTCAAGAATTTAACACTAATTCTGAGAAATTCTTGAATGTGAGAAGAATGATAAATATTAACTATGTAATGTACCAATATTTATCTATACATATTTTAAAATATAATCTTTTATTGTGTGTGTTGTTTAAAAGTATTATAGCAAAATACAACGTAAGGATTCTTGATCAAGGTCGAATGAATTATTTAATTATACTTTAATTATTAAGTAAGGCGTTGGATTCCAAAACCTTTTTAATTAGTTCATTTTGCCATAAGAACGATACTTGCAGACCAGTTACACAATTGTCGTCCTTCTGTCGAAAACTGTCTTGGAATCTAATGCCTTAATAATTATTTTAAATAATTAGAACGAATTATTGACTTAACTAAACTTCATATGTACATGATATTAGTTAATTAATCAATTAAAAATGTCAATTGTTTTTTACGCTCGTCATACGAAATTTTGAAAAAACTTGTAAAACCTGCATTTTATATACCGGTAAGGTAGAAATCTAGGATTAAAATATTCACTTATACAAGTAAAAATTGATTTGATATATCTGATATATAATAATTTAGTAATTTAAACAATATTAGAATATTAAATTCATTAAATTTCTTGTTTTTTTGTTAAATATAATAGGGCACTTATGATGAACAAATCGGTCAAGTAGATGAAATAGTATTGGAGCCATCGCCCCGGTTAGTCGTGATTAAAAAAGTCGTTGCAAGTCTCCTATGTGCATTTATCTTTGTCACTATGCTCCCTTCGTATTCAATGCAAAAGATCAAAGGTACTATTTTACATTTATTTATACCACTGAAATCGATCTTCGATTATTGTTATATTTCTTTCACCTATTTTGCAGACGATGAGTTTATCAAGAATACTTCAATGGCATACAAATATTGGTACCTGATGATAGCAACCATGCTAATTCGCTTTAAGTATTATCACGCGTGGCTTTTCGCTGATGCCATTTGTAACAATTCCGGTCTGGGATTCAACGGCTACAACGAAGATGGCACGGCCCGTTGGGATCTTATTTCCAACGTTGACGCCTTCAAGTTTGAGGTATTACGCAAGTTATTCTTACTTTTGCTTGTACAAAGAATCTACAAAGTCGTTAGAAACTATTAGGATACTTATATTGTCCAGAAGTGATAATAAAACTATTCTAGGAAAGATCAGAATTTTACGAATATGAAAAATTCTAAAACGTGTCTATGCAGCTTATAGCATTTTTTTCTTATGGTACTGAAAAACTCGAAAATATAGTACAATTATATGATATATTATGGTATAAATACGACAACTATCGTTATAAATTTGGTAAATTTTTACAGTTTCTAAACTTTGATATCTATTTGAAAATTATAAAATATACCTTGATATTTAGAGAAACTTATCTGATGCATGCTTAAATACTGTCATAAGTCACGGTTATAAACAAACGATAAAGGCTCACTTGCCATATCTGTTTACTTTGTGTTAATTGCAACACCTGTTGCTTAAATTAATTAATCAACAGTCAAACCGTATTTAGATTCTGACCTCTTTTTTTAGTAGATTTAGTAAGAAAGTTTAGATTTCAAAAACGTATTTAACTTACATACAATTAAAGCATCAATAATTCCCGAGTTAGTATCTCTATTTTTGTAATATAATAATTAGTATAGGTAATATTTTTTATTTAAAATCGAATTAATAAAACAAAATGTTAAGGTGTAAAAAAATCTTTTCTCTTTCCTCTTACTTTACTAGCTTTTTTATTAGGCTACGCTATGAATTGTTGTTTTAAAGGATCAGTGCAATCGTTTTATCTCGATTTGTAATTTATGTGAGAATTCTAATCTTGTATTGAAAGAAACTCAAATATAATCTGTACTCGATAACAAATCTGATAACTGTAATAAAAAGCTTTTAACCAAAGTACAGAAGATAATTATAAAATGTTAAAAAGAAACTAAACCTGTAGCGAATCCTATAACTTATAATTAGTCGTTATGTGCAGTATCCAAGAAATTATCTTGTATTTGATAACGATTTAGTTAGTCTACAAATAAGAATTTCGAGTACAGATAATATAAATTCTTATTAGAACAATGAAGCTATGAATGAAAGTTTACTTATCGCGAATAAATATTATTCTGACCTCGATCTTTTCGAATATTGAGTGTTTTCCCTTAATTTAATGTTTATTGATTTCTTACATTACATGCTTATATTTACTATCTATAATCCACGTGCTTATTTTTAACTTTTCTACGTGACTTTTGACATGTAAATGTTTTCAATTATTACAACAATGATTCTGTAGCATGCAAGAATAATATTTATTAACTTATTAATTTCCGCATAAATTAATTGTTTAATGTAAAAAGCTGTTTTTTATACAAATATGCATTTATGAATATTTTCGTTTACTCTGTGCATTGTTATTACACATGCAATTGTCCTTTCGCATTATCTATATTTTTTTTTATATTTTAGACTGCATTAAGTTTGAGGGATAGTATTGAATCGTGGAATAAGGGCACAAATCGATGGTTAAGAATGATCGTTTATGAAAGAGTCGAGCACAATAAGACCATTCTTACCTACGCTCTGTCTGCTCTGTGGCACGGTTTCTACCCTGGCTATTACCTCACCTTTGCCGGCGGAGCCTTCTTCACATTTGCCGCTCGAGCCGTGAGTTTTCCTTTGAAATATAAAGGTTACAGTATATTTATTGTTTGAATTTTATTTTGCATGACCCACTTAATTTCTGCAGGTTCGTCGACATGTTAGACCGTATTTTCTTACCTCTAAGACAAAGAAAGTATTTTATGACGCTCTTACCTTGGTCACAACTCGATTCGTACTGGCATACGTAACATTTAGCTTCATCCTTCTCGACTTCAGACCAAGTATCAACTTGTACCTGTAAGTTATACCCTTTTTTATGTTATCTTAATAACGTTAGTGCCTAGAATCCATGGTTATATTATTTCTTGCACGAAAGGAAGAAAAAAGTGAAAAGCAAGAGAATCGTGTGAAATTCAAATATATTGTTGATAGTATCAATAATTATGATTCTGCAAACTCTCATATTGGGTTATTGAACAAATCTACAAGATAATAAACTTCGAAGACTTGGATTTTAGGCAGATTTACGGGGATTGATATTTTATTGTTAATTTGAACGATACATAGATCTTCTTTAATTTAAATTACGTATAGAATATGCGAAAATTTTTTCAGCTTATAATTTTTAGTTTTGCGATTCTACCTTTTAAAACATTTTGAAATTAAAAAAACCTTAATTTAATTAAATCTCATATGCATATAACTCATAAATGCCATTAATATTTTATATAAAGATAAGTATTTTTTTTTCTTTTTGTCGAGGGTATGTAGGAAATGCCATCTAAGGCACACCCGACTGAGTCCGCACAGCCGGATATTTTTCGCCGCGTGTATAATATAGGTCGAAAAATAAAATAAACAAAAACGCGGGAAAAGTACACGACCGCTGGATTGCCATCACATTATCTCAGGATGGTGCCATTCTTGTGCCGCTGCCGCCTTGATCTGAAACAAATTATGTTTATAGTTTTTAATCTAACCGGTCGCATTTATACGCATATTCTATCCGGCGCATTTTATCTCCGTATGGAAAGATAGGTATAGAGAACGCGATTACAATTGTATTCAGGCCAAATTAGGTGGAATTTTAGTTGTGCTATAGTAAAAACTGTATTTTACGAACGAATTAGGTTTTCATCAGTTATGTTTCTAGTGCTGCAGAATGGACAGTTTTTAGGGCACATTAATGGGACACCTCTCAAAACATTTATTTTGTTGTATACAACGTATTGTAAGCACGACTAAGGCGCGACAAATCATGGGGCATTGGTTAGATAAACAACTTAACGTTAATTAGAGAAATTTTTTTTTTAAATTGGCACACATATGGGCTCATGGATATAGTTTCAAATTGCCCTTAATTAACTGAAATACTTGGAATTAAAACAATAACTAAGACGGCGCTTAAAAATGTTATTAAGAGTGAAAAAAATTGGCGACACGCATTTTTTTAGATTTTTCTGTACACAAATAGCATAAAAAAATTAAAGTTCTATTGATAATTTTAGAAGAATTATGAACAATTTTATCAGTTAACGCTAAAAGTTAAAAGTTTCGTGGATTTGCCCATATACTTTTGCTTAAAGGAATTTCAGAAAAATTTAAGCACATATTCTAACATTCATCAGAAATTCAAATGAGGCCCTACGAAAGCATATATTTACATATGCTTTCATGGGTATATGATGTATTTATGTATGTGTATAACATATATGCTTTAATGGCACCTTAACTCGCCGTAAGAATTTAATTTACTTGCAATCGAAAATTGACGTAAAAACACGACACGACTCTGAACATTTTTAAGAGATTGAGCATTTTCTAAATTGTTCGTAAATGACTGATTCGGCCGTAACTAAAATTAGCTTTTATCAAGTGTTTGATAGCTTTTCGTACTCGTAATATTAAATAATCGCCCAAAACGAATCTACTCCAAATAATTTGATAGTGTACTATACTGATGTTATATTTACTACTATTATATTCAATGTCCTGCGGAACTAACAATTTCGAATTTAAATTTTTATGAAAAGCACATATTATTTGAGGATTGGCGGAACAAAATGCGATAATTCCACTTTTAAAATTTTTTTTTTAATTATATATACGGGCATTACTGTCCTTGACCAGGTTGCACCCCGATCTCCGCCCTGGCGGGGATTCGAACCGCGGCCCTTGAACGGCCGTTGTCTTAAGAGGTACGCGTTTACCACTTGAGCCATTCACATCTTTTTAAAGAAAATTAAGAAAAACTGCGACCTTTTTGTATAAGTTTCAATAAAATAACGTTTCTATTGGTAATTTATAATTTAATATTCACTTAAGATCCAAATTAAAGCCTGCAATAGAAAGAAAATATTAAACTGCAACATAAAATAAAATTTTAACAAAAGTGGTACCATCCGCTTTTGCTCCGCCATATTCCTCATTTATAAATAAACATTATTTATATAGTGGTTTCATAGGGCTACAGAATTGCCGCTCGTAGTCTGCGTAGTCGCGAAACTTTGAAGTTCGGATGATTTTACACATGTGTCCCACAATTTGAAACACATTTTAAAAATTCATTATTAGATTACGCTGCAGGCTAAACCGTCGTGGGGTATAATACGGAATTGTCATTTATGCAAATAATTTGACGTAATAATTTGTATGATAGTTCACAAATGAAGTGTTTATTTATCTTTGTGTACAATTTAGGATCTAAAAATGAATGAATTCTAGAGTCTGCTAAAGTCCATACAATGCGCATCTGTATGTAAGAACTACGGGAGAGTCGCCCACTTTGGAGAACTTAAGGATTTTTGTATATAAAATATTTCTTTGTTAATCCAATTTAATCTTACAAATCTCTATAGATAGCTTTTAGTAATATGAAATAGTGTACCAAAGTTTGATAAAGGTTAAGGAATTACAGTGATTGCAATTTAAGGTAAAACTGAGGCTTGAGTGTCGCCTACTTTGGGACATTTGTTTAATCCAATTTTAATCACCGTAAATGTGTTCCATTGTTAGTTCTTAGAATTTTTTAAAGATAATATTACCTTATTATAACGATTAAAATATTTTTTGAATGGGTATATATGTATTAATAGAGGTATATTTATTGCTTATCTTCTTATGTTGCATAGGTGTCCCAAACTCAGCGCCAAGCAACGGCGTATTTGATTTTAATATATAAAGTCGAATAATTCATTGTACGAATTACCTAAACTTTTGAAATTTTGTAAATAGTCTTCTTTTATAATGTTAGTTCAAATACTTTAGCCGCCACAGCTGCATATACTTGGAAAGTATCGAAACCAGTAGTGTCCCAAATTGGATGCTGTTCTAAACTGGGCGACTCTCCCCTACCTTAAGAATAAATTTTCAATTTGCTTAACTTTTTAATTTTATGTATTTCATCTAAACTGAAACTTTTTTTATAATATAAAATTTTGATTAAGAAATATTTTAAAAATTCTAGTATTAAAAATATTTAATTTAATTACTTTTATTAATGTTATCAAATTACATTAGGTACAATTAATTGTGTTAAAACGTTAAGCGCATTCATGACTTAAATTTAAAATATTTAAATTACATTAAATATTACAAGCAATGCAATAAGATATAAAAAAATTACTGTTTATAAATAGATTGCTATACATTCATTTGCTTTCATATTTAATGTATTTTTCTTGTTCAATAAGTTATTTATAATCTGTGTCATTGAATTACATTGATAAATCTAATATTTTTCTTTATCGAAGACGCATAAGTATCAACTCTACGCGAGGAGCGCGTGTTGTTATTGTACTGTAATAGAGTAAACGCACACCAGATGCCGCTTTATATATAGCGTTGTGTTCAATCGTTCCAAGTCAGTAACCTTATAGAGCTCTCCGGTCTTGCATGTAACTTAAAATCCGTGCTCCGCTTTTTCAAAATAACAGAACTCCTGGGAGCAGTATGTGCAATACCTTTTTTAAACTACAAAACTATCGTGTTATACTTACGTTTCGTGAAGTGTCCTACACAATTGATAGAAATAACAGTACACCGTAGATCCATACTTGTGCTGCACATTTTTACAAACTGTACATATCTGTAAATAGTGCTCGTGATCAGCATTTCCCGTGAAGAGGTGTGTATGAGACGGTGGCTTTTCATCCGTGCATCAACAATTAGCGATTGTCATCCACATACGCATTGCAAATAAGTTCAAATTTTCATACTTTCTAATCGTCCCGAGGTTCCATAACTAACTTTGCGCAAGGTCCGTGTATATCTATAGATGTGCGGCCGAATGCCACTGGTAACAGACAGTGAACATCTATAGATATAGCGGGGCCCGTATATTTTTCAAGGCGGTACTAAAGAGAATAACAAGCCATTTCCCATGTATGTGCGAGTGGGAGGGACGCGTACTCGCGATTCCTCACGTAGGGGCGCTTGCGCTGCATGCAGTGCAAGGCATGGCGTCATGATAATGTTTAACTGAACAAATACTTTTGTAATGATTAAGTAGTTCACATATGTATAGCTAGTAGAAGACAACAACAAAATCTGACATATTTCATGAAAATGAAATAATAGTATTGCGATTGGAATTAAATTGTTAACAAAAATTGAAGTTGGAATAATAATTTATTACACGTGATCTGAAATTAAATTGATAAAATTTCTAATATGCAAATTTAAAAGTTAGTTCGCCACGTGCATGACCTAGTCGAATTCCGACATAACTCAAAACTCATTTATATTCAATCAATTTACATTTTTATCTCATATTTTTTTAGTTACGCTTTTAGATAAGTACAAGCGGATATTGTCGTGTAATTTTTGTTAGCGTAAAGTAGAATAAATGCGAAAGGTATTTTATTCAAAAAACATGTTGACGCTGTGCTCCACTTTCGCCTACCTCCTTTTCCCCGTCAAATAAAAAACAATCCTTGAAAAAATATCAAAGGAAACCACAAAAGAAAACAAGTCGTCCACCGTTCGCTGCGGTTTTTTTCCTGTTATCGGCGAATTCATAATTACGGTAAAAATCAAAATATTTACATTTCATGATTTACAGAAGTACAAGAGGTAAACAAAATATAGGTAAAAAGTCACATTAACCAGAAGGACGGCTATTAAATCCACCAGCTACTCGGATATCATTACTGTGAACACTGAAAATTATCGCCTATTAAATGATTTCTCAGGGTCACTTCCGTTTTCATAATAATTATGCATATCAGGAATTCATTAAAAAGATAATTACCGTAACGGCACCAGTTTCTGATCAGACCCCAATCCCATATCATATTTTCACCCAAATTCCTACTTTAAACTTATTGTAAATAAATAATGGTTTAAGGCTCAAGAAATAATTATTATCTACTCGTTAAACATTTTTGCAGTTAAAATCTCATTCCAGTGAGTGTGTTTTCATATTCTTCAAGTAGAATTTCTCTCCATAAACGTGCAAGCACAGTCACCAAGGAAAATGTACTTTAATTTAAACAAGAGCTGATCAGAAAATGGCGCTGTGACGATACACGCGCTCCCTAAAATTTTCGGAGCGTTTTTTTTCCCCCAATTTTCGGAGTAACTTTCTACTCCAACGGCGAAGCCATCGCCGCTAAACTAAATCATCCCTCCAACAATTTTAGAGAGCAAAGCGTCACATAAGGTACATACAGAACCAAAAGAAAAATACAAAATTCGCCTTCCAGCCACACATCTATCCCCGAAATGAAACCAATGGACAAATTCACATCGGCCATAATCATGCTTCTCGCGTGCCACATCAGCCACATACATAATAATCTTGGAAAAACTGATCGAGCCGCTATATTTCTCTCTCCTTCCCCCCTGCAGGAACATGTACCTCGCACCGCATCTGTTCGGCCTGTCGGCAATCCTCGTGCTGCCGATGCTGCCAAGGACGCGGGAGGCCGGCGGCGGCGGCAGCCACGGCGCGAGATCAGCCAAGCCCGACAAAGCAATGGCCGAGCTGCGCTCGAGCAGCAGCGCCGCCGCGCACATCAGCAATGGCCACGTGCACAAAGACAAGTAAACAGTGAGTCCCGGGCCGCAGCCGCACACATCGCCGCGTCGCCGTCGTCGGTGTCGCTGCTGCTGTTGTTGCTGCTGCTGCTGCTGCTGCTGCTGCCTTTTTCCCCCTTGCGTATATTGCCTTCTCTCCGCTCGTTCGAGAAAGACAGATATAGCGCGCGCACCGACTATACCATATTTCGAGCCGCGCGTGCTGTACATATATGTATACGCGCCCGCCGCGCTCGTACTTTTTTCCTCCTTCGCGCTCGACGCAATACTCGCTCGCTCGCGCGCGCGCGCGCGCGCGTGCGGCTTGTTAATATTATATGTACAAGGGAGAACTCGAAATTCCGCTTTTTGAGCGTGAAATTGATGATGATGCTTTCCTTACGGACTGGATGTATACAGCGCTTTCGGAGCTGCCATAGCGTTGGGAGTCACTGGTGGACTCTCGAAGATTTTCTTTTTTTCTTTAGGTTTTAAGTTTGGAAAATTAATGCGCGCTTAATTTTTGACGTTCGTTCGATTTTGACGCTCGGACGAATAAGTATTAACCGACAAATTGTGATTGCGCAATGGAGCACTGAGTGCGTGGTGATGATGTGTATTTTTACATCGTCATTGTACATTTACACTTTGTAAATAAGGTATAAAAATTGTGATCTTTGATATTCTTTTTTCAGACCAACAATTACCGCGTAACGTTACGGAAATATTACTTTTTTTTTTGCTTTAAAACGCTGAATTTCGAGTTTGTAAGAGTATTGCGTTAATGATATACTTTATATAAACTTGGAAGTGCGCGCGGTGGCTTGCGACTATATTTTTCAAAGGGATTATATTATATATATGAACGGAAAAGCGAGAAAAAAGACAAAAATATTTAGAAATATATATTAATTAATATATAAGATTGTACGTATCCGCATGTATGCGAGGACGTTTATTATGCATTGCGGGTAATTGTCGAATGCTGATGATTATGATATGTGCAGTTACGAGAGAAATGAATGTGGGACAAGGTGCGAGCGATTTTTCAGCGATCATCGCGAGAGCGTAAAAGTTTTATCAACGTTTCAATAGTTTTTTTTTGTTGAATTGTAATAGTTTTGATAAAAGTCCTACATCTGCGTCTATACTGTTAATTGTTACAAAGATTTATAATTGTTTATTTAATTTTACTGCGCCTCCTTTTCTCTCGTTAAAATTGAGATGTTATTCCGATGTTAAGCATTGAAAAGAGAGTCTCAATTGTAAAGTTGCTAAAAAATTGGAGGGATTCAAATATTCATAATTCGAATATTTTCTGGCGTGAAGTCGTTACTTCAATATTTTTGTATAATTCAAGCGATATTATAAACGCAGGGAAAGCTATACTGGCAAACTATAGTGCTCTTGAACCATTCACTATACAAAATAAACATTTTTAATATTCTAATAAAATACTATAATGTTTTTATTAATGGGTTTACAACATAAAGTTTTTTATATATAATTTTAATAAAACAATCAAACTGTCATACATCACACTTTCAATATTACCGTTACTCAAATAATAAATCAAATTTTTTAAATACATTTCGGAGGGCGGCACCGAGCATTTATTTTTGTAAAGGGCGAACTCAAACATTGTCAGATGTGAAAACGCTTCTTGAGCAACTGAAACAATCCTCTAAGCGAGCTTTCATGTTTATTATGAGAGCTCACGCGAACAGCGCATATGTACGACTCGATTTTTATGATTATATTTAGCGCGTGGGAGAAGTTATTAAGGTAAACGGAAACACGGAAAAAAATGTTTCGCTGTCGCCTCTGATTACTTATTTTTCCTGCTGCACAGTTGGAATTTCAGAACTGATAATCAAACTTCTTGACCTCAAATAACAAACGAACTTCGAAATGAATCGTTTTTAAACTTTTTAATGAATCATAAGCTATCACGAGAAATGTTTATTTAAAATGTACTATTGTAGTACCAAAATGCTGAGAAGTCTTTTCTAAATCATACGTGTTGATGAATTTCAAACTACTGGCATTTTTTCCGACTATTGTCTTCCAGCTTTTTGTGCGTGCAGAAAATACGTAAATTAAAATACGTAATTCATAATTTAAAAGTTACTTTCTTATTGACTTTTATACATATTCCAAATATGAGAAGTGTAATTAATACAGTGAATCATCCAATTTTGAATGCAGCATAAAATGACAATACAAGATATGATACGTAAATTGTTGTTAATAATTTAAAATGTTACCAATTGTAAATTTTCTCAATTGTTCCAAAAAATTTCATTCTTGCGTTGATAAAAGATATTGTCTGGTTTTTGTGTGAAAGAAATGGCATGCTTTTTCAGAATTATAAAATGTGTTAGAATGAACGGCATTTTACAAAGGTAAACATATCGATTCATGTGGATTCGTCTTAATGTAATTTAGTTTTTTTACACTAGTGTTAACAAATTTTGTATTGTATAATGTGTTATTATATAATATAACATATTCTTCAAAAATTCCTATCTTTTATTTCATACCTTCATTACACCTCTATTCTAATTAATATAATAGATTATTTAAATATCATCTTCTATTTTTATTGATAGGCCTTGATTGTTTAAAGTTAATCCATTTTTATTGGTTTTGAAAATTATGATACCAAAATTTCATAGTTGAATTAAATTATTTGCAGTTAATTTTTTTATTTGCACCTATTTTCTCCAAATTCATAATGTAAATCTAAATGATATATCATTTCTTATTTACAATGTCTATTTATTAAATTTGTTTTCGATAAGAAATAAATGATTATAGGTACTTTTCTTTTAAGCTCATGTATAAGTTTCATAAAAAAATGGATTGAAAGAAGTTGACCTTGTAAACTGGAATTCTGTATAATTTTACATAATTTGGCTCCTGTCTTCCTGATCAAGAAAAAGGTGATCATCATCACACCAATATTAATCTTTAATAATCCAGATTATTCTGTCACTGTAAGAGAATTTTTTCATTGAAGAAGAAAGATTTATACAAAAAAAATGCATTTTAGCTTTTATTTCAATAGGTTATACTAGTTTCCAAGATAAGCACACGTCTTGCACATGTAGGCATACAAAGCTGAATACCTACATATATTTGAATACTTACTTTGACGTATCTTCTTCAGGGTATTTGTGAAAATTTAGTGTTCCTCAAAATATAAATTTTGTTATTATTTAAACGTAATGTAGTTGGGTGATTTTCAAAAATGTTGCCTTTTTGTGTCTCATGAATGTTTCAGAACGAAACAAAAAAGAATTAAATGTTTTGTGAGTTAAAAGAGAATCTACTAGTACTATTTTACGTACACCATGTTAAATTGTTCGAAATTAGAAAGTGAAATAATGATCAGTTAGCAAGCATTATATAGTCAAATGTAAGCAATGTTGCATGTCACAAGTCATATAATCATATAATGACATAAGGTACAGTGTTTCATATTATAACTATAGATATAGAAAAAGTCCTTTCTAAATGGATGGTGTGCAAATTATAGCATTACAGTAAACAAGCTAATAAAATATTGATTAAAGTTGTTAGAAAACAATTTACCCGCTTATAAATATGAATACAATGCACATAATATACGGGATTGTACTAATGATCCCAAAAAATGTTTAAATATAATATTCAAATTTTATATAATATTAAATTTCCAAAATAAGCAATGTGTCAAAGTTTGATTCTTTTTTAAGAACAATTTTTTTTTATTTTGTCTTTATATCTACATAATATTAAAGTTACAGAATAACCCATGGGTCAAATTAGTCTTTCATTTATAAGTCCCCTACTAAATCTTTAAAACTATTTTTTTATTATTGTTCCTTGTGCTCTCCTGCATATTTTAGTTATTTTACACTTTTTTAGAAATATATATATGTAAAAAATAATGATTTTTAAGAAATTCTTTTGGAAAACCTTTCGTCTGCCATACTCCGGACATTCAAAATTTTCACTTCTTTTGGCATTTCGTGTATTTTATGTAGATATTTATGCGGTAATATTATTTTTGTATGATTTTAATGTTTTTTTATCATTTCGATATTATTCATTTTGTATTATTTTGTATTATAATTATTTTAGATTTCTGATTGGGTTTGGTCAAAGAGTCAATCTTTGACACATTGCTTATTTTGAAATTTTAATATTATATATAGATATAAGAATCAACAATATAAAAATTTTCAAAAATTCGCAATATTTTATGGAAACAACTTATTTTCTATCATACAAAATATAGCAAACCAATACAATTATAATAATCATAAGAGTGTTTAAAAAGTATTTAAAATATAAAAAAAATAATATCGCCGCATAAATATTTAGATAAAATACACAAAATACCAAAAAAAGTGAAAACTTTGAGAGTTCGGAGGAAGGTAAACGAAAGGATTTTCCAAGTAAATTTCTTAAAAATCATTATTTTTAACATATACATACATTTCTAGAAACATGTAAAATAACTAAAATATGCAGGAGAGTACGAGGAATGATAATAAAAAAATAATTTTAAAGGTTTAATAGGGGCCTTAAAAATGAAAGACTAACTTTGGCAATGGCTTATTTTGGACCTTTAATATCACGTAAATATAAAGACAAAATAAAAAATGGCCCTTAAAAAAGAGAGTCAAACTTTGACACATGGAATATTACTACTTAGATTTACTACTTTCAGACTAGGTCTCTACATTTCCAATTCTCAGAGTGGTAATTCTACACAGGACTTTTTACAGTGAGGAGGTTTAGAAGTCGAAAATTTACCAATTTGAACATTTTTTCTTTTTTATCTACACTCATCAGTGTTGGTATTTATACATGTGAAAGTAGCATATCTTATGAACGTATACAAATTTTACAATAAACAATTATGTAATTAACATTGCTTCTTATGTAGAACTGAATATTTAAATGCGTTTTTCTCAAAACTTATTTTTCTAACTTCAAAAAATTGCTCGCGCATTTAGAGTTGAAGAACGTAGCTGAAACTCGCAGTACATATTCTTATAAGGACTATTAAAGAAGTAAGTATTTATTCTAAGAATTGCGTACATACAAATTTTTGCCGAATAAATATGTATACAGAAACATGGTATGTTTTATCACATATTTATTTAAAATGGAGGTATATTTTTCTCAAGCTATTTATGATAGAAAATTAAAATAATAAATACTCTCTTTTATTTGTTACGGGTTCTAAAGTTAGTGAGAATTAATTAGGTTGATATTGTTAAACTTAAATACACAAGGAACTTTTTGAATTAACCTTTATTAAGCCTGCAGAAAAGTGCATTTTGTTTAATGAATTGGGATTAGCAAACTGAAAATTGCTCAAAATTGGTATATATTCCTCTTTTTTGGTTAATAACATACTAAAATTTTTAAATAAAATTTCGGATGTACAACGATTTTGAAGAAATTAGTGTATTTTGTTTCTGTTTATGTTTTTTGTTTTTGTTTAAGTTTTTTATTTCTTTTATCGATTCTTTAAACCTTTCTTCACACAGAAACGCATCGCATTTTTTATTTTCATCAAGTTTTCAGTTTGAAAATGTCATTTTAAAGTATAACGATTATATATTAAGGTAAATGTACTTTCTTTTAACAAAAACAGCTTTTTCTGCAGTATTTGTTTTTCTTTATTCAAAACATTCCAGATGCATTAGCCTTTGTCGAAACTTTTTGAACTTAATTTGACAATTCTTTTTAGCATTATGAAGAAATTTGTGCATCATCAAGGTGCTGTGTATTGATCTAGATTAAGTTAAAAATAATTATTTATGAAAGAAAGCTATAAATTACGTAAAAACTGTTTTTTTTATTTAAATAAAATGATCTAATTTTTAATTATAGTTACTTGTATTCAATTTTTATGAGAATGCGCAAATATTATCAAAATAGTGTAAAAAGTAAGTAGGAATTTTTCTAGACTTGATAACAAATTCTGTATGCACCACGAACGTTGACAATCTATAACCTCATTATGACTAAAAAATCATAAATTTTTCGTCGTATATTATTATATATACGGAAAGTACTCAGAAATTTTTAAAAAAACTTTCATTTTTGGTTATATAAAAAAGTGTGAAAATTTTAAAAATTCATAAGCAAGGGGCAATTTTAGGAAAAATGGTAGGGATCCCCCTTAAGGTGGTTCTATACCCAAAAAGTCAAATTCTACCAGCTTCCAAAACAACGCTCTAAATTTCAAGTATGTTAAATATAAGCATATCAGAAAGGTATTTGTGCATTTTGAACTTTAATTGATCAATATAATTTGGTTTTATTAACAGATAACTATTTTGAATTGTGAAAAAGGGATGAAATAGACATTTTTCATCGCATTCCATGCACATACAATTTTTTCAAAGGCTTTTCTATCGCATTTTTTTATGTTTTTGACACAAAAATAAAAATATTGCATGGTTTACATTTTCAAAATATTTCTTTCTATTTTAATATCAGACATTTAGAAGAAACGTAAAAATCTACTGCTTCTGAACCTTTTTTTAACTGAATGAGGTTCTTATTTTTCAAATATGAATTTTATGCAAAAATTATAACATACAAAAGTTTTCAAATGTGAAGGCAATAAGTATTAGCGAGCTATCTTATCAAAAAAATTAAACCTCATGCGCATGGAGTATCATGAACATAAAAACATGAATGTTGAGAAAAATACATTTAAAGTTTTTATTTTCTATGCTACATAATGTTAATTACTGTAGTAAAATCATTATAACTTTATTAAGCTTTAGAGTTATGATATCTATGAGGTCTTAAAATCTTCATTAGATTATAAACTATAATATAATCCAATAAAAAAATCGATTTTTTGAGTGATTTTGGGTATAGAACCACCTTAAGGAGGTTGTATACGTAGATATATGTCATAAAAACAAACAATTTTTACTACAATTTAATCTAAGTTAATGATATGAAAGTCAATATATTATAGAATAAGGGGTTCTTGTCAAACTAAAAAAATTTGTTTTAATGAAATTCTGTTATTGTAAAATTAGATATCGTTAACTTCAGACTTTAAGAAAGAAAAAGTTGATAAAACAGTGGAAACTTTTTTATTTATTATTGTATTTGAATTTTGAAGGTCTCAATTTGTTCGTTGAAAGATTTCAGGGGGATTTGCCCATATAAAAATTAGAAAACATCGAAAAACCTGCAAGGTTACAGTCAATTATTTATAAGTCCATACACGTGTTTTTGTAAGTTTGAGCGTGTACAAGTATAAACTATAGGATGTAACTTTGCAGGTTTTTCAATGGTTTTATAAATATAATCTTATATAATATCCAAACATTTATTAAGAGTTATTTATTATTTTTCGTTATTTATAACTAAATACTGTATTTTAATAAATACAGTAATGTAATTTATAAAGAAATTTATAAATATCTATCAAGCTATAGTTTAATAAAGTGGTTATTATGCTCTTGGCTGGCATTAGCGTATACGTACACCTAACGGTAAAATAATTTTTCCGAATGTGCCCTTAAATAAAAAATTTTTCATAGGCTTAAGAATGCCAATAGCCAAGTCACCAAAAAGTCAACAAAAAATGACTTCAGATGCGATTTTGTTTCTCACGCCTATGAAAAAGTTGTTATTCGAAGGTCACGTTCGAAAAAATGGTTTTACCGTTGGGTGTACGATTCGAAACCTTATGTGACTTTATAACGAAAAAGGGCCACAAAAACATGCCAAATTCAATATAAACTCAATTTTGAAAAAAATGTAGTTATTTGATTTTTGAACATTTTTTTGTGAATTTGTTATTATCTATATAAACTCATACAAATACTGAATTACATAGGGACAAATATTACTTGTAAATAAAAAATAAGCTACCAAATAAAATTTTAAGTGTGCGACATCAAATTAAAATTTTGTTTTCTCGATCCCAAAAATTGAAGTATCTGTAGAATTTAGGGTTGATTTTGAGTTGATCGAAGTTTGGTACCTTCGAAGCTTCGAATTACGAAGACTTCGTTGCAGAAACTTAAAAGATTAGAAGAAGCGAAGTATCTAAGCTTCGAAGCTTCGTATTTAATGATTGAAGGTAACGAAGCTTCGAAGTTTCGAAGATCTAAGAAAAATATAAATTTACAAATTTAATTTATACTTCTTTTTTCAAGTTATAAGCATTTACAATGTAATGCTGTCCGTGTAATTAGTATTTTCTAACTTAAGTATTATTGAAATTATTATTGCTTTCTCAAAGAGAAAGCTTTGTGACGACGAAAATTTCTATATCAGAGATATTGATGATTTTTAAAAAATATATCTGTATGTATATATGTATGTATGTATGTATGTATGTATGTATGTATGTGACAATAAATTTGTGGAAAGATAACTCTTCAAGGGAAGCCTATTGTTATGATCTGAAATTTTGCAGACATATGAATTATAGCTCACCTTAAAACTGATTAGATTTTGAAGCTAATTGGATGATAGAAAGTACATTTTAAAAAATAAATAATAACTTAAAAGAAATTTAGAAATCGAAAAAAAAAATTTTTTTTGTTATACGCTAATTACATTGAAAATATGTATATGTTTTCATAAAGTACACGTGGTTTCCCTTTGATTGATATATCTAGCAATTATTTTAATTTCTCTTTTCAAAAGATAAAAAAATAAAAATTTTACGAAATTTGTAAAAATTAAGAAAAAGATTTTCTCTTTATACGTCAAAAATATTGAAAATATGTACATTGTCTTGAGATAGACAAAATTTTCTTCCAATTTATATATATATATATATATATATATATATATATATATATATATATATATATATATATATATATATATATATATATATATATATATATATATATATATATATATATATATAAAAATTACCTTAATACTATTTTAGAGGAAGAAATATGATTAAATGCTGGGCATAGTGCGCTTCTTACACATAAGAATTGTACAATAATTACGTGTTTAATTCTTATGTGTAAGAAACGCTATGCCAAATGCTGAATACGTATTTTTCTAAAATCGTTAATTTTAGAGAATTCAGAAATAATATTTTAATCTATTCTGGTACTCGTGATTCCGTTGATTTATATATCTTGCAATTATTTTATTTATTTTTAAAATTATTATTATTATATTTTTTTCTGATTCCCCGTTAGTCGGAATTATTTTGGGACATTTTAAGAAAAATATTTGTATGCCCATCGGAACGAAAATGGCCCCTTTTTTCCCTGAAAAGCGAGACTAAAATTACACCTTTTGCCCGCAAAAATGATTAGCTGGGGAAAAAGTAATTTTTTTCCTTATGGAAAAAAGTGACTTCACTAAAAAATAGTCAAAATTCCTTTACTTCATCAAGTTCTACCAATAACTCTGATTTTCGATTGTCTTTTAACAGTCCAATAGTCCCGCTTTTCAAGTCAAAAAGTGGCCACAGTTAAGACGGGTATAAAGTAGCATATGTAACTCGAGAAAAAGTCAATTTTTCTCTCGGGTGATGCACTGAAAAAAAAATTTGTTAAATCTAAGTAAACGTTTCCTTGAATCGTACTAAGAAAAGATTTATTTGATAATAGTAAATATTTAATTATTTTTAGACTGGTATTCATCAATTCAATAAATATTTACTAAATTTAAGAAATATTTACTTTATTTAAGTAAATCTTTTCTTAGTACGATTCAAGGACACGTTTACTTAGATTTAACAAATTTTTTTTTCAGTGTACTGCCCGAGCGAGCAAAGCGAAGCTCGGGCAGTAAACTCACACGCGGGACAAATATTCGACTTTTTGCCCTTGTTACATAATGTACTATTCTGGATTTCTCAATGGCGGAGATCGGGCCTGCAACCTGCAACCTGGTTAAGGGCAGTAAATCCGTACATAAATAGTCTGGGCACTGTGAAAACGTGCACTGTGAAAAAACGGGTAGTATGAAATTACAGATGTGTGCATTGTTAACAAGAAATTGTCGTCGCCAGGGCCGACTCGCCAAGTATAAGTGCCTGCACCTAGAAGAATCAACACATACTTATCAGAAATAAACGCGTAAAATGCCCCTCTATTCTCTTTAGAAATAATTCAATTTCCCTCTGTCCAGTCCTACGCATTATAATTCCAGTTTTAGGCATTATATAAACAGATGTAATTCTTTTAGAATCCTCATATCTTTTGCTTCCTCAAAGAGGAAGCTTTGTAATAGTAAAAATAAAGTTAGAAACATGTTTTAAGCTTGCGTTCTTTTTTAAACGAATGGGCACAATAATAGTTTTTATAGTTTTTCGGAGTTTTTAAAAAAATTTTTAGCTGTTTTCCGATTTTTAGCTTTCAGTTTTTCGGGTCTTTTGGTACGTTAGAAATAATATCATCGATCCAGTGAAAATGCATTTGAAAGAGCATAAAATTACTTAACTTTTACTACCCGAAATTTCGGATGAAGTGTTTCCTTTCTACTGTTATACACGTCATTTTCTGTTAGAACGGTGATTTCTCTGAAATATATGATGGAAAGTTTTTGAAAAAAATTGAGGTAATTAGGACAATGGAGAACATTATTCTGTAATATTTTTTAGACATTTTATTTTTCTATGATTGAGGAAAAAATCATTTTGTGAAGAAAATCGATTTTCTATGACAAAAGATAACTTGAGTAAAACGGCATTATTCTTTCTGAACATTTTCAGAAAGGTAGCTCTTTACTATTACTTGGCTAAGTTCTTTGCTCAGATCATGAGAACTTTTATTTTTCGAGATATTCAAAGTTGTATTTTTTTTAATTTTTGATTGTTTATTTCTTGGGTATGACACGGTAATTTTTTACCAATCAACGCTTATTTTTTTCCTCTTTTGATCAAACATTTAAATCAATAAGAATTTTCAAGATTCATCAAATCGTTTTAGTTTTATAACGTTTTTTTCAAGTTTTATGACATTTTCTTTTTCAAAAATTTTTTGAGCGTAGATTTCTTGCGTATTACTCAGTAATGTTTGAGCAAACAAAGTTTTATTTATACGTTTTTTATGAAGATTTTAAATCAAGAAATATTTTTAAGATTTATTGATTCGTTTTTGTTTTATAACTTTTTTAATTTTTATGATATTCATTACTTTAAAAAAAATGAATAGCTTTTTTCTTGAGTATTATGCGGTAATTTTTGGCCGTTCAAAGCTTTATTTTTATTGTCTGATGAAGATTTTAAATAAAAAAGAATTTAAGATTGATCCATTTGTTCTTGTTTTATACCGTTTTATCATTTTTATGATATTTTGGTAATAAATGAATCCGATATTCATAAACTCCAACAAAATTGCGAAAAACTTTTATTTTTAAAAGTAGAATGTATTTACTATATTCATAAATAAAATCTAATCAACAATTATAGTGTTGCAAAATGTATTATTGTCAATTGAAAGAATATATAATTTGATATGCAAAACTTTTTAAGTTGCTTTTTAAATGCTATACTTTGCTATTTTTTTTAAAATAAATTTTGTCTAATAGGTGTGCGTAAGGATTTTTTTAATACTCTTGTTTTTATCATACAAATATGCACTTACTCCAATAAGTTGTAAAAAAATTCATACAAGTTTCCTATTAATCGCCCATCACCTGAAGCAAAGAAACGTCCATATGAAGTCAGTGAAGAATAAATATATTATCATATAAACAATTTTTATTACGTAACTTATATTCAGTTATTTATAGCTAAATAGGTGAATTTATAGATTATAATTTTCATAGTTAACGAGTTTAATAAAGATTTAACATAAAGATTTCTTGTTAACCGCGAAATGTAATATAAAAGTGCATTTATCATTTAAAAATTATAATTATTTAAAATACAAAATGAATTCAGTTTACAATTTCGATAAATTATTAAATTGTTATATTTGAAAATAAAACATATTTATTTTTTAAATCGAAATATTTTTAATAATTTTTGAAGAGCAAATGTTATATTCAGCAAACCCCTTTTTGATTCAAAGTTAAGTATGTCAGAAATCAGATATCTCTCAGCAACAGATACAACAGAAGTGCTGGAGAAAACAGCAGTAACCCTGATACAACACTAAGCAAACAAGCTCGTACATCGTCAGATTCGCAGCCTCAATGTTCTGGAGCAAACAGCAGTACCCCTAATACAATACCAAGCAAACGAGCTCGTATATCATGAGCTCGTTCAAAATCCGGATCAATAAGCAAAGAGCATGCTGAAAGTATCACACAAGCTATAATGAAATTAGTTGCATGTATTAGTCGATTACCTTACAGTATTGTACCTAGTTCGATCTCCAAAGATTTTATGAATGAATTAGTATAAACCCGGGTAGAAACGTTCCCCATATGTTCGCCAGATTTTACTCTATTTTATAGGGAATGGCCAATTTCTGCTTAAAAGTCTGGCCAGAAACCCCGCTACCTGTCGACGTTTTCTCGTCAGAAACCTGACCAACTTATGGTTAATGAATAAATAAATAAAAAATAACGTTTAACGAATTTTTATAAGTTAATAATGATTATTATGTCATGGATTTAATAGCTTATTGTTAATAGAATGCTAAGATATATTTGGGATAGATTCGAAATAAAAACTAAAAACTTATTTCATTAAAAGTTTTTTTAAGGTTAGAGTTTTATAATTAAATAAGACATAAAAAAATCAAATAAATAATCGAATAAAAATTTGCATGCTGTTTTAACGCAGAAGTACTATAATGGGATTTACATTTTCAATAATTTTTTAGGGTTATGTAAGCTATTTAGATTTTCTATAAATTTCTGGTCAGATGCTGGTTTATTTCTGGCGAACTATTAGGAAACGGATCTGCCCAATAGATCGTGAACCGACCATCTAATATGCTCAATTTTCTACCAGGGAAACCTAATTATAATTGTTCATGCAGCCAAACAATAGTCCGGCTATGGCGTATTTTTGAAGAAGAAATCAAATTAAAAATTGAAGGTATGTTCGCCAAAGTGTGAATCAAATATGTTTCTCTGGATACAGATTGTTAGACCTGGATATCGCAAGAGCGTTCCATAGACGTTAACGCTCATATTATTCATAGAGATTAGATATCGCATACCTTTACACTATGCAAAGAAGAGCTGGAAAAAACCATACTGCCGAAAATCTGGCAGATAGTTTACGTGGTCTAGTTCGGAATTGATGAGAAAATAGTTGCGATTGCCAGCGATAATGCAAGTAATATCATGAAAGCTGTAGAGATAATTCCTAATGATCGAAACGACGATACTCACGTGTTGCTCACAAAATACATCTGGCAGTTCAAGAAGGACTAAAAGGAAAAGAAGTATCTGATACGATAAAATAGAATAATCAAATTGTTTCTCATTTCCGACATTCTGTAGTGGTTTCAAAAAGTCTCGAGCAAAAACAAGAACAACTTGGCTTGCTAAAATTGAAACTTATATAAAGCGTACGTATTCGCTGGAATTTAAATCTATAAATGGCTGAAAAGCTAGTTGGAATCGCAACGCTGTAATGAATGTCCTTGCAGATTTTACTAAATCCGTGACAAGAAAAAAAACAGGTAGATGCTCTAGAAATGCTTGAAAATGATTGAAATGTTTTAGAGATTCTGGTGGACGTTTTTAAACATTTAGGAGTTGCGACCACAATTTTATTAGAAGGAACACTTTCTATGGTGAATCCATTTATACACTTTTTGATTCATAATCACCTCGTTAATGCTTTGAGTAAATATGGCGAAAACGAGATTATTTTTTTTGTGATCGAAAATTTGTCGACTCAACTGTCAGATCGTTTTTTTTGGAAAAGTATTTAGACTTAATACAATTAGCTGGAAAAGCTTCTTTTCACGATCCTCGATTCAAAATATTACAATGTAAGTCATCCGTAGATAAAATTAAAATTATAAATGAAATTGAGAAAGAGTTAAAAGCTGTAAATGTTGCAGAAACAAAATGAATTACGAACAAAAGAGCTCGACCGTAATGGATTTTCTTTTCAACCGTACTAGCCGTACTACCCAGTCAAGTTTCACTTTAGCTCAGTCAGAAATTGACATGAATTTCCGCTTGTAGCCAGTGTTGGGCGGTACTTAAAAAAGCGGTACGTAAAAAAGTACAAATTTCTAAGTTCTTGTACTTCAAGTACAATATTGAAAAAGAAAATACTTAAGTATCGTCGGACAAGTACCGAGTACTTAAAAATACTTAAGTAGTTTCTTAAAGTACTTAAAGTACTTGAGTATTTTTTAAAGTACTCGGTACTAGTCCGACAATACTTAATTACTATTGTACCTAAGTCCTTTTTTTCAAGTATTATATACTTGTACTATTTTTTAAGTAATAAGTACCAATTTGCCCAACACTGCTTGTAGCATAGTCGGCCAAAAAATACCTGTGTATTCCTGCTACTTCAGTAGTTTCCGAAAGAGCTTTTTCAACGGTAGGAAACATCATCATGCCAAAGAAAAGTGGCTTAGCCAGCAAAAATGTTGCTACAAATGCATTTGTTTTTCAGAATAAGAATTATATGCCGTAATATATTTGTATTAATGTCAACAAATAGTTGTAAAGTTTATGTTTGTATATTTATTTTAGTATTTATTTTATTTATGGTGTAAGTAATTTGTATAATATAGTACCTAATACCTTACCAATACGTATTATTTATAGGTAATATATATATAATATATATATATATATATATATATATATATATATATATGTGTGTGTGTGTATATTTATAAAAATCAAAAACTATTTTAAAGAAAATAATCGTTAATTTTAAAGTAAACGAATGAAATACTCGGGAGAACACGACGATTTATTAAATTTCAACTTACTCAAACTTAATTAATTGTTATAATATGAAATTATTTAGTCTAATATATTAATTTAAATGAGTATTGCTCATTTAATAATATATATGTATATATATATACATATATATATATATCTTTAAAATAGTTTTTCATTTTTATAAATACTACTTAACAGTTAAAAATAATATATAAATAAATATATATATATATTTATTTATATATTATTTTTAACTGTTAAGTAGTATTTATAAAAATGAAAAACTATATATATATATATATCTTTGAAAATAAAAGCTGTCATGATCTGCGAAAACATACAGGTTATGAGACAGTGAAAAGCTACCGATTTACGCTGCCAATTTACTTCAGTTATCGTGGGAGAAAGAAATTCAATTATTTTTACCAAATTATTTATTTCTGGACAAAAGAAAATTGCTGCCAATTCATAGATCCTTATTTTCTTTAAACTAAATTAATTCCTGAAATATGAGATTTTTAGCCTGTACAAAATATTCGGTTGTAAAGGATAGGCAATTTGATCCTCCTTTAATGTATGTACACTAAATTGTTCATAATATTTCTAAAATGCCAAAAAATCCGAAAATCTACAACACAAAAATGGAAAAGTCGAAATATCTTTATAAAACAAAGACAAGTCGATGAATCTTGATCAATTATGCTCCATCTTATGCTGTAAACTTAAAAATGAACGATAAGAAACAGTTCCCGTGGATTTCAAGTAAAATCGACATCAAATAATTCAAGTTAGCTAATTTCCAAGTGTAAAAAAATCACTTATAAGTTTATTTTTGAGATACTTCCGGTTCACACTTGCATAGTTTTTGGTCCATTATTATATCACATATGATCAATTATTCCCCATCTTATGCCGTAAGCTTAAGAATGAACGATAAAAAATGGTTCCCGCGGATTTCGAGTGAAACAGACATAAAATATTTCAAGTTAGCTAATTTCCAAGTGTAAGAAAATCACTTACAGTTTATTTTTAGATACTTTCGGTTCACTTCCGAATAGTGTTTGGTCCATTATTACATCACACATGATCAATTATCTTCCATCTTATGATGTAAACTTAAAAATGAACGATAAATCTCGGTTCCCGCCGATTTCAAGTGAAATCGACATCAAATAATTCAAGTTAGCTAATATCCAAGTGTAAAACAATCACTTACAGTTTATTTTTGCGATGCTTTCGATTCACTTCCGCATAGTTTTTGGTCCATTATTATGTCACACATGATCAATTATCTTCCATCTTATGGTGTAAACTTAAAAATGAACGATAAGAAACGGTTCCCGCGGGTTTCAAGTGAAACCGACATCCAATAATTCAAGTTAGCTAATTTCAACGTGTAAAAAAAATCATTTTCGGTTAATTTTTGAGATACTTCCGGTTCACACTTGCATATTTTTTGGTTCATTATTATGTCACATATGATCAATTACTCCCCGTCTTATTCTGTAAGATTAAATATGAACGATAAAAAACGGTTTCCGCCAAATTTTGTGTGGAATAAACATCCAATGTGGATTATTATAATATTAATAATAATTTTGAATCTTCATTTACAAACGAAAAGTATGAGCCCAATTTGGTAAAAAATGACCGCGAAATTCTCGGTATAGGTATAAGGGGTGAAAAAAAAATGTCAGAAATACATAGCCTCAATATCTCAGAAAATAAAAGATCTCATGATCTGAAAAACGTACAGGTCAAGAGATTGTGAATAGCTACCTTTTTGTAAAGTTTCAGATATAATGCTGCCGATTTGCTTCAGTTATCGTCGGAGAAAGAAATCAATTATTTTTACAAAACTTTTCTCTTCTCGTCAAGAGAAAATGGCCAAGACTTAAAATTTTTACTAAATATTCTTCTCCATATTCCTAATCTTCGAAACATTTTTCAAAAAAATTTGTTCTAATATTTCACTGATATCAGCGTTTGAACACAAATTACGTTTTCCTGTATAACAAAAGAAGGGAATGACCTTATCCAAACTTTCAGGTCAGAAAAGTTAGGTAATTTTCTTTTCTGTTAAATGCATTATCACTGAATCGATGATATTATGTCTAATGTACCAATAAACTAAACAAACTCGAACAATCAAAAACCCACTAAAAGAATTTAAAAAAAAAATATTTTTGTCCCCCATCCTCTAGAAAAAACAAATAAAATGAGCACTGAAAACACAATTTTGACTGCGTATATTTACGAATATGCTGAGCCACGCACACACACACGCACACACTCCCGCCTGCGCGCACGCACACTCACACTCAAATAACAATATGAATGTCTCAGCAACGAAATTTTTGATAGGCGTAAGAATATCACGTGAACATAAAGTTAACAAAAAGATGACTTCAGTTGTGATTTTGTTTTTTATGCTTATGAAAAAAGTTGTGATTTAGATGCACATTCGGAGAAATGGTTTTACCGTTGGGTGTACATATACATAGCTTATATGTTGATATCGCCATTTCTTTACCACCGATCAGTACAACATCTGACGCGAGATTTCTTTGCGAAGCATTTTAATTTGGATTCGGTGATTCCTAAGGTCTTAAAACATGTTACTTATTTTAATTAGTGACCTGGATGTGAAACACTCTGTTACTAGTCACTGCGTTTATCAAATATCGAGAAATTAAAGTTATCGTATATACTCTTGTTCAGGGGGTGCTGTTAGAAATTCTTTATTCTGATGAAATCTTGAACGATATTATAGTCATATCACGAAGTTTTCTATAAATCTTTAAAAAGAATTATTATATTAGGTGTATTGGTCTATTTTTGCACTAGATTATAAGAATGTCAAATTGTAATTATTGCAAATCAGTCTATCAAAAGCATTTTAAAAAACCTGATTTGAACGTGTGTACCAAAAATCCAATATTTCCGTTCATCCACCAGTGTACATCCAAATTGCTAAACCGAACCCCTGAAACGTCGCTATATAACGCTGTTGCTATCAATTATAAATATCACACGAGCAAGCAAACGAGAGCGGCAAGAGCGCGCGCCGGTTGCATCGATAGCGTGCATGCTTATACATTTTTGCGCAACTATTTTCATCCGCGACCTAATAGAATATCGCCGGGGAGGGCACATAATCGGGTAAAGAGAAGCACTGTAAATGTCCGCGCACTCCGGAAGCCCTAGCAAAGACTTTTGAGAGCGCGAGCAGCGTCGTCGTCGTCGTCGTCGTCGTCGTCGTCGTCGTCGGGCCGGTCTGTGCAGCTGCAGCGGAGTCTCGTCCGCTCGCGCGCTCGCTTGCCGCCCGCGCAGTCCTCTCGTGTGTGTTATATAGAGAAAAAGAGAGTGAGAGAGAGAGAGAGAGAGAGAGAGAGAGAGAGAGAGAGAGAGAAAGAGAGAGAGAGATAGAGGGAGAGCGTAGCCCGAGTACAACGCCGGGTCGGCCCGCAGTCGTTGAGCCACGCTTTTGCCATCCGCACATACGTATACACGTACACACGAGAGCCGCCCTTTACGCCCTCGATCATCAGCATGGTAAACGATGGATGCGAGCAGCTTGGCGTGCATCACGCGCGAGTTTCGATTTCAGTGTGACAAGTGATTTTTATATAGTGACTTTTGCGAGAGAAGATTGATATATCTTTTGAGAGGACTTTGGTGTGATTTTTGTTCTGTATTTTTAAGTTGCGCGACAGAATTCGTCATTCTCATTGGAAATTTGTGTTATGAACATAGTTGGGATGAATTCTAGAATGATCAGTTATCCTTTTCAACTGTAAACGTATTATTAAGAAGTACACGTTTTTAATTGTTTCGAAAAGTTTTTTTTTCAATTGCAACACAGTGAACTAGTTTGTGGGTTCTATCTAGTTTAAGCCGATTTGGAATGCTTTAGGTCGAAAGCTACTTGTGAAGCTTAGACTTCTAATAAATAGGAATTTTTTTCTTTTATACAATTTGCATTAAATTGGAATTGAATGAAAAGTTAGTCATCAATAGACTTTAATTTTATAAATTTTACACTAAGATCTTCTTCTAGGAACATCGTATTGATGATCGTGGGAAAATTGATTTTTTACGAGGGAAATTCTCTCGAGTATCGACATGTAGTTGCAAATTTATATAGGCTTTAGTGGGAGTAATTTGATAATGTGTATTAGAAAATTGAACTTCTCACACTGCAATCGACACTTGAACCATATATTTGATAGAATTTGATAAAACATCAGTTTTTTTTAATCTTACAAAAAAAGTAGTGAGACAAGTAGTGTAAGGATAGAAAACAATCTAAATTTTTATAAGAATGTTAAATGTTTAAATTTTTAAAAAATAAAGATTTCTTTAGAAAAAAGATGATATATCACCTGGTGTTTTGACTTTTTTTTATATTATTTGATTAAAACAACTCTTGAAACGTCCGGATATATTTGGATCTGTAGCTCCGGATTGGAAGTACCATTCGCTGAGAAGATTATATCGTAACGTACACAATATATATCGTAACTCACGCAACATCATATCGTAAAGATTTACGTATCGATATCGTAATTATTCAGCGTCAGATGTAATATGATATCGTACAATTAGCAATCTGAAATCTTAATTTCTGCATTAAAAATAGAATTTTAAATGATTTATATTTCTTTTAGTAGGCGAAATATTTTCTGCAGATCTCATGCTTACGATTTTACAACTTTGGATAGAAAAGAAATTTGATATACGATATATGAATCGAAAAATGTACGATATCGTAATTTTACGATATGAAATTTACGAAATGGTTTTCTCAGTTTTCAAGTGATACTACCAATGAGGGACTTCAGATCTACCTATGTCTACATTTTTAGCGTTGTTTTAAAATTTTGAAATATATTTTTCAAGTGATATGTCATATCAAATTTTAGTCAGGGAATAGGTCACTTAATTCTTCAATGATTTACTACCTACATTTTTTAGTAAAGTTGAACTTCCAACAACTCCTAAAAGTAACCTTAGGAATCATCCATCTCATGTTAATACACAAGTCTTCATTTACGTTTTAATTATAATCAAAACATACAAACAGCTCTTTTTAAAATAATTTTCATGAAATACATACTCAGATGAACGATCGTTAACAATCAAACACGGAGTGAGCGCTAATTGAAATAAGCAAGCGGACGCCTTTGCGCGGTGATCTTGCAGAATTTGCTGACGTTCATAAAGGTCGGCTACATGATGATGATCATCACGTTCATACTGATGTTCTGGACGTCGGTGGTGCGCATGCATGATCTGCCCGTCCAGTATCCGCCCTGCTTCTTCAATCCTCTGTGCACGTGCTCCAAGGTGATACCCGACCTCGGCATCGTCACCTGCTTCAACGTGCCAATGCCCAGGATACCGCACCCCATCAACTCCTCCAAAGTCTTCATGCTTCAGCTGGAGAACAACGGACTGCGCTCGATACAGCCGCAGTTCCTCATGAACACCGGTAAGCTCTCTTTTAGCGATTATCTACCTCGCAGTCAGAATCTTACAATCGTTTATCGAAAAATGGTCTAACTGTAACGAGACAATAATTTTGGTAGATCGATAGTAGCTGCGAGTAAGCTTTTATGAATAAGGGATAACAATAACGTGTGCTTTTATAGCTAAACATGTGTTATTTTATACAATAAAGTAACTACAAATTTTAAATCAACACGAGCAATGAATGCTTCACAATAATGAGCGTTATTCTTTTTATTTTGTCTGGAGGCGCTATATATATATGATATTAGGTATATATCGTTATTCTGACAAGAAGAAACTACAAATTAAATTTCTAATGAATTACATGCATTCATCTATTATAGTTACTTGATAAATATTTTGTGAATTTTTATACTTGACGAATTTTTATGAACTCATGAAGTGGTGTATCCTATAGGATGTACACGAAATATCTATTTTTATAATATTGTTTGTAATATGCTATACATTTTCAGTAAAGTGATTAAAGCGGTAACTAATTAATACAATATGAATGAAAAATGGGAATTAGATTTTCGAGTTTACCGTTTCAGCCATATAATTTTGTATAATACCAATTTGTGCAACTTTGCATGGACAAATTTTTTGGGTTGCCGATTATGAATCTGATTATGAACATTGGTGTAAATGATTAAAATTCGTTGCAGAAAAGCTGTATCATATGGCATTCTTTATTGGGCTTAAAACATGTGGTTTAATTACTTCAGAAAATAAATTAACTAAAAAATTCTAAAACTGGAATCATACTTTATTGCCAATTAAACCAGAAAAGTTCTAGCATAACTTTAAGAATCTGCAACACAACTAATTCATATATAAAAGTAAATGAATGTTGACTTATTTATGTTACTAATTTTTATCAGTTTCACAATGTAGGGTAAACTTAAAAGACCAATTCATATTTTATTACAAAACCTTTCCGTCAAAACATAGATATAATTTCTTTTAAAAAATGTAAACAATAATTATTGATTTATAACCGATTTATGACCATACCGATTGTACTCGTAATATTCTTATAGTATTTCTTTTATATATTTTATGTCACTGCTCGTCTTACTAATATTTGATGAATAAAAAATCGATCGATCTCTAGGAACTAACCCACTAATTTATTTCACATTAGCGACGTTTCGGGAGTTTTTTGTTACTCCCCTCTTCAGGCTAATAAAACAAATTACGGTATCATGATCACAATCTCTTATCACAACAAGCAAAACCAATAAAAAATCATAGCTTACAACACAATACACTGTAGAACTTGCACCCTGAGTGGCTCACACAAGGAGACAAAAGCGTCTCTATATTTATTAGCCGGCGCATGATGTTTTCGCGCGGCGCGTCCAGAAACCACAGTGTTTGTCTCTTTGTGTGAGCCACTCAGGGTGCAAGTTTTACAGTGTATTGTGTTGTATGCTATGCTCTTTTATTGGTTTTGCTTGTTGTAATAAGAGATTGTGATCATGATACCGTAATTTGTTTTATTAGCCTGAAGAGGGGAGTAACAAAAAACTCCCGAAACGTCGCTAATGTGAAATAAATTAGTGGGATAGTTCCTAGAGATCGCTCGATTTTTTATTCTCCTAAGAAATTCCCTTGGAACAACAAATTCATCTTTACAATTACTAATATTTAGTTCTAGTAAAATATAAAACTTCCAAAATATTTATACATATATTTTTATTATTGCAAAAATCGTTGTAGTAACATGATAAATTATTTTAAATAAAATGTTTTGTGTAAAATTTAACATCATTTGCTTTTGCAATTATGAATTTAAAATTTGTAATAGCGAATACAATTGCCAGTAGTCTATTAAGGGTTAATCATTCATCAAGTCGGAGCACATGACTGCTCATTGAAATGCCAAAGCGATGTTTTTACGTCCAGGTACTATTAGATTAAAACGATGAGTAATTATTTCAATGATTCAACAACTAGCGGACTGAAATAATTTGCGAATATATAATGATGCACAACGTTCTAGTTCTTGTTCTTTTATTGTTTATTAAGAAATTATATGCGTCTTAATTAATTCTATGCTAATTGTTTATCAGTCAATAACTTAGTTTACTGTATATAGTATTTGAGTCAATGTACACAATTTTGATGGCTTTTTTAGTTGCTACCATTCAGCTAATACATCCGTATAAGATTTTAGGTCTATAGATATATTTTTATATACTGTGCAATGTTTGTAAGAAGGATTTGTAACTATAACCATTTTGGAATCCGAGTTTTTAATGAATCTCAAGGTTTTAGGAGAAGGTTGTATAGTATGAACACTCATAGCTATTTGGCTGTAATCTTTGATTAGAGCAACAAAAATTGATTTTCAAAAAATGGATTTATTCTTTGAAGTGCTCTTTTTAAGAAAAAGGATTTACCTATTAATTAATACAAAAGTGACGATTTTAAGCTTCCGAAAATAACTTTTGAGTTGCTAAAAATTGGCTAATGAGTTATTTGCGCGATAACTTTGGCAGTCGTAAATTTAAAATACTAGCTACAGATTATGTTATAATAAAACTACAATATATACCAAATTCACTTGTTGAAGCGTCGCCATCGAGCGATGGTAGTCCAGAACTAAAAGATGTTCATACTGTACGACTCTCTCCTATATATGTGTGTGTGTATATAAATGCGTATGCTTGTGTGCGAGTGTGTATGAGTGTGTGTGTGTGTGTGTGCGTGTATAATGTGTATATGTACGCATGCGTGTGTATGCGTGCGTACGATATAAGGTATCCAGTCTGAGTTGAATCTAGATAATGGCGGGAAGTATTTGAGGCCTCACTATAATTTTTCTTTTAGAGCTAAACACTCAAAAAGTTTTTAGGTAAAATATAACTTCTGACGAGTGTTTTAAAAGTTGGTAATGACGATGGCCTTCTCATTTAGGCTCTGAATGACTAAAGTAGTAGTTTTAATATCAACTTTCACGGGACATACGTTTGAGAGGGCAGTCTTTAATGAATCAATTTGAAATGAGTGGAAACGTTATTGCATCATGTATTACTAGCTGGATCAAGACAAATTTCACAATGTTATGTTTAACTTCAAAGAACAGCTGTAAAAATACATACATAAAATTAGCATCAATCGACTGATGTTTGAACTTAAATACAGAATTTTGAAATTTATCCAAATTTGAGCCAATAATCGGTCATTAAGGAGACGTAAAAAGGTACTTTTAAAACCAGTAGGGTATAAATAGCGTAAAAAAGGTACTTTTGAATCCAGATATATTAGCTTTACAGAGCTCCTGAAAATTTAACTAGATAATGTTTATAGAAATACGAAAGGAGAGTATTAAGCTTTTGTTTCTAATATCGAAATTTTTACATGTATTATCGACTGTATTATCAACTTCTCTATTTTAAACAATTATTCGAGATTAAACCGAAACCTCCGAATTTGTATAAGCATTGTCTAGTTAAAATTTCAAAGGACTCCGCTATTATATGCAACCACAAACAGTTTTAAATATTTTCCGTAGTAAGCAATGCGTATGAAATGCTTTCACATTCCCTTAATAACTATTTACAGATATTACTAACCGATTACTGGCTAATTATAATTTCAGTGAAGATAGTAATAAAGATTCCTTGAAAGATTTAGATTTATTCGTTAAAAACTACCTCTCAAATACATATATTTTGAAAGCTGATGTTAAAAAATTCCTCTTTAGTAAAACAGAGAATTGTAAGGTGCCTAAATAAGACGATTGCACTTACCAAATTTTATAATACTCTTAACAGGCTATATTTTTTCTTAACAAAAATTTAGAGGGCCTAAATACAAAGGAAAACAATTTGTCAGACCTCAAACCGTTATGTTCATTTGAATATTTTAACACAGTAGTAACCCCTTAATTGTCAAATGAGAGTAGTAAAAATAAGCGATCCTTTTAGCTTTCCATAGAGAAAGTAAGTCTGTCATATTTAAGTCGTATTATATTTTATTTAGGGATTAACCTTTTTAATCTTTAGTTTACAGTATAAAAATTTGCATTAATTAAAATATTTTGCCACAATTTGATTTAATTCTTATATATTTAAAAATTCCCCTGGATGTACAGAAGGAAAATTATAAAATTTAATTTTAAAGAATAACAAATATAAATAAATCATAAATAATTTACATTTTCTGAGGTCCAAAACTTTTTTAATCGCTTTTTTGTCTTTCTTGTGGTATGTATGTCTAATTAATAGATGATATATATAGGTGCTTTTGAGCATAGTGTATAATTTAACTTTCAAACATTTTGTTTAACTGTTTATAGTGACTCAATAAGAACAATGGGCCAAAAGTAATTTTCATATTTTATGTGATATTTTATTAATATTTGACAAAAAAACTGTGATGATATACGCTTTTAAGAGATTAGATGTTGATTTTGAAGTAAAAATATTATAATTTAAACAAAATAAAACTACTTCAAGAACATTGAACCGTTCGTTGTGGTAGATATCGTAATAATTTACTTGGGTTAAATAAGTGTGATATTAATAAAACACAAAAAAACATAATTTAATCTTGCTTGTTTTAGTCATTTGTAGTTAAGTATATACTAACATTTTATTAATAGTTGTTTGAATTAATAGAACTCCAATGAAATCTAATTAATTACGATCTTATCATTTTGTGACAGGCAGATGACGTTTTGCCATGCAGAAGTCGCTGTCTAAAACCGTTGATTTCTTGTAAATATTTTGATTGGGGAAGTTTTCTTCTTGCATAATATAAATTAAATGATGTACTTTAATCACCTATATATCGCTTATAATTTTTAAACAAACAGGGTTTAAGAAATATCAAGATTTTACCTGGTAGCCAGATGACGTTCATTTGATGCCCCGTGAACTTTTGTCCGATAATGTGTGTGTAAAAATGAAATTATCAACATTAGAGCAGCTGATGCACATTTTAGCTAAGAAACTAATAATAACTGACTAAATCCCTCGTGTTAATAGTATAATAAATAATTCGTTTGTTGTAATTAATTATATTTTCTTTATAATTGTTCAGAAAAAATTAATATTCTTCAAGAAACTGTAGAATAATGTAATTTAAAAATAAAATAAATTTAATTTTGCATGTGTAAATTATACAGGAGAAAAGCAAAACTTACACTTTTAGACCCTTCCAACGCAATTTTTGGATAAAATAAAGCCAAAGAAAATTAAATCTAAAAAAGACCAGTATTTAAAAATAATTAAATATATAATTTTCTATAACTTTAATCTTTTCTTATTTGCTTTAATTTGCCTGGGACATAAAATCGTACGCTATGCTCAGACTCACCCATATGTATATGAATAAAAATTAAGTTAAGCATTACCAACATCAGTAATTACTTTAATATTAGAATCTGTGTTTATAAAGGGGATATTATTTGGTCTCGTTTGAGCATTCGTAGAGAGCAGACGTGTTTATATTTGCTCCGCAATTATATTGTCGCGACGTGTGTTTGTATCGTTGTGTACAGCGTGTGGGCTTCGGCCTCTATATAGTCGTAGTGCGTGTTAAAATCAGCCATCAAATATGGCTGAGCCTGCATCGGTGGAGATGTCCTCTGAATTATCAGAGAACATTTATGATACCGATCTGTCTCTTGGAGGCACTCAGACACCATTAGTGATTCCAAAGTTTAACTCCAAAGATTTTGAAAGCGATAGTTTCGCAGACAAAGCTCAAGACGAAAAATGTTTCACGCGTGATCAAGCTATTATCATGTCGTGTGTTGACGATCTATTGGTTAATGACTACACAATTGCAGTTGGCAAAATAGTTAAACCTGAAAATGTGCTCTGTTCCTCGAAAGTGTCCAAAAATCGTGTGTGCATACATCTCTCAAGTAAGAATCTTGTTGCAAGTTTTACCAGTGAATACCAATCTTTGGATATAAAAGGTAAAAAAATTCTCATCAGACCGATGGTCTCTACTAATAAAAGGATCATTTTTTCAAATGTTTCGCCCGCTATTCCTAACCGTTATCTGGAAAAAATTCTCGACAAACTCAACGTGAACAGAGGCTCAGCAGTAACTCGCATGAAAGTGAGTATCAGTGAACCTGGATACGAGCATGTAGAAAGCCATAGACGGCAAGTATACGTTAAAGCTGATGACGCAACAAAAATTCCAGCTATGCTACAATTTACACACGATGAAATTGACTTCTTCATTTTTGCTGGTCCCGATGTTATGCGTTGTTTCAAATGTAAAAGGGAAGGCCACAAGGCTTTAAACTGTCCTACATCAGAGCAGAGTATAATAAATGCTATAGACACGGGTTTAATTAATGAAGAATTTCCAGCTCTAGAAAATAAACATAACGTGCCACCTGCTCCGGAAAATACCGCTACTACTACATTCAAAAGGCCGCTCTCGTCCAGCAATTCTTCATCTACTGCCTGCGCAATTACTTCCGCAACGCTATATGTAGACAATAGAAAAGTAAACAAACCAGAAAAACAAAACAAGAAGAAAAAGAAGTTAGATTCTTCCATCGAAGATACAATTGCCAAAATCGACGATGCACTACGCCCGTGTAATGATTTATTCACTGTCGAAAACAACGTTCCCTGCAGCTTTGAAGCTTTTGTTAATTTTTACAAAAACACTTATGGCAAAAATAATTTGCATAGTGAGGCGCTGAAAATCTCTAGTAACAGGCAACGAGTTATTGACTTAATTAACCTAATCTATTCACATGTTAAAGTTCCTAGTATCAAAACTAAACTTACCAAAATTAAAAATAAATTAAGTTTAACCAATTTTAATGAAAACACGCTCTTATCACAAAGTGATTACGATAGTGATATATAAAATAAACTTATCTCTATTTAAAATGGCTAATAATACCATAATTGTTGACAAAATGCTTAAAATAATGTTTTGGAATGCCAGAAGTGCGCGATCAAAACTCGAAGAACTAAAAACTAAAAGTGTATTCGATATAATAATATGTGTGGAATCTTGGCTTGTCAACGACGAAACTTTGCGAATTCCTGGCTTCACCACCTACACAAGAAATCGTCCTGGAAGTACAACAAATTCTCGCGGCGGAGGCATTGTTATTTTTATCAAAAACTCTTTGAAATTTGAACAACTCCCAAGTATAAAGTCTCCTTCCCCAAAGGTTGAAATGTGCGGTATCAAACTGATAAATGTCAAACCTTGTATAGAATTCATTATATGTTACAGAGTCCCAGAGCCAGGCATTCTTCTCTCACAAAATCAATGGGACTGCATTATTCAAAATGTTAAAAGTAGTAATTCTGTTCTCATTGGCGATTTTAACTCGCACAACATTAATTGGAATTGTAAAAAAATGGATAAAGATGGGGAGAGACTTGAAGAATCCATTAATAAATTTGATTTATTTTTGCATAACGATAACACTTTCACGCATCTTGATAAACGTTCTAATACAAAGTCCAACATTGATTTACTTTTCACTACAATAGATTTAGTTAACAAATTAAATTTTGAAGTGTGCGATGAGCTCTGGGGTTCTGACCACTTTCCAATTTTCATAGATATAGGCATCGAAAAAGAACAGTATGTTAAAGAATCGTTTAAAATCAAATCTGTCAGAACCGATTGGATAAAGTTTCAGGATAATCTTGAAGTATCATATAATGAATTTTTAACGTCAGACTATATAAACTTGTCACCTAGCCATAAGCATGAATTTTTTGTCCAATGTATTACTAAAGCTGTAAAAGCGAGCTCTCCAGTTCGCAAAATAATCAATGCTAAAGATAAGATCTCAAATCCTGTCGCTTGGTGGGATAAAGACTGTGATAGAGCCAAAAGACTGCGCCGTGCTTCATTCAAAAAATGGCAGTTTACGGGTTCACTTAATGATCTTATAGAGTACAATCGCTGCGTTGCTTTAGCTAAAAAAACTTTCAAAAATAAGAAAAAAGAACATTTTAGACAATTTGCTTCTAGCATAGATATGCGTGTTGATCCCAGCTATATCTGGCGTAAATGTAAAGTTCTCAAAAATAGCCTTATCAAAGTTAAACCAAGCCCCAACTCTGTAACTAAAGATATAGTCGATGAAGCTCTGGATAAGCTTGCTCCACCTTGGGTTCAAACTAATCCCGATTTCATTCCCGGTACTCATAGGAAAAATGAATTTTTTGATGTGCCATTTAGCTACTCTGAATTTAATTTTGCATTAGATAATAAAAAAGTCTGCTCTAGTCCCGGAATGGATGGCATTGATTTCGAAATCCTAAAAAATTTAAGCCCAAAGTTCAAACTTCTCCTTCTCGACATTTTTAACGAAATGCATTCTTCCTGCATCTTTCCACACAGTTGGAAAAATACTTTTATTCACTTTATCCCCAAGCCCAACGGCACTTCAGTAAGGCCGATAGCTTTAACGTCGTGTATATGCAAATTGTATGAAACGCTACTCAAAAACAGACTGGAATGGTGGATAGAACACCGAAATCTCCTTCCTAATAGTCAATATGGTTTTCGTAAGGGTAAATCTACAACAGACAATACAGTCAATCTCGCACTTAAAATCGATGAAGCCTTTGCAGAGAAAAAAAGTGTTCTAGTCGCTTTTCTAGATGTTGAGGGTGCGTTTAATAACGTAAATGTAGACATACTTTTGTGCAAACTTCTCGACTTAGGTTGCTCCAAAAGTGTCCTTAAATTCATTAAATTTATTCTACACGAACGTTTCATTTTTACTAGTTTTCATGGAAAAGAATGTCGTTCTGTTTTCAAAGGCACTCCACAAGGTGGTGTTCTCAGCCCCCTTTTATATATTATATATGTTTCTGAAGTTACTGCCAAGTTGCCCAAAAACGTGTTTGTCTCTGAATTTGCTGACGACATTGCTACGTATGTGAAGTGTCTAAATATCAAATGGGGTAAAAAACTCTTGCAGAACGCCGCTAATGCGATTGCTAAAAACTTAAAAAAAATTGGATTAGATAACGCTTCACATAAAACTGTATTTGTCCATTTTAATAATGTGGGTATACCTCCTGGGGATACTCGCATTAAAATTAAAGACACTGAAATTATTTCTACTGGTACAACGCGTTTTCTTGGCATACTTTTTGATCATAAAATGACATTCATTCCGCACCTTGAGCATGTAGTCCAAAGATGTAATAAAGCCTTAAATCTAATTAAATTTCTCTGTGGCACATGGTGGGGGGCTGACCCAGAGACTCTCATCACTCTATACAAAAGCTATATTAGATCTATAATTGATTATGGAAGTTTCGTTTATTACCGTGACAGTGAAAATTTTTTTACGAAATTAGAAAAAATTCAGAACTCTGCTATTAGATCTGCATTAGGTTATCGAATAAGCACCCCAAGGATTATACTTACAGCCGAATCCAAACTTGTGATTATAAAAGAAAGAATCGAATATTTATGTAAATGTTTCCTATCCAAAATATCATCCACCTCTGGCTCTCTAACCTTAGAAAATATTAATAAATATTGCAACATAGTTAAAAAAGCTAAATATAAACCAAAAAATATCATTTTTTCTTGTTTCAATTCTCTTACTGATGTCAACGACAAAATTATTAAAAAAGATAAAGCTAGCATTTTCCATCACGACTATAATTCAATCTACTCTTCTATTCCTATTAATACACAGTATGGTAACATTCTCAAACATTCGAGAGCACCTAACGCTCTTTTTAATGATATTTTCTCTGACATTGATGGAATTAAAATTTTCACGGACGGTAGCAAATCAGCTGAGTCACCCCATGTTGGTGCTTCCTGCTTATGTAGTGAACTTAACATTTGTATTAAGAAAAGTATTGATAAAAAAGCTTCTGTCTTCACAGCCGAATCTATTGCCCTAAGAGATGCACTAGACATCGCACTCTGTAACAAAAGTAGAAACATTCTCATTTTCTCTGATTCCCTAAGTGTTTTACAGAGCCTTCAGTCTCCACAAGTCAATTTCAAAACTAGTGACTACATTATTGAAATCAAAGAAAAATTTAATCAATTTTACACTGACAATACTGATAATACTAGCATCATACTTTTCTGGATTCCATCACACGTGGGAATCACTGAAAATGAGAATGTTGACACATTCGCTAAACAGGCTGCTGACTGTGAAGAAACTGATATAACCACTTTTCCGTTTACAGATTTACAAGAGGGCTTTAAAAAACAAATGTATCTAAAAAATCATGAGTTTCTCACAAGACCAGATCATGTCACTGGTAAAATTTATTTCCAATCTTATTATAAGAATGTACGCAAACCTTGGTACTTTAAGTGTAAACTTGGCAGAGAATTCATTGTAACTGTCAATCGTATGAGAAGTAACCATTATCATCTAGCAGCTTCGCTAGCTCGCATCGAAATAATTCCTAATTCTAAGTGTGAATGTAATGACTACAATGAAAATTTAAATCATGTTATCTTTCAATGTAAATTGTACAACGAGAAAAGAGTCAAACTATTAGAAAATCTACTGAAAAATAAGCTTATTTTACCATTAAACATAGAGTCTCTAATCGCCGAACCAAACATTGAGGCATGCAAATGCATACTCAATTTTTTCAAAGATTGTAATTTAAAAATTTAAACCTAAGTTCACGCACATCTTTTAAAACTGTATGTACAGCTTAATATTGTAAGCTAAATTAATCTATGTAGATTAGAAAGCTTTAAAATAAAAAAAAAAAAAAAAAAAAAAAGGGGATATTAACTGGAGGTACACTAATACGGTCACAGTCCTTTGGAAGGGCCCACTAAAGAGGAAAAACAACTTTCTTTTTCTTTTAATTGAACCACCATTTTAAATCTTAATATTCTTTATTTTAAAATATATTTTCATAAATAGGAAAGGTTAAATAACTAAAATAATTTTTGAGCTTGCCAAATTTCTTTGCTGCTAAATTATTTTAGACGTGTATCATTCTTTGTAACTCAGAGGATCACGCTGCTAAAATAATGTTTTGAACGACATTTGAAAATTGACTACAAAAAGTGCGTAACTGAAAATATCGGTATGAGTAAATTGAATAAAACTATTATAACAGTTCGTACAAGTACATAAGTATTCGTATTTATTATTCAATGTTGTTAAATTGCGATTAATTCTTTTGAGTTTTCATACATCAATTGTTTATTACTAGTATATTAAAAAAATACTATATATAGTACATTCTCAATATCGTGTATATGCAATTTTACGTTTTATATTGATAATTTTTACAAGATACTTAGTTTTGACGTTTATATGATTGATTTAAAAAAAAATAATATAGTACCATGCTTTTTACAGTACTACTTATGGTTTTCCTCCTTTAAACATTACTTAAATTACTGAAATAGCATGAAAAGTAATCATGCAAATAAGATAATAATTTGCAAAATATTTAAGTGCTTAACAAGAAAATTATATGTGTATTTAAGATTATGAATTGTGTTTTTCAATTATATTTATTGTTTATAACATGGAAATACATCATGTAGACTAAAAATTTTAAAGCAACATTTAATTTTCTATACATTGTTATAGATTTTGAATAAATAAATTAAAAAAATCTCATTTGGAGAACCCGAACTTCTCAGACTGAATCGAAAACTGGCGCGGGTTACGTGATCAGCAAGCTCCGCCCATTAGAGAGAGAGGCATTCCACTTACATAGTTCTCTCGCTCTCTCTAAACTCCGTCCATAAGGACCAGCGGCCTATACTTTATATGTTTATGGAATCAATAAATCGAAACAACTGGTTCGAAGTGCAGTAGAGTTTTCTAAATAAAATAAGCACGTATTCATATCAATAGGATGTGTAGATTTTTCTGAATGCTGTCAACGCGCTAAAAGAAAGTCGTTTTGAGAAAAACACGTTCGAAGTTTCAGCACTTTACCGCACGGACTTAAAACTGTTTCACGGATTAGGTTAAAATTATAACCTAATCATTAAAAATTGAAACATCGATTATTTGAAAATTTTACAGTGTTGTTACGTCTTATGAAGCAATAATTTAAAATATTTTTGTTATTTTCAAAAATTTTTAAATATTTGTATATATTTAGTTTTACGAAATTCCAAAGAAAGCTATGGAATATCAGTATTCTATACAGTATTAAAGAGTTATAATTTCGAATATATAAAATTTAATATGAAATTTGAATTATTATATTTATAGCAGGCTGTATAATAAAGTATTTTTAATGTAAATAATACATTTTTTTATTAAAATATAAGGACGCACACAACATAAAAAATGTACTGTAAAATGCAGACAATAGTTGTGAAATAAACACTAATATTTAAATATGACAAAGTGTATCTCGATGTACGTAAGTTACAAAAGATCAATGAACGTGGTATGCAAAAAGATGAGCGGAAAAAATTGAGATCACATAAAGCAGACAGTATATGCCTTATGTCTCAGGTCTGTACAAGCTGCAGATCAAGCATAATCCCCTATCGGATATACCGGACGAGGCGTTCCTAGGGCTTGAAAGATCGTTGTGGGAGCTTGAACTACCCTACAACCGTCTCGTGAGGGTGCCCAGCAAATCGTTCAGACACCTGCAGAAGCTGCGGCTTCTCGATCTAACAGGTATTGTCCAATTTTCGACCGTTCGCCTTTGTCTTAAGTCATTGACGTGCACAGCCGTGTCTGTCTGCCAAGGCGGATGTTTTGTCTTGCGCTTATTTGACTTACCGGTTACGTAAATGAATATAGTCATATTTACTTGGGGTTATTTCCTCTCTTGCAGTCTGCGAGCACACTGCACTTATTGTGCAACAGCAAGTGATAATTGGTATTACAGCATTCGTCAATATTTCGTATACTTGAAAAATTGATTCATTTTCAGGATCCACAAATAATCAGTCGACATTGGAGTAATCTACTCCTCAAGAATATAACATAATAATGTTTGTTTTGCCGTTCTCTGGAAGAAAAGTCGTATGTGCTCTCGGAGATATTAAAGAAAATAGATATCTTTTAGATAATATTCTTTTAGACATACGTATGGAAAAACATTTTAAATACTTAACAAACAAGTGATTTGTAAGTCAATAACAAGAAGAGTATCATATTTCCGGAAATGGGTCTTCGCATTATGTAAGCTATTTTACTTCGAATATACGCTAATTTAGTGGAAAAAGGTACCTCTTCTTGTTATTATAACTATGTATATATTTATATTAGAAAAATAATAATAAAAGTGTGCGGAAAGGGCTTTGATTTAAGGTGGTTCATGTGTCAATATGTACCTAAAATATAAAAATTAATATGATTAATGGTTTCATATTGCAATTTGAGAAGCGATATAATATAAAAGAATTCTTCAAGCGAGAACGTTTTTTTTATAACAAAATTTCCTTATTGAAAAAGTGTTATACATTGCCAACTAAATAATGATTCAACAACATACTGGAGAGTTTTTTATTTTCTATCCGATTTTATTTCTGAAGGTCTCATTTTGTTCCTTAAAAGATTTCAGAGGGATTTATGCCGTTTCTACATAGTGATAAAGCGAGAGACTATTAAAATGGGCTCTATTAATGTTCGGCATGAAATTAGCTACTGTTATAAAAGACATTATGTTATTAAATATTTTTTGTGAAAGAAATTATGTAAATGCACACATCATTTTGTATTTTAGTTAAAGTTATTTAAAAATTCTGCGATTATAAACAACATACATCATATAAATACGTGAAATACAATCAATAATTATAGAAACAGTCGATTAATTTTTAAGGTTAAGACAGATTAACAGCTGTGTAGTGTAGATGGCACGCGCTTCATCTTTCTAAAACATTAAAGCTCGACTAATCAGTCGCACTATAGTACTAAGTGTAGAAGCGGCATTATCGATATAAAAACTTAAAAAAATCGATAAACCTGCAAAGTTATCGCCAATAGTTTATATTTATACACGTACGAATTTACAAACACACGAGTATCGACTTATAAGCAATTGGCTGCAATTTTGGAGGTTTATTGATTTTTTTCAATTTTTATATCGGTAAATTCCTCTGAAATATTTCAAGGAACAAGATGAGACTTTCAGAATTAAAATCGTATGGAAAATAAAAGTGTCCAGAATTTTGTCGAATCTTTCTTTAGTTGACGATGTACATATTTTTACAATTAGGAAATTTACTTAAAAAACTTTTGTTCCTTGCTTGAAGTGTTCTTCTTTTATATAATATTGTTTCTCATATTGTAATATGAAAACAATTAATCGTATAAATTTTTATATTTTAGGTATATATTGATGCATGAACCACCTTAAGTTTTATTTCGTATAAAAATATTAACCCGACCCGAAGTTATTAATAATTAAATATGTTGATTGAAAATGCACGAGGAATCCATGAATTTAAAAATGTTAAAATTTCTAAAATTCACGCGCTTTCAGACATTATTTTTAATTGTTGATAACTTTGGCTCAGAATTATAATTTTATAAGAAAGAATCTCATCGTTACATTCTGATTGAAATAAGAACGTGACGATGAGATATTTAAAAAACATTTTAAAGTTAAATACAAAAATATAACCTGTAATTGTTGAACAATGTGCTTTTATATTACCTTAAGTAATTATGTACGACATTCTTATGAAGTAAAAATAACTTATGATGTTTATTCACATTAAAACATTAAAAGAAAACAACGACGTATGCGTACTCTACAGGTGCAATTTTTATTCATTTTATTTCTCACGTACGACATTTTTAACATGCTTTTGATAAAAAACGAAACCTTTATTTACAAAATCTATTTGTTTCTCCCTATTCAAGTCACTAAATTAAATTTGATGAATATTATCATTTTTGTCGTGTTTCATATTGTATAAGGGGTCGTCTATATATTACGTAAGACCTTTCTTGAGAATTTAGATACCCTTTTCCCACGTAAGACATTTATTCACAGATTTTCCCATTAATATACACCGTAAAACTAATAGACTCCCCCTCAAATCTTTACTTAATTTATGGATGGCCCCTAACTACACTTTTATCTCATTTTCAATCAAAAAGCGACATATGACTTTGTTTTCCAGTGGATTGCAGTGTTATTATAGTATATAGATTTAAAAATAGTTTACTCTGTTGATGAATAATGAGGCAAATTTTGTCTTTTCGTTTGATAAAAAAGGAGACTTTATTAATACTTTAACACTTTCAAAATTTAAGATTTAGTAAGGTTTTGAACAGTTTTAATTCTAAAACAATTTTTAATGCTGCTTAAATGATTTACTGAAATGATGTGCATTTATTCGCTTCAATATTAACTCGTTGTATCCAAACTACAAAATCCCATAGGATAATCACATTAAAACTATATAGAATCCTGCTTGGGATCAAACCTTATATCCTTATATGGAATGCCACATGGGTTCAATATGGGTCTCTCATAGGTTCCACATAGTTCACATGGTGGGCACCATGTAGGATGATGCCATATGGATTCTTTTTTGTAAGCAGAGAATATTGTATTGTATTATTATTGAGGTCAATATGGTTTTTATAGATTAACATTTTTAAATTTTAATAATTATTGGCCACACCTGTTAATTTTAATAAACGTATGGTATTTGAATACTTTTTAAAATAAATTAATCCTATCACGAATAAAGTGGATTCTGATTATCTCGAATCACGAAAATATTCAAAAGTACTAAGGTATGAAAAAGTCAAAAAAGCAAAATAGAGCAAGAGACACGAATGAGCATTCATCCCACATTAAAGGATGATGACCTAACAGAGTACAACGACGCGTGTGTTTATCTCTTAGGTAACCAGATCTCGCACATAGCTGCTGATAATTGGCGCGGTCTGGAAAACTCTCTGCAGACTCTGCGAATGGGCCGCAACTCGATCGATAGACTGCCGGCCGATGCGTTTGCCGGTCTGGCCTACCTCGAGTACCTCGATCTGCGGGAGAACAGCCTCAAGGACATCGACCCCTCGGTCTTCCGCGACGGCATGGCCCACCTTACACATCTCTACCTCAACGACAATCAGCTCAACAGTATCCCCTACTCCCAGCTGTCGGCCCTGAAGCGCATGAGGGTGCTGGACCTCAGCTACAATCGCATTTCTAAGATGATACATCCGCAGATGGAATCGGAAATCAGGTCCGTGCATATGTCCCTGGACGTGCTGAGACTGGATTACAATCAGATCGACTCGCTGCTGACAGGATCGTTTCAACACTTTCAAAAAGTTAACAGGACTTATCTCAATGGCAATCCTATTTCGACAATTGAGGTGAGATAAGGATTTCTGCAAGTATGCAAATTTTGTTTGTCGAAACAGTAAAATATTTTAGTTTTGACGATTTAGTTGGTACAGCTAATATTTTAACAACTAAAACTTTAGCTACCGTAGAAGAAATATTTGCTGTAGTCGACAAATAATCAAAAACATTAGAAAAGAAATAAGTTTCTATTATAAGCAAATGCTATCTAGTTGACATAAACAATTGTTTTTTTAAACTCTTTGTATCTAAAACAACATTTAAACTTTTTTAATGTTAAGCAAGGTGCATTTAAAGACTCAAGGATACGGGAACTTTACTTGACTGATTGCGACCTATATGAGGTCGACTCACCAGATTTCATGGGCTTGGAGTCTTCTCTAGAACTTTTGGATCTCTCTGGAAACAATTTGACGTCGTTACCGAGTCACGTCTTTCAAGAGTACGACTTTCTACGTACTCTCATCTTCCGTGAAAATCGCATCGACACTTTCAATCCAAGTAATGTTACTTGCCTCACTAAAGATTGCAGTACTGGTTCGAGGGGCTACAAGCCAAAACTGGATGGAAAATTAACTTTTATATTCGAAGAAAACTGATTTTACATTTTAGTTTTGTCTTGAGCCCTTACACAGTTCACTTACTGAAAAAAATCTCAGTTTTAAATTTCTCTGCAGGTGAAGTTTTCAACGGCTTTCAATATTCGCTGTATAATCTTGATCTCAGTGGAAAGCGGAACGGTATGATTTCGCTTCAAGATTTACGTCAGATGCGCAATTTACGATTTCTATCAATTTCAAAGATGCCAGGATCCACTTTATCAGCCGATGATTTTCGTGAGTTTGGAATGGACATCAAAGAGCTTCAAATTGTTAAGAGTAATCTGCAAACTATCAAGAATCATGCATTCAGGCATGTCCGTGGAATCAAATATATAGATTTCTCTGAGAATGCTATTTCATCAATTGAAGATGATGCCTTTTCAGAGGTAAACTAATGTTTTTATTATTCTGATAAAATAATTAGGTGATAAATATAAAGAATAGTTTTTGTTTATTTATAGATTAAAATAAATGCTGTTATGCTATCAATATCTTTAGGCGATGTTTTTAGTTATTATTTGATATATTGTTTTTTTTAAGGTTGGAAATTCCTTGATGACGCTAAAAATTTCACATGGTCTTGCATCGTCGATTAGTGAATTACCAAATAAGCCTTTCAAGTCTTTAACAAATTTACAACATTTGGATTTTAGCAATAATAAAATACGATCGATGCCAGATACTTCATTTCATTTTTTGAAAAGAATTAGACGCATCGAACTGCAGGATAACGAAATCGATTCTATAAAAAAAGGAACATTCCAGGTACAATAAAAAGTAGATAGAAATTTTTTCCTCGATGGCTTTTTGTATGAATAGTTATAAACACTTATCTTTTTAATACCATAGGGAGATATTCATTCAACTTTAGAGGATGTAAATTTTGGTTACAATCATATTGGCAGTTTATCCACACATACGTTTGTTGACTTGCCATCGATAGCCACAATAAATCTTGAAGACAATTCTATTGGTAACATAGAAAGGCGGGCTTTCATGAATATGAATCGTTTAAAATATATTAATTTAAGAGGAAACAAAATAAAGAATATACAGGATGAAGCTTTCCAGGTAAATAACATATTTGATATTAGTAGTTTACAAAATTAAATTTAATCTTTAAAAACAAATCGTATTCTTCTGTTCAGAATTTACCTGATTTAGAATTTTTGGACTTGGCGTACAACGATTTATTTGAGTTTGATTTTGCATCTTTTGACCAAGTTGGAACATTGTCGTCATTCAAAGTTAATGCGAGTCACAATGAGATTCACAAATTATCAATCAATAGTTCTTATTCATCATCAACCAACAACAGTAAGTCATTAGTTTTTACTTTGTGTATTAGCCTTATGCTGATTTACAAAAACTTATCAGAATCTGACTAAAGTTTATCTCTATTTTAAAATCTCGATATTCAAAAGCAACTAAATAATTTCATTTGTTCATTTTTAGTGGGCGGGATGATGCAATCTAACATCAAGGTACTGGACTTTAGTTACAACAATATTACGGAGATTATGCGTTATTATTTCAAGCCCGTCGAGTATTCTTTGACTCACCTGTACCTCTCGCACAACGAGCTGAATAACGTGACCCAAGGTGTATTCGGAAACATGCCGCATCTGCAGTGGCTCGATCTCAGCTATAACGAGCTGATGGAGATCGACTTCGATTGCTTTAGGGAATCGAAGAACCTCCAAGTGCTTATGTTCTCTCATAACAACATCATGGATATACCAGCTGAGTCGTTCAGGCCATTGAAGAAATTGCGCATAGTTGATCTGTCGCACAACAGACTCCGAACTCTTGCCGATAATTTGTTCATGGATGCGAATATCGAGAGTCTGGATTTATCACACAATCAGTTCATGAGACTGCCTATTAAGACGATGTCGATGTCCGCAGCTGCCAGTCTATCGATACTGGATTTGTCGTGGAATTTCCTATCAGGAGTACATAATACAGATGCTATCTTTAGAATGAGGGTAAGATTTTCATTGTATTCCTCCATAATTAATTTATCGTTAATTAGTTGTCAGGTCAAATAGAAATCTGTTAGTATTTATAAAACGCTGCATTAACGTTACAAATATGTCTTAAAAATTTATCGAAATAAGCTAATAAATTTGTATTTTAAACTTTGTTTTTTTTATTTATCTTCAATTAATTGTAAGCTAGTTTTAAAAACAAATAATGTTGAAGGATTTGAAGAATATTATTATCTAAATACGTTTCATGAGCGTTGTTCATAAAACCATAAATTATCATGTAAAAATTATCTGTAAAAAATATTGCATACTAATTTGATAAATATCACGTATTATTCTTCTTTTGAGTTTTGCAACATTTAATTCATTAATTTACATTTATCGAGACTTACGGATGTCAACGACCAAGAAGTTGAATACTGACGAACCTCATTTCACTTTTTTTCCTAGTGCACGTGGTTCGAATCTGATTAGTCGCTAATTAGACTAGGTTGGATATATTCTTACTTTGCTTGGTGAATTTCGCTTCATTGGATTCGACGAACGTAGACATTTCGCTAATGCGATAAGCTAATTGACCTTAGTAAATCTGCATCACGTGCACTCGATACCTTACATTTAGATTCTTTTTCATTCGTTTTCGTTACCATTCGAGATGTTGACATACTTATCACTGTGAACGTAAAACACGAGCTTTGGTAGTTTTACATTTCGCATAAAATGCAATAGTACGATTGAGATCAAGAACTATAACTGAATATCTGCATTGCTTGCGTTCTTATTTTTTCATTTGATGAATTTGTAGGGTTTGACCTGGCTCGATTTGTCCTACAATCGACTTGTCAGACTGGACGACGGCGTTTTTTCCGATTTGCCACAGTTATCGTATCTAGATTTGAGCCACAACAAGCAACTTATACTTGAACCCCGAGGAAGAACTTTCCACGGCGTGGAGGATTCGTTGCTATTCCTCGGATTAAGCAATATCTCTCTACTCTCGGTATGTATTTATATAATTGCTGTCAAAAACTTTTAATAATTATCAATACATCTATATTATTAAAATGTTAATACTAACTGTTTAAATGTACTTTCTGAGCTCAAATTCAGTTAACATTCATGGTTAATAGTTAACCCTATTATCAATTTGCTAAATCATTCTTTAATACATTTTGACTTTGTAAGAGAAAGTTATGTTAAAGAAATATCTTAAGCGAAACTGAATATTAACCCTCCGTCCACTACCTGAGACTTGTTTGACCCAGACGAAATTTCGCACACAAATTTATGCGAGATAAAACGAGGAGAAAACATAAGAAATTAAAAAAAATATCTTTAAAAACAATTCAATATTGTAGTTGAGGCCTTGATTATAAACTTTGAATTTTCTCAGATTTTATAAAAATGATTACCCTAAAAAATAGAGGCCTTGACAAAAAAGACCCAGGTAGCGTATGGAGGCTGTAAAAAAAGGTAGCGGACGGAGGGTTAAAAATTACAGCCATAATTGAAATATAATTTGGAGTCGATCATGTTTTAGTATATAATAGTTACGAAAGTTATATTTTTCCAATGACTAGTTTCAACGCCTTATTTTGACTGCATATTGCACTTTCCACGATTAATTGCAGCAAAGCAAAATAGGTCAAACAGTTTCGATCGTTTCTTTTTTTCTGATATTTAGGTCCCGGAGCTTCCATTCCATCGACTGCAAAGGCTTCACCTGGCACAGAATGAGCTGGCGTCGGTACCCGCCGAGATGGCGTCGAACTTGACGAGCCTTCATTTACTGGACTTGAGTCACAACGACTTGACCGTCGTCCCACTTATCACTCATGCTTTACCGAACTTGCGGATGTTCAACATCGCCTATAATCCAATTACGATAATCACGAACACGAGTTTTCTCGGAATCGCCGATACTCTCGAGCTGCTTGATATACGTGGTCTTTCGCTCTCTACTTTTGAGGTTTGCTCTGATTTTACTTCTTCTAGTTTTATACGTGAGGTAGTCGCGCCGATTTCCTACATAATTTCTTTAATAATTTTACTTATTTTGTATTTGATAATTAATGAAAAAATCGATTACATATTATTTTAAAATACTTAAATATTTATTTTGTTAAACACTTTAAATAATTGTTCATATTTACAAAAAGTTTCCTTTGTATTTCAATTTAAAACATTTGAAATTATATCAGAACTACATTATAGCTAAAATAATGATTATAACTTTGAACATCAAAATATTTAATGCTTAACTTATTTCTTAAACAGGCTGGAGCTTTGTGCAAAGCTTCTAAACTTCGATCACTTTTGTGTACTGCATACACTGGAGTTAAGCACTTCAATTTCCCAAATCTTTTAGAATATAATCATGGATTACGGCATTTATTCATTCATGTAAGTACAACTTTTTTAAACAATTCTAGTATTTCTGATAATACTTTTATTTCGATTTAATGGAAACAAAACCAGAATATACATTCTATTGAAGTAATTTGTCTCTGGTATTAACGTATACATTTTTACTTAAGTTAAATTTGATTATTTCTAGCATAATTCAATTTGAATAGAGTTCTAATCTTATATCTTATATTAGTAAGAAACTTAGCACAATAAGATTAGGTGAGAAATGTAGGTGTAATAACTATTTTTGGTAATCAGGTTCAAAACGAGACAAGCTTGGAGAAAGAAATGAAGGGCCGTTTCCCTGTGAAACTCTACAATTTCACGTTCAGCGGTCGAGCACTGAAGAACATTCACTCGGAAGTCTTACATGTAAGCCAATTGCTTAAGCTAATTTGTACGTCATGTGCTCGGAGTGAACTTAAAAAAATATTTAATAATAAAAAAAAACGAAATCTGCCTTGTTATATTGCGCTTAGGGAATGAGAAACCCGCACCTGCACTTCGGTCTCTACAACACGAGCGTGGGCAACGTGCCGAAGGAAATGTTCTCTCACGCGGAGCTCGTGAGGAACGTAACGATCGAGCTTCGGAACAACGATATTCGAACTTTGCAAAATCCCTCCGACGCGTACAAGCCGGGGGTGCCGGGCAAGCGATTCTTGCTGAGGCTTCGAATGCGCGGCAGCCACATGAATTGTGACTGCGACATTGGGTAAATATGAACATGCGATTTGTTGTTTTTCTTTCTTTCATTCTTTCTTTCTTAGTATATTCAATTTTATTTTTAAGACCAAAATTAAATAAATATTCATGTTAGAAAAAAATTTAAGGGCAAGCCAAACACCGGCCTGATTCCTGTCTTACCGGCTTTTTACTTTTATCACTTTTTGATGATATTAAACAAATATTACCGGCATCATTGTCGGAGTCCGTGGTTGTTCGAGCGAGCGATCATTCAGGTTAAGCAGCGCTGGGTGTGGCTACAACTTGGATGGGTGACCGTTCGGGAATCCCGTCCCGACAATGATGATTCCGCAGATGGGGGACGAAAGTTTAGATGCTTTTCATGGAAGTAAAGGGTGTCTAAGTTAGAATTTCCCGTCGACTGATTCCTGGCGTGAGTTTTCTTGGTCGTCCATGTTTAATCCACCACGCCACAGGACATGACCCTGGGTAAATGCGGGAATTCAGACGGGCGCACATATATAGGTTCATGGGGTTCAGGATTAAACACTCCCGCACACAGGTGGTGAGAGTGTCCCGTAAAAAAACAATTGGTGTATGTAAGGTTGGCAGAAATGAATAAAAAAATAAACAAAATAAACAAATATAAACAAAAATAAACAAATATTAAAATAAAACGCTATTTTATGCTTTCCCAATTCATATAAGGAATTTCTAGTTCATTTTTAAATATATTTATATCTATTTAAGCTCAACTATAAAGAAATAAATTGAAAAATGTTGGAAAATGGATGGGAAAACTATTCAACTATATGTTGTATATTTCCAATCAACTTTAAAGATCGGTTTTTCTTCAATATTACTTAAGGTTCCTCAATACCATAGATATAGACAACAATATATATAGTAAACGTGAAAATTTACCAACACCTTTACACGATTGATTTGAAAAAACTAAGTAATACCTTGATCGGAAAATATTTAAGGAGGTAGATTTTAAAACATCGTTTGCACTAAAACAAAATTCATATTTTACTTCTTCTCCATTTTTTAAAAATAATTGTTGAAAGTTGTAATTTGGATAAAGTGTTACTACGCATATAAGGTAAAGACCCCCAGTTGTCGACCACCTTGAGTCAATAGTCAACCACTTTTGTTTTTATAATTTAAGGTTTTTTATCAGAATAAAAAATTATCAAAATTAATAATTCAAACTGATACTGCTAACAATTCATCTGCTCCGCTTTTCATTTTCAATAAATAAGGCAAACCTGAAAGGAAAATTTGGTTCCGATGTGTAATTTTTTTAACAAATTGAATCTTTTTGATGCGCCTATTTGTATCGACGGGGAAAGTAAATCTGACGCTTAAATATTGTGAAAAAATGATAAGTTTGTAAACCCGGTAAGTCAGAAACCTGGTACGTATAACTTAGAAAATACGTAAATAGTACTTATTCTACGCCAGATTGCCCAAATTTTGTACTCAAATCTCATGTATTTAAATAATACGGTATATTTTAATAATAATGGTATATAGCTTTAGTTACAATCTCCAACGTATGCATCTGTTCTCATTTAGTTGGATTGAGATGTGGCAGAGGAAACACAGACAGTACGAGGAAGACCGCTGCAACTCCCACACCGAGCTGAACAATTACGAGCGGGAGGAGGGCAGCGAGTATGACTGCTGGGATAACGGTTGGGACGACGACTTGCGCGAGAGCTTCTGCGTCAACAAGAACAACATGTCGGTCGCGGAGTCGCTCAAGTCCGATCTCGAGTGCGGCTGGTCTGCGGCCGATTCGCTCGGCTTTTCGAAGCTCGTCGTTTTATCGCTTCTCTTCGCAATTTTCGCGGCGGCGCACTAAATGAGCTCACGGATTCACCTTTGCTTTCTCTTTCAAAATCTTCCAGAGTGAAAGATCCAACAAAAATCAGATGTAAAATTACTCTCTATACATTCTCTGGGGGTTTTTTTTCTTTCACTCTTTTATTCAATGCATGTACGCATTTTCTCGAGCTAGAAGGCGCGAGCAGTTGAACAGGTAACAAATAGCCTAAACCACGTGCGACCATCTTTATTTTTAATAAAAGTGAAGGGTCATATACTGAATGCGTTGAATGCAGGTGATTTTAAAATTTTAAATTAAGAATAAATAATATCAAGTCTCAAAGATAATTTAGAACCAATAGGGAAACCAATAAAAATCAATATACATACAAACAATATGGTTATCTTAAACGAGCCTTCTATGCACGGATGGTAAGGCTTTCAATAGAATTCAATACGCTTATAGATTTTGTCACACGATGGCAATCTTCAAATTTCAGATCCCAGTATCTAGTTTCACATTTTTATTTAAGAAATCTGCACTTTTCTGTAAATGTAAACCACTCATTTACTGTATTTTAAATAGATACAAAAATTTAGCTTATTTTTTAAATATAAACAATAGAACTTCAGTTATTGTATGATTCTGCAAGTATAAATAACAAAAAAATTAACTCTTCATTTACAAGGTTTTAATTTAATTAAATCTTATTTGCTAGTCTTGATTGGAGTATAGTAATCTACTCTCTTACAGAAAACGATTAAGTTAATTGATTCATTTTTGACTTTTACAACGTCCAGAGTAAAAGATTTACTCTAAATTATTTAAAATTTCGCTTCTAAATATCGGAGTGTTAAAGCAATTCAATGCGGGTGGAAATTTATGTTTACATAGCTTAATTTTCCGATATAGATAGTGAAAACTCGTTAAAAAATATTAGTCATTCGAGTTAGTTGGCGAGATGAGTGCTGCGCAATAGGCTTTCCCAGTAAAACTTTGCAGTTTATGCAAGTTTCGCGCACTTGTACCTTGAAAAAAGCATTGTTACATATTCTCATCAACGATATTATTTTTCAAACATTCAATAATCGAAATTTTCACTATCATATCAGATCCATTGTCACATTTTTCAGCTCACCTGAAATTTTTAGATGCGCACGAATAAACAAACGGCAATATAAGCCCTTAAAGAAATAATTTTTAGCATTGATAACATTATATTTATGGTTTTATCTGTGCACATGACTGTACTAGTTATAGAAATCTAAGTTCTTATTTTGCAGTTTCTCCTTCTCAAATAATAACATCAGGTAAATGCACTAGTGAATGATAGTAAATTGTCTAACGACGTTTAAAAAAAGAATAGTTTTGTTTTAACATTTTCTTTTATATGACAGTATTAAGCAAAATACAAAATATTATACACTCTGCAATTACTACAAAATATTTATAAAACTTTTTATCAAACAATTTTAAATATACAAAATCATTTATTAGTATGATTATCAGATTTGCATTCGATTTTTCTAAATTATTATTCATGGAAAGGCAAAAGTATAGTAAGCCTATTGGAATCGGAACTGCAGTTATTTATAGATGTACTAGCCATGTAAAAACAATTGAAGTAGCCTTCTCTTGCAGCTTCAAATAGTGGCCATTTGACGCTGGCTATCGCTATATAGATATATTTTATGTAAAAATGGAGCCTTTTCTAACAGCTTACGAAGCTCACCGATAGGGCGTAGTTCCGGTCCTAATACAGACGTGTCATACAAACTAAGATTTTTAAACGCATAGACTAGCTTTCAAAATGCTTCTCTGCAGATTGTTCAACAAGATTCGTTCGAAACAAAAAAAACAATCAACTGAGAACAGACGAATAATTAATTTTTTAATTCATTCATTGTACATGGTAAATTATGTGATCATGTATTATTACTAGACTGCGGAAGCTATATGCAAATTAAAATTTCAAGATTTATTAATTAATAGTTAATTACTAATAATTCAATTAATATTTAATCTATTAATAGCAAAAATTTCTTGGATTTGATTAAGTAAGTATTAATGGATTATTTAGCAATTATTTGTTAATTAGTTAACTTCGAAATTTGTATTTTGCATAAACTTCTTCAGTCGAATTATTACATACAGGTTTGTGACCGGGTATTAAGAAAGTTTATTTTAAACTCTAAAATAATGGACATTTGTCTGTTAATCATTTGACGAGTCGAATTCAATATTATAAAAGGCTTCACAAACTTTTTCGTAAAGTGCCTTTATTCTATAAACAACGAATGATAAAAACTAGTAAACTTTCAATATACTGAATTGAAAGAGGCTTACCTAAGTAGAGGAAAAATAACTCGAGCTTGACTGAGTAACGAATTTATGCGATCATACGTATATTACTTTTAATATTTGCGTATACTCTATATAATTCATTTAATTTCATCATACATTTACTTTCGAACATATTTTTTGTTTTATTTACGTTATTTATATCATCTAAATTGACTTTTGACATTCTACGTTTCTTATGTTGTACATTTAATTTTCAATATAATTTTTCAAATAAAGGTTTTATAAGATTAAAACATATCGAATCTTAAAATAAATTAGGACTTATACATTTAGATATGTTGTAATAATTTACGTTAATGAAAAAGCGTGTATAATAGGTGCTTTTCATATTATCTCTAAATACTTCAAGTGCATAAGTGTTCGTAATGAATCGAACACATATTTTCGTTATCTATTTTATTTATTAAAAGACATATTTAAAAAAAATCTTAATCGTGTCTTTGTAGTCAACAAAATTTATTACAATCTAATCAGTCTAACACAAATTTATAACACGATTAAAAATATTAAGTTATTAAAATTTATATTAAGTACATTAATTTAGCAGAATGTATCGTCATATTCTAAAATTTTATGATTGTAATTTCATTTAAAACAATATTTTAATTTACATTAATAAAATTTTCACTAATTAGATTTTATATGTTATCACAATCTGATAATTTTAACCATCAACAAAGTTATTTTTAATGTTTTATAACATTTTCTAAAATATTTATGCTCTTGTGGGGTTTAGAGTGTTTAATTTATTTGTGCAAAAGTTAATTCAAACAATTGTTTAGAAAATAATTTGCACATTTTTAATAAAATGCTTATAATTAACAACATTTCTTATATATATGTTCATATCGTGCATCTAGTATAATATTTAAGACGCATTATTTACGACTAAAATGAAATAAAACGATTTCAAGGTGCTATGATCATTAAAAAGTATTAAATTGATAATGAATAATATATCATAATACAATTAATTCATTTTAATTGGATAAAACTTTGAATCTGTTCATATACATTTACAGAGTCAGTCGTAAATACGTCATTTAGTTACTCAAGTTACTAACATTTCACAATAATATATAGTTTAAGTAACTTTTGTAACACCTTAGTATTTTATGCGTAATTATATAAGTGAATAATATTAATTACATTTTGTAATTACAGTGTTAATACAAATTTCAAAGTGAATGATTGTTATCAATATATATCGTGGTTAATCAGTGCAGAGTGTAATATAATTACCAGCAACTGGCTCAACCGATCATTACGTGTCAGATTATTTTTAAAAAATTCATCGTTAATAATAATGTAATTCAATTTCTATAAGAATGTTCATGCGGAATAATGATTTCCATCTGTATAGTTAAACTACTTTAGATTATTATACATATGAATAACTGAGTAATGCGTAATTTAATTATTATTTTTTAATTTAAGAATTAAGTGTAAGCAAATTATACGATTCAAGTGTAATAATTAAATAAAATACTTAATTTTCTTAATCAAAGACGTTGTACTAACAGAACTTTATTTCAAATTCAACGTAACAAGGCTTATTACGAAATGTGTAGCGAAGCTCACCGCAACAATCAGGATTCAATCGTACAACATTATTTTTGTAAGAATACCAAATGCCGTTCTTATTACCGGCAAAATGATGAACCCAAAAATGAAAATCAAACAGATGTAGATACCGAACAATTGCAGGAAGAATGTCATGGTTTTAACGAATTTTTGTTGGACATCTGTCGTATTCTTTATGTCTATCATTTTGTCAAAAATAAATCTTAAGATATGAAGAAATATCTGAAAGTTTGATTTACTTTATATGTGTCAGCTTACATATATGATGTGCGTAATATAAATTACCTCTAGAACAGGTGCGATATTGAGAATAAAGTAAACCAGCTCGAGTAAACAGCGGCCGGTCGCTTGACCCATAACTCTGATCAAAGTGTAAAACGTGTATTCCTCACGCGGCGTTCCACGCAACTCTTGATACTCCGCCATGTAATTCCTTATCCTTACGAGCCAGGAGTCGTCCGCGTTTTCGCTAACTAGCCTTGAATCTTCTACCGTTAAATTGTCTAAATTTGATAAAACGGGCAAGTTAAGATGTACGAATTCAATGCGTGACATTTCGTCGTAAAACTTTTCTAATTTATTAAAAGCATTATAATAAAGTTAATGAGATTTCACTTTTCTCATACAAATGTGTAATTAAGTTCAAGAAACTATGTCAATGCAAATTTAATTTAGATATTGTTCTACAAAGTATGCGAATTGAAGTATTTGCACTTGATATAAACGCGCAACAAAATTTTAGCAATCAATTTTGTCAAATCATGCATTAATTAACTAAATAAATCAATAAATCAATTAATACCCATGTTTGAGTCAACTTCTGAATTCCATTGTATATCATCGAAATCATTTGTCAAACTAAATAAATTGCGATATTTTCTTGGTGATGTTTTCCCTAAGTGTAAATTTCCGTTATCATCCAGAGAATTCAGAAGGTCCGGCGATTCTACATTTCTCTCAATTTTCGTATCGTCGCGGCAATGGCCAATCAGATCGGATTTGTAACACAAATAGGTACTGTTAAGTTTTCTGGTCTCGTCATCGGATTCATCCTTTGCGCTGCTATCGTGCGACTGATCCGTGTGGCATTCATTTTCGCTTTTAGATTTTGAACTTTCGTCGGATGACGAAACCTGGCTCGTCTAAGTTATTATTGCTTAATTACTATAGTTAGCTATAATTGTTTCATGAACAGCAAAATGCATGGGTAACATATAATTTTTCGCAAACTTCATGTATTTTACGTATATTTTTATTTTGATATAGATAACAAAAATAAATTACTTATTTTCACAGATGGCAATATACTTTTACTTAAAATTTACATAATAAATTTATTACACAATTTTATTTTTTCTTTAAATGACTTACATTGAGGTTAGTTGTAACCTTTCCAATATCTCCACTTTGATTGTGATCGAACACATGTTTTTCTAATATTGATTTGTCTGCAACCATAGTTGATTTTTAACAAAGAGAAATTGAATTCCTTGTTTCACAGATGAATTAGATTTTGACAGTAAAAAATTATTTTAGTATACCAACTAAAATTAAAATAAATCATTGAATTGACAGATCATTATACGGCTAGTAAATTTTAAGTGCGGCTATGTTCACATCAAAATAAAAAAGTTTTATAAACAATCGGTAATTTTTGAATAATTATTAAAATTTTATTACATTAAATCTCCCTTAAAATTTTTAATTTCATTAAAAACGTTTACCGAATTATATTGTCTCATAAAATATCTATTAATGTTTCGCCTTTATAAAACCATTGCTTCTACTCTTGTAAGGCTATTGAGTAAAATTTTCTCTGCTGTAACTGCGTTATCTGTAAAAAAGTATGTTAACAATCTTATCTATAAAACAAGTTTTTTTTACGTAAAAACGTAAAAAGTTATGTTCGGTATACTAACCTAATTGATACCAGGAATTTTTATTACCAGCATCAGCTCTAGCTGAATTCAGTGCTTGGCGTATTGCAATCGGAACCGAGCAACTCATGCAAAAAGGTGGTTCACCTGCCGCTGTATACAAAAATTGATAAATTATGGTTTATTCTATTCTATTATAAATAGCTATTGTAGATATATTTTAAGTTTAAGAGAATTAGAGTGAAGATTAGGTACACTATTTTATTTGAAATATATAACATATGATATATAGTAAATATATGTTTAAAAAATAATAATAAATGTTTGAATTACTTTTAGATCGAAGTACTCCAAGAGGATTTGGCGCATTACGACGAAAAGAAACTCTAAAATCCATAGGTATATCTTTTGCTCCAGGTACTTTATAATTCTATTAGATAAAGATAAAAAACCTTGGATATAATATCGTAGATCAAATTCCTTTCGATCCAATGTTGTAAAATCATGAGTATGGGATATGAACATAATATGGGGGGGGAGGGGGGGAGATCAGTTTAATAGACTGTTTTTTATAGATCTACTAACACTTTAGAAACAAACAGAAACATATGCAAATAATTCGACGTCTAAATAAATGGAGGAAAATTGTATTAATATTATCTCATAAATGTAGAAAAATAATTCATCAGAATAAATAGATACGAAAATGAAAACGTGTAACTATTAGAAAAATGTTGTACGAGTGTAAAAATAACATCTTTTTTCGAATTATCAAGTATTACTTTAATTTGTTTAACTAATATTTATTCTGCTTATTGTCAATCTTATTCCAAAAATCGTCTCATTAAGGACTCTAAATATTGTCTTTGACTGTTTGTAAATTCGTTTATTTTTGTCGAAACTATTTATTTCTAATTTGTGTAAATCTAAACTTTGAAATTCGAGATACTCTGTAAATCCATATAAAACATGCTAAAGCGTGCGTTATTTTCATTACGTCACGCTGTTGCGTGCGTTATAGGAAATAACGCCCGGAATGTCTTTTGACCATTTAACGTACACACATTCTCCACGCAATATATGCGGTGTATTGTCCAATAGCGCCACTTAGGCGACATGTCGCACTCACTACACAATGTACTATAAAATTGTATTTTTAATGTAGAAATTAAGATTTCAAACTGATAATTTTACGATTTCAAATTGATAATTTTACGATTTCAAATTGCTAATTTTACGATTTCAAACTGCTAATTTTACGATTTCAAATTGATAATTTTACGATTTCAAATTGATAATTTTACGATTTCAAATTGATAATTTTACGATTTCAAATTGCTAATTTTACGATTTCAAATTGATAATTTTACGATTTCAAATTGATAATTTTACGATTTCAAATTGCTAATTTTACGATATCATATCGCCTATGACGCTGAATAATTACGATATCGATACGTAAAATTTTACGATATGATGTTGCGTGAGTTACGATATATATTGCGTGAATTACGATATATATTGCGTGAATTACGATATAGTTTTCTCAGTGTAATAATAACACTTGATAAAACTAATTAGTAATGTAGATCCAGCATATCTTCTTTTATGATAAATAAGGCTTACCCATGTTCTGTAATTCGTCAAATTTCCAGTTTCAGGATCGTAAATTAAATCTTCGCAAGTCCAATAACCAATTCCCATGACAAACGCGCCCTCTACTTGACCTACGTCGATTGTTGGGCTGAGACTGATTCCTGTGTCTTCCAGAATATCTACACGACGAATTAGATGTTGGCCTGTCAATACGTCCACTTCAACTTCTGATACCGTTGCTCCGTAAATCGAGTATGATTTCACGTCTTGCTCCGTTGTGAACCTTTAAATTTATACCTTTATTATATTTTGATGAAACTTTAAAATTATTAGGGGTACGTAAATAGTTTAATGTGTGTATAATATGTAATTTAGGGGGGGGGGGGTTATCATGTAAAACGCCAAAATTTACAGTAAATTTTGAGATTCTTCTTAAATAGTAAGTACAATGAATAATTTTTTTCAAAAATTTTTAGATATATTTGTGCACATTTGGAGAAGTAGAAAAGATCTTTTTCATTACAAAATGGCCTCTTATAATCCAGAAATTACTAGATGTTGCTGGGACCTTGATGCAGGAGTTACAAAACGATGTAGGTTCTAGCATTTTTTGTGCTAAGTGTACTAACAAACTATGTCTAATAAAAAAAAAAAAAAACATTATTATTTTTCAAGTTGTCGATGAACCTCCAAAAGAAGGAAATAGTGCTAAATTTTAAAATGTGACGGGCCATTTTTAAAAAATTACAATGTTTAACAAATTTATTCCGTTTATTTATGCAAATAAAAGTCATTAAAAAAATTATTTTGTATATTCGTTTGTTATTAGACGTTCATCGACAACGTTATGTCATGCAGAATAAAAATCTTTTTATTTTAGTTGAGTGCAACGGACACTAAAGCTTACACCGAGTTTGAAAACAATTTTCGCAAGATCACAGTGAAAACTGCTAATTTCTCAATCATAAGAGGCTATTTTCTAATATAAAAATTTTAACTCTTCTAAAATAATCCCCAAATTTACCCACTTTTTGTCTGCATTTTACATAATCCTCTCTTAATGTTCTTAACATTACCGACTCACTTTTCTTTATTTAAGAAATAGCTAAATTATGTCTGTGTGGTTTTATTAAGGATCACCAGCATCTTTACTTGTTATTTTTAAAGCATATTCATTATATTAATAATGTTAAAATATGAAACTTAGAGTCTGGACTGCTAAATAGCAAATACGGTATTTGAGACGAGAACTTCAGTTTCGTACTGATAAGAATGGAATCGCTTAAAAATTTGTTTTAGTCAATATTATTATTATTATTATTATTAATAGATTTATAAATTATTTTTTAAACGAAAAATTAATATCAGTAAAATAGAATTGATTAAAACTCATTCATATATCATTTATCCGTTAGCGCCATATGCGTCCTGGAGGGTACACATTTGTTTTTGATTCTCTAAGATCTCTACCTGATAAATTCTGCAAACAAAATGTATGGAGCAAATCAAAGTGGACTATTTACAATCGTAATGTGGGTCTAAATCATTTTTAATCGTATACAACCCAATTAGAAAAATAAATATCGCTGCCAATTCATTGGCACTTAGCTTCCTCAAACTAAATTAATTGTTCCAATATGAAATTCTTTGCTCTTATAAATTAATTTTAAATTGCTATATCTTTTTCTAAATAATACCTCAAAAAGGGTGTCCTTTTTGTTATTGATGGTTTGACATTTTCGGTCGGAAAACGGCCACTTTAGTCCCGCTATATGGGTATGCAAAAACGCGTTTTCGTGCAAATGTGACAAAATAATTTTTTTTTCAGCCGCCGTCCTTAAAGAAAAACAAATAAAATGAGCCCCGAAACATTAATTTTCACCGTGTATATTCAGAGTAATGTTGATTCACATCAATACACACACACACACACACACACACACACACACACACACACACACACACACACACACACACACACACACACACACACACACACAACACACTCACACACGCACACACGCACGCACGCACGCACGCACGCAAGCACGCACGTACACACACATATACACACATACACACACACACACACACACACACACACACATACACACGCACAAGCACACGCACACGCACACATCCATACAGGCATTTTCTAAAAATAGTGTATTTTGATTCCCAGTATCTCAAAACATGTTCCTAACATGTTTTTAGCAAAGCTTTTTTTACCATCACAAAGCTTTTTTTTACCATCACAAAGCTTTTTTTACCATCACAAAGCTTCCTCTATGAGGAAGCAAGATTTAGCTAAGGACTAAAACACACTTTTAAATAATTTGTCGAAAATTTTTTCAAATATATTAGGGTTGACGGGCAAATAATATAGCTTACAAATATACTTTTTATAAAATTTGTGCAGATCTATGTGTAGGTTAAAGAATATTTTGACGTACATAAAAGAAGCACATAAATCAACGTTTTTATTGTTCGCTGTCATTACTAATTCATTCCATGGTGGATTTCCTCCTAACATTTCTTTGATCGGTTGTAACCTTTTTAAAAGTTCTTTACATGCCATTTGTGTTGCCTAAAACGAAAAATATACGTTTAGAAATATATAGTATTATAAAGAATTAACAAATATAAAATAAAAATCAATCGAACTCACGTATCCGCAAGTATCACTACCAACACTACCTCCAGTGACAAAACTGTTTGGAGTAGTCAAAGAAATACTTGGTTTTACGCTTACCATTTTTAAATCAATTCCCAACGTATATGCTGCAACCTGGGCAACCTAAAAAAATAGTAGTGAATACATTTGTTTAAATTTATAGCTATAGCCTATGAAATTTTTACGTTAACGAAAAATTTCAGCAATATTTCTGTTTAAAAATGCGTTCTTACTTTTGTATGAAGACCTTGACCCATTTCAATTCCAGCTTGCGTAATGCAAACTGTACCATCCCGCGCGTAAATTGAAACCAAAGAATGGAACTGTCCATAAAGAGTCAGTGGGTATTTCATTGGGACCAAAGATATTCCACGCTTTTTCCAACGATTTTCCTGAAATTAAATACAAAGAAAATGAAAGAAAAGAAAAGAAAAAGATAGTTTGTCTTCTAAAGTCAATTAAAGACTAATATAATAAACTATAAGTGTTACATTACGTTATTAAATTGGTTAACATCTTTTACTCTTTTGTCATATTCAGAGGTCTTCTTTAGCTCATTTATCATTGGCGTCAAAACTTCCTTATCGACATCATTCATATTTATCATTCGAACTTCAAGAGGATCTTTCTCGGTTACTCTTGCAATTCTCTCCATTATATTTTCTATCATTGCAACCCCTTCCGTTGAGCCTAATTTATCAATTGTTACATTAAATACTCTTTTTTTGAAGTTAATACAAAATTATTATCTAAAAATGATTAAAATCTCGATAAACTATAACCAAAATATCTCACACTTTTCAATTCGATTGAAACTATATATTATAAAGAACTGAATATTTTTTTAAACGAATTAAAATAATATTTATAATAATATTATTCACAATTGTAAATCTAATGGTATGACAATTTATCGTCTAATTGGTTTCGATACATATCCTACCTACTAAATAAATAAATAATTGTACTTTGCGATCAATATTACATAATTGGAAATTGTTCAACTTTATAGTGGATCAATTACTTTTAAGTGTTACAAATTATATTATAGAATTTAGTCATTTACTTGCTTAATTAACTCTTTAAAAACTTTTCTATTTATTATATGTAAAATAGTTTAATTGATGAGATTAATTATATTTTCTTTATAATTTATTGTAAGAAACTCATACTTCACAAGAATCTGTTAAATAGCGTAACTGATTATAATTAAGGAGGTACTACCGGTAACAGATTGTCGGTTTAGAAAAATCTGAAATTTAGCGTACGAATATATTTTAGTTAAAACATGACTACGTTAAATTTTGGTCAACTATTGGAGCGTGAGAAAAAAGTTATAAACATTTCCATTTTCTTAAATCACACATCTTTCTCTTCAATTCTTGAATGTAAAAAAACTGACGGTTCAGAATTCGCTCAATTTAGGCAAATGATTAGTTAAAAAACTAAACAATAATTTGAGTGCTTGAAAATAAGGATTTGGAGTCTGTGAGCGCAGTAATAAATAAATGAAAAATAAATTAAGGTACACTTAAGGAAAGAGTATACCAATATTCGGGAAATTTTTTCTTGTTTTTTTTTTTATTTTTTAAACACACTGCTAGAAATCTAAGCTGGTTTCTAGCCAGATATTAGCTAGATTTTCTAAAACTGCTTTAATTCTGGTTAAGAAATTAGCTAGAAATCAGTTAGAAACGACATGCTTTTTAGCTAATTTTTAGCTAGATTCTGCTTAATATTCTAGTTAATATAAAATTGATAAACTAAGTAATTTATGTATTAATTAATAATGGAAATAATAACAGTTTTATAATAATCAAAGTAATACGCAATTCTAATCATACTACATTAAGTATTTTACTAAATTAAAGTTAAAAATGTACCTTAAATGTCTAGTAGTAATGGAGGTTAGATTATTTGTTTACATTACGACGCGTGCATTTAAAAAGTATTATTTACACAAAAAGTACCAAAGCCCGAGTAAAATTTAAGTGTCTTTATTAAAGAAATGTATTTTATAAATAATAGAATACATGTAGTCATATAAATATTGTTATTTTAAAAATAACAATAAAAACAGAATAATGTAAGTTATGCCGAAATTTGGAGAGTTGGTAAACAAATATTTGTAGTTTTACAATGAAGTTTTATTACAAAATTTTATTTTCGACATCAATCACAAAATTTTTGTTGACTAAGTTATGATTGACTAATTTTCGGAAATGAAATTATTAATTATCGAATACTTTTAGTATTGCATATACATATTTCTATAATCTCGTGAATTGTTATTTGTTGATAAAAATATTTATTTTGGCGGCATACTATATTGAACATTCAATAAAGTATAATAATCTATATTTTTAAAAACTAATAACTTTTCAAAACAAAGTATGAATAGGTTAGATTTACAAACAAAATACGTTCTTGCTTAAAGTATAGTCTTAAGCAGATTCTAGCCAGATATTAGCTATAATTTGACTTATTAATAGCTTATTAATCTGGCTAATAATTAATAAGCTAACCATCCATTCTAGCTAACTTTCTACCAGGGCCGTTTTACATGATGGTAAGTTCTTAAAACATGTGTTCTTAGGACTCATTCAAATTCCTATTCACGCCATAGCTTATTTTCAAATGGAACAAAAGAGGAAAAGTACATGAGAAACATAGAGATGGAGAACTATCCAGACAAAAGGGGACTATCCTGAGGGTGAACATTAATTTTACATTATACGTTGCAAGCTCAAATGCTAATAATTAAAGATACAACTTTTTAAATTTTAGAAACATTTTAAAACAATTTATATTAAGAAAAACGTAAATTCCTACATTTGTTATTACTAATTTTTAAAATGCATTTTACTCAAAACTACAAATTTGAAACTTCAAAATAGGTCCTGCACATCAATTTTTAATGAATCGGTCAAAAAATTGTTGCGCAGGAAGATTTTATAAAATTCGTGTTTTATCACTGGTTTAAAGCTATAAATGACGGTCAAGGCAGTTAATTATATTGGATAGGGCTTAGAACATCATTCTTTTATATATGTAATCATATAATTGTAAAAGAATAAAAATTTCTAGATTAAAGAAAATTAGCTTCAAACGTATACTCTTCCTGTAACTTCAAAAAATGAGTCAAATCTGCTTCCATGTTAAACTTTCTATTGATAATTATGATAAATATAATTGCTTAATGAGAATATATAATCATTATTTGGTGTAAGTTGATTTATGCAACTTCTGATATTAAGTATATCTCGTGAATAAACAAGAAATGAAAAGTGAACTTATTTTGACTAGCTACCTACCGGTAGTACTCCCTTAAGATTTGTTATTTAAATTTGTCTAAATTTACTCTTTTAAGACCTTTTAACTTTATTCTTTAATAAAGTAAAATCTAAAAAGAATTAGTTTCTCAAAATAATGAAATATATAATTTTCTAACCTATAATACGAAACATTTTATATACTTATTTTTGTTAATTTTCCTGTATATCAAATTGTACGATATGCTCAGAATGACTCCTTTAAATTTACTAAAGAAAAATAATAACATAATTAACGTGTGCAGAGTTAAACCCGTTTGTTTATACGATCTTGAGTAATTATATAGATAAATGTTCACTGAGTAAAATAATGACCTATTTAAACATTAAAATCGAAGGAAGAGTACAACAAATTTGACGGCTTCTTAACATACACTGTTACTTGCATTACCAAACATTCCCTAGTGGTAATATACATTTTTAAAACGTCTATATATTACGCATGATCCTCCTTAAAGCTACTTGAAAAAGTCTGACATAATATCTTACCGGGTGACCTGCACCAGGTGTTCGACGGCACGTCGGTCTTGGCGTCGTTGCCGATCATGTGCCAGGTCGACGGATCGTAACAATTGTAGAAGTGACTGATCGCACTCGTCGCGTGCGACTCGTTGAACGAGGCGCCGACGTTGCCCCAGTAGGTCCCGTCCAGCTGCTGGATCCTGCCGCTCTCGTCCACGCTCAGGTCGTACTCCAGATAGGCGGGCGTGCGCTTACCTATCGCGCGCATGTTGTCCTCGATCGTCATCACCAGGCGCGCCGGCCGATTCAGCTTGTGACTGGCGAGCGCACACGCGCAGGCAGCCAGAGCGGCGCGCGAGATCTTGGCGCCGTACGAGCCGCCGAGTCTTCGCACTTTTAGATTTATGCTGCGGTAGCGAAGAATTTAATTAATCAGTGAGAAATATTTCATTATTACAGAGAATTGTTGTTTGATAAAAAAAAAGACAAGCAGAAGAAATATGAATTTTTAAAAGTTCCTTCAGGGTGAAAAATTTTTAATTGGGATTTTGCATTACAAAAAGATATGAAAATTTCCAATTTTTATTGCAAGTTAACATCATATAATCATAAAATAATAATTATTCTCTGTGAAATTTGATTTTTGTAGAAGTAATTTAAGTAGAAAATCTCAAAAAGGTTTTTTTGAGGGAATTTTGAATAATTAGTATATTACGCATCTAGGGAGGTAAAGAATTGGCGAGTCCATAGCACGTGTAAAATGCCATCCGAGCCAAAGGCGAGAGTGGCAAACACGTGCTATGGGGTCGCCATTTTACCTCCCATGGTGCGTATACTATTTTTCCTCACACCAGCACCGAAAATACACATTTCTCTCCAGGCGCCCGGGAGGAAAGGTGGTACTTTCGGTGCAGGTGTGGGGAAAACTATTTTTTGTCCTACCTTCACCGAAAGGATACTTCTTCATGCACAAAACGCGGGCAGAAAGTGGTTCTTTTCCACCCTCGGACGGAAAAGCAACGCACTTTCCGCCCGCTTCATATTATGCACAAAAAATCATCCTTTCAGTACAGGTAAGATAAAAAGTACCGTGCGCACCATGAGCGGAAGGCGACAACGCTTGTGCTGGTTGCAGCCTTTACCTTGATTCGGCCTACGATGCGCACTCGCGGTAATCGCCTATTTTCCGTCCTTGATAAACAATTTACTATTTTGTCACACATGCACGAAAACGCGTTTTTTCATGCATATATAATGAGACTAAAATGGCCGTTTTCCGTCTGACGGGCAATAAAAGGATGAGCGGGAAAAAAATTTACTTTACTGAAGATGCACGCCAAAATATAGTATATTGTGTACCAAGGGCGAAAAGTGGGTCTTTTTCGACCGAGTGTGGTAGGGTGGCAGTATGAGTCATAGGCGAGTGCATATCGCGAGCCGGAGACGAGTAATGCAAACGCACGAGGTCAAAGAGGCCCATTCGTCCGTGGTGGACTCCATATTTTTTTGTAACACATGTCTGGATTACGCGATTTTCAACACAGCGCAAAGGTGGGCTGTTAGATTTTAAAATTAAAAACATATGTATTACCTATTTTACACAAATCGAGCTACTACACATGGTATCATCCGGATGGTACCCCGTGTTTAGGGATGGATAAACACCTTTTGGTTAAAGTTTTGTTTTGTTTCGAGCTAAACAGTTCTAAGTGGATGATAAAGTCAAAATCGGGCGTGAAAGATTTTTTGCGGCCAGTTTTTTGGTAGGTCGGAAAACGATCACTTTAGGCCCGATTTATAGGTAAGAGAAACGCGTAAATCGTGCATGTGTGACAAAGAGTAACTGTGTTTACATGATCACTTGGAGTATAGAACATTTTGTACAATGCTACAGATATATTTATAACATAATATGTGCATGTTTTACGATAATTTCCAACCTATTAACTGGCACTGCAAGTACAGATGCTATATGCGCTTGTATATGATCCATATATTGTGTTGACGAAAAAACGTCCATTCCATCTTCGATGGGCACACAGACACAGCACTGAGTCTCCATCGAAAAGTGATATTGTGGTCCGCACTCGAAAGTCCCCTTTATCTTGTGCTTTACGTCTGTTCCTATTAATGAAATTGCAATCAATACAGTGCACATCACTTATGTTATAATGATAATTATGTACGTGGTTGTGCAGCACGCGAGTCCAAATGTATATTAATGAATTGTAGTCACCCGCCGGCTGCTTTGCAGGCCAATCCACTACTTTTACTATCCGAGTTTCATCATTGCTAGCTATAGCGTCGTGCACGGTAACTATCGGTTTTCGTCTCGGCCCCTTAGGATACACTAGCCTCACGTTTGATGCGGCGTTTTGAGCTATGTTCTGAGATTTAGCCACGATCATTCCGTAAGGCTGGCCTGCATATGTTATTTCTTTATCTGCGAATAGCTGTTGATGAATTACATGTTTGTATTATGCTTAAATATTTTTAGTGAAATCCCTATATCTACAAAAATAGAATCAACTTCTCTCAGAATAAATATTCACATTAGCTGAGCCAATATACCCTCTTAAGAGGGCAGGCCTCGGTTAAAATGTCAAAAAGAATTATTATTTTTATTGCATATTTTTCGAGAAACCTGAAATGTGCTAGTCTTCGTAAGAGACATCAGAATACTCTCAAAAATTATTTTTCTAGTTTTAGTTCATTTTCATAAAATCTTGTTTCTAAAACATATATTTTTATATATTTTCATTAAGTATATTGTACTAAATATAACAAAAAGAAACTTTTTTTAAATTAACGATCATTAGATTTTCATTAGATTTTCAACGGATTGTATAACATAATGGAAACCTATATATTTCTTGTTTAACCGTGTGCCTATCGTGTTCAAAATATATATATAGATATGCAGTCCATGAACGAATTTGAAAATAAAAATGATTTAGGTCCTCTTTAATTATATCATTATAATGATCTGTAATTCCAAAAAATTATATTTTCCGCTATATTTAGATAGTATATACGTAAATTTATTTTAATAAAAATTAGTTTCTCATGAATGTGATTTATTTTACCTATCAAATGTATTAACAATTAATTTTTAATTTAACGGGGTCTGAAAATCAATTTCTTGAATTACTGACCAAACCATATATTATTTACTATAAAAATAAAATTACGTATATTTAGCTAAAACCCAAACTCGCTAGCCCTTCATTGAGTAGTAATACACCTATCTACAAAGTTTTAGGCGTTAAAATCAACGGCACCCTATAAAATTATTGGAATGAAATTTCGTCAACATTTCATTCTAATAATTCTTTAAGGTGCCGTTGATTTTGACGTCTGAAACTTTATAGAGAGGTGTATTACTACTCAATGGAGGGCCAACGAGTTTGGGTTTTAGCTAAATATACGTAATTTTATAATTATAAATAATTATTCACTACTCGGTCGGTGAAAATCAAGGCGGGAAATTTGAATTCTCAATTGACTTTCGGACCCCCTTAATGGTGTGACTATTCCCTAAATCCAAATACGTACGACTTCATCATTGTCCATGAAGAAATATTTTGAAGATCCGTTGATGAAGGCATTTTTTCCTGGTATGTCCTTTGCCGAAAAATAAGCTAATACGCCATCCATATCCTAACAAAGTGTTTTTTGGTAATTCAAAAAAATGAAAAATATGAATAATTACGAGTAATATACACGAGTAATACAACAACAATAATTGTTTTTAATGTTGAATTTTAATAATATTTTTTATCCATATGAATTTAATGGATAAAAGCAAATCAGTATTGAATTATAATTCTTACCAAAGCATCTTCAAATTCTATTTTCTCGATCATTCCAGGTGCTTCAGCTAGTGTTAAAGCGCAAAACACTTCATTGTCCCTTATTATAATGTCGTTTATATATTCACCTTCTCCTGAAGTCTGGTAAATTGATTCTATTTTCGGTATTGGCTGATTGACAGGCCACATGCTGTGATCTGTATCGAAATCCTGCTTTCCCGAAGACAACTCACGTTCCAGTAACGTGCCACCACTTCGTAACTTGGGGCTAACTTTATTTGGATCGATACTTAGAATAAACTATGTATAAAACAATGACATTTAAATTATAAAGAAAGATTAATATAATTGGTGACAGCTATGGTAGAAAATTATCTAGTTTGATTGATGCCCTCGATTATTTCCCATGGCAAACTAGATAGATCTACATAGTTCTCGATTATTTTCCACCAGAGATGTCTGAAAAGTAATTATTAAACGTAGAACGGACCTTATAAAATAAGCAAACAGCAAGGAGTTTTCTAAATTCTGGTTTATAATCTGGTAAAACGTGGTCAGGATTCAGTTCGGAATATAAAGTGCTTAAAGCTTTTTGAAGCGGTCTTTCATTGAATAGAAGTTTCCCTTCCAAAAATTCTTCCGTTTTTGAAGCGTGAAGCTACAAAAGAATTTTATCTATACTTCAATTTATAGAGTGTAAGACTTATTGATTTATTGTTTACTTACAAATTCTGGTCTTATCCCCCCGAACAATATATTTGGTTTTTCCAGAACTCTACCGCTATTATCCAATTTAAAGAGAAATCCAGCGTTAATTAGGGCGTGGGCATTTTGCGCTCTAGGCATAATCTTTTTGTGTCATACCAAAAATATGAATGTATATTAAATAATAGCCATGTCTGACAAGAAGAGAGTACGAGATGTGAGTCATGATTTTGTATGAAACATATAACAAGCATCATTTACTAGTACCTAAAAATGAAGCCTAACACTAAGGACTACTTAGGTCACACGTATCGTAATGTACTATTTCTGACGTAGAAAAGTATGTAGTATACTATCAAAAAGTTTAAAGGTTTTCTATACTTTACTACGCGGTTTTCTACACTCAGAAAATACACAAATAATAAGGCCATAAGACACACGAATGAATAAATTATTAACATCGGTATGTAAAAAGCTATCTAAATATAAGAAAACTTGTTTTTTTTTTCACTTAATTATTTTAATTAATAAGTAGGTACTTATAGATATTGTTAAATTTTCTTATTTTGTTATGCATTTAAATTTGCGCGTATTCAAATATTGACTATACACATGTCTAGAACCCAGAAAGGTACGCATTTTAGAAAGCACGTCGAATGCCACTAATCTATTCGATCTTTTTCTCATCTCTATCACATTTGCAATATTATGAGTGACTACTGTATAAATGTTAATATTGTATTTAGTATGGGCTATTTTAATATAACGATCAACTACAGCATTACTGCACAAAGAAACTGTTGAAACTGTTAAAATTCAATTTCATTGAAATGAATATTGCATCGAAAAAAAGAATAAGCTAGTAGTTTATTTAGAATTGTTTTTCTGGTATAAGAAGTTTAATTACAATAATTTTTAATTTATATTAATGTTACATTTTTACATTCACATATATTTGTAATTTCCTTTACCTTGCAATATTCATTTTTCATTCAATATTTTGTTTCTTGATTATTGCCAAACTTTTTATAAATTTAAATATTATTTTAGTTAATAATAGCTCTTCTGTTGTTACATAAAATATTTTATAGGTAAGAAAAATATTTACGAATTGTATATGGATTTGGACATAGGATCAAAGTCTCAATGACTGACACCCTAACCCTATTCGCTGATACCCCGATATTATAAGCAAAAAGTAGAAAAAAATATACCTGTGAATTAAATGATAGTTTTAAAATCATTTAATTTGCGTATGAAATGTTTTTTAACTGTATATCGAAAAATACTGGTGTGACAGCGAATTGGGACAAGGAATCAATAATTGGAACACTAACCCTAATATAATTTTCTACATTTTCTACAGGTTTACGACGCTTTCTGCAGGTTTCGTACATTATACAGAAGAAAACCTCCGTCCCGTGTCGTAAACCCAACATTGCTACGAGTGCTAGGCTTCATTTCTAGATATTAGTAAATGTTTCTTAAATGTTTCATAAAAAATCATGACCCACATCTCGTACTCTATCCTTGTGAGTATAATATAAAGTATTTGAGAGTAAGACATGCATTGATAATTGTTAACTAGAAAAAGATTACCTTATAGCTTTTGTATACATATTCTTTACTTAAAGCTGGAAGAACGATGCTATACAATAATTTTTTATTCATTTTTAATTTCAGAAATTCTCGCAATGTCACGCTTCTTTTTGAACCCGGAGAATCAACTATAGATGAATAAATAAATTTCATTATCATACAGCTGAATATTAAAAAAGTTTGTAATAATAACATTTTTAGTAAAATTTACGTACGAACGTGTAGTTGGGCTCCCGCAGATTGCAATATCAAAAAAATATCTGATGGAAATTCATGGTATTGGTTTTTTATCATCAAGTTACCTGCTACTGTTCCAATCTATAAAATATTACATTATAGAACACATAATATATAAATAAAATAGATATGCGCCAATTTTCAATCTCACATTTCTTATCGGTATGCTTGCAACGAGATCAATGTGTTCGGCCATTTTCTTCAAATACTCGAACCCAGGCTCAACCATATATTTTTCAAAAGTTTCTTTTGTCATCGAAAGAGTAATGTTGGCACCCAATGTCAAGCTGTCATTCGTTTTCTCAATTCTGTGTAGATTTGCGACATTATTGACATCGATGTATACTTGCTGTTTTTTCAGACGATAAACACCTACCGAATATTTAGATTAAAACTATATATTTCTATATAAAAAAATTGAATTTTAAATAAATGTTACATTAAACTACCGTGAGCTGTATTGCCTCCATTAATTACATAATCCGCATTGGGATATTTTTCGAAAATTGCAAATACGTTATCGATATTCAAAACTTTATGGAATGTGGTTGAATCTTTCCATTCCAACTCCAAAGATCTTGGAATACTTGATTTGTAGATAATTTCTAAATCCTGACAAGTTCCGTTACATGTCTCTTTTGGACAACTTTTACACGATCTTACGTTATACAATTCCTAAAAATATAGTTAAATTCTGTATATAAGAATTCTATTACTATATTTTAATGATATTACCTCAATGTCTTTGATTTGTTCTTTCATCGTTGGAGGAGCATCACTAGCAAAACTTTTAAAAGCATCCAAAATCGGTCTATAGCCTGTGCATCGGCAAATGTTACTTGCGAAAGAATTCTCAATTTCTTTCATGGTCACCTTTTCATTTTGTGAAAGACTAAAATTAAACATTTATATTTTCAGATTACTATTGGTAATTTATCGCATTTTATACAATTCCTTAAGAACGTAAAGGCCTACCTGTACATGTTCATAACCCATCCAGGTGAACAGAAACCGCATTGTGATCCATTCATTTCAGCCAAAGTTGCTTGTAGAGTGTGATAACCTATTCTTTTGTTTCCCAATCCCTCTATTGTTGATATTTTCCACCTAAATTACAAAATTATTTTTATTTCATTTATTTATTTAAAACTTAATGTACCTGATACATTAGTTTTTAAATTAACGCTGTCAGTGATTCTTAGTAAAGTTATATATGTAGTTTGCGAGATTCTTCTAAAGATTATATAACTTTTTGAAATTACTTACTGCAATGTAGTGGATTAGTTTGCTTTCTCAAAGAGAAAGTTTTGTACCGGTGAAAATTTTCGGATCAGAGATTTTGATGATTCAAGACCTATCTTTGAGAAAGCCTTCTGGTAAGGCATTTAGGTAGTAGCGTTTTGCTTTATCAAAAAGAAAACTTTGTAACGATGATTTTTTCGAATACCAAGATTTTGATGAATTTCGATGTTTTTGAGGTCGCTGGATCAGAATACATAGGTATTTCAACATGTCTGTCTGTATGTATTAGGCGAGCAGAACAATCTCTGATTTTAACATATAGTGACCAACCTAGTTCTAGTGGCTAATTTTCATTATTTCTTATGTTTTGGAATATGCTGAACTCGAATCCGTTGGAATTTTTTCTATTAGACCATGACAATCATGATAAAAATGGTTGGGCAGGTAGAAATAGAAAATATTTTATAATGCGGTTTTTGTGGTCGTTGATTACGAATCCATAATGTTCCTTTTCAATCGGGACTTTAAGTGAGTCTCGCTTAAACTTTCAATGTTAAATATTATTGATACTGTAACGATCAGGCTATTTCGAAGAAGTGCAACCGGTATAGTATATTTTTCTTTATTTTTTACACCTAAACAGATTTTGTTTACATGGATAGAAATAAATTTTATTCAACATTGAAAGTTAAAGCGAGACGCACTCAAAGTCCCAGTAGAGATGGGGCATAATCCAAATTTCAAAATACAAAATGATGGATCCGTATAACGAACAAAAAGTGTAATTTCTTCAATTTGACCGAAACTTATTTTAGAAAGTTTTTTGGGGTCGCCTCATACCAATACATAGTAAAAAAAACGAAATTCCAAATGGTGAATCCAATGTAGCTGAGAAAAAAGTCAAATTTGTTCAATTTGACGAAAACTCGTTTTTTAGAAGTTTACAAGTTTGCTGATTACATACAAGACTGGTGTTCTCCTTGTCAGTCAAAATTGAATCTAGTTTCAATTTCTCATTCGCCATATTGAATGCATCATTTTGTATGTTGAAATTTTGACTACGAATTTGTAATTAGTGACCGCAAGAACCCCTAAGAATTGAATTCCGATAAAAATTAATAAAATTTCACTTTTTTGTCCACCATATTTGATCTGCCATTTTGAATTTTGAAAATTTGGCCATAGATTTGTAATCAGCGATCCCATAAACTTATAGAAAAATTATTAATATCTGGCTATTTAAACGAATGAAAAAGAAAGAATTTCTTTAACCGTTTCAGAGGCGGGCGGTCGAACGTTTTCGTCTCATCTATTTAATTTCGTTTCTTTTTTCCTTATTGCTGATGGAAGTTGGCAACAATTTTGGTGCAATAAAGTATTTATTACTCATATGTACCTAAGGTTTACAATCAAGGACGAATATTACAAAAACTTATTCATTTTTTTAATTGTTAATAAACTAAGTATATGTAAATCCCAGGTCAGAATTTAAAATTTTTAAAAATAGGAATATTACAGAAATCGATATTTGTAAATTTTTAACTTCGCGGACATTTTTTTCATGGTTGCCATGGTTTAATCACAAAAAATTGTACTGATTCGAATTCAGGATACTCAAAAAAATAAAAAATTATTAAAATTATCGACTAGAATCAGGTTGGTCACTTTTTGCTATCTCAAAGAGAAAGCATTGTTTCGTTAAAAAAAATTTTTGGTATTTTTTAACGTACAAACATACGCTATGACTTGGGGAGTTCGAATATGCTACTCTCAAAAAATGTCCGCTGTATGGACGTGTATGTCCGTGCGTGCGTGCGTGCGTGCGTGCGTATATAAGTATGTGTGTGTTTGGGACGCTTATTGACGTTCGAATATTCCGCGGTAAAACTTCACCAAACTTTGCGTGTATGTTTGTTATCCATGTCTAGGAGTGGCTTTAAAATTTCAGCGAAAATGGTCGACTCATATTAATTTTATAGCCATTTTTCAAGATTTAAAATTTTGAAAATTTGGATCGTTGAAAATTTTGTCATTTTGTTTACCGTGTGTTAAAGAATTTTTTCTTACCTCTATAACTCGAAAATTAAAGGATTAAATTTAATGAATTTAATTAAATTTTTACTGAATATTAGTTTTATATAGAACTATAATCCTGCTAATTTTCAAGACATAAGACTTATTGCTTCTTAGGAAAAAGAATGTTAAAAAAATGCATTTTGTTAAATAACAATATCTTAAAAGATTTTTGATATTTTACTTTGATAATTACAGTAATAATTTAAATCCACCCTGGTAGAAAATTAACGAGTCGAATTACTTAAGATATCAACGATTAGCTAATCTCGTTAGCTAATCTTAACTAATATTAAGGATAAAATCAAGCTTAGGATTCGCTAAGAGATCTAAATTATACAGATAAAAAAATTGCAGTATATAATTAAAAATATTTTTTATTTATCACGTACATCAAATCAAAAGCGCATGCGCCAATTTAATTCTCAGCAAAATACAGCAGACCGTTACACCGCGTCGCATATTTAAATCGGAGTTGTAATTTATTTCGGAGTCTCATCATTGGATTACACGTGATTGTTTTTTGTGTTAAAAACCCTAATTTATTTATATTGTTAATTTTTTAAAGCAATTGAGTAATTTATTAACTATAATTGTTAGCAAACGCAATATTTTCAAAAAATATAAATCATTTAATAACCTAAAAATGATGTAACGATAAACGGACTATAACCATTAATAGTGTCATATATCTAACTAATATAGATGTTAAGAGTACAAAAAAACATGAAACTAAAAAAAATTGTCCCAAAAACCCCTTGCGCGACTTAGAATTGAACGTTTCAAAGTAAACGTTCTTCAGACGAAACGAACAAACTTATATATATTTTGTGTAGAATTGTCGTTCGCAAAAGCGCGAAAACGTTTTACTTCACCATAACCCGGGATATTTATTTACAAAGTGGGGATAGATTTGAAAGCTGATTGTACATACATTTTAATCATTTATAATTAAACACTTATTATCAAATAGTTACTCCGATAACTAAACTTAATCGATTCATTAATAAATTACTTCTGAATATATTTTTTAAATTAACGAGTTTTTAACTAGTCCGTAACGAAAAAACGTCGCCAGGTACCGGGGTTTTTAGCTAATTCCTTAAGGATATATTAACTAATCCATATAAAATTACTTAAACAATAGCTAAGAACTCCTTAATGTTTCTACCAGGGCAGAGATATAAGCCTAGACATGGTTTTGATAACATTTTTTGTAGTTTGGAATTGTGATTTTAAAATTTTAAATATTTGTGAAATTTTGTAAAATTTTTTTTTGTTATTTTGTACGTGTGACATGTCAAAAAGATGCATATATTCGTAAAGTTCATGTAATTTTCTTTCTATTGGCCTATTTTACGATTAATTCAAAGTTTATTTTAGTTAAAGAGTTACAATTTTTAATTTATAAAATTTGTAAAATTAGCAAAAAATATTTTTCTCAACTCGTGCATGAAAAAGGCTCTTTTCCATGCTTGCAAAAGCGAATGGAAATTAGGCATTCCGAGCATCTTCGCCTGAGCGGGAGTTAATGTACATTACCAGCAATAAGGATAGAGTTTAGGTATGCTTTTTAACTTTGGGACTATGCTTGCCAATTTTTCTGCAGATTCTATGCCGTACAAAGCTTTAAAATAATTTTAGTTTTTGAAAAATCATCAAATATTTACCTGATGAAAAATGTTCAAAAATAGTTCGTTTTTAGGTCAAAATTTGTGATCCCTAATACCTCAAATCTTTTTTAAATCGTTTTAAAAACGTCGTATTTAATCTTAAATAATAATACAAAGTAAATTCATATACAACGTCTTATATATAGTTATAGTTTTAATTATTTGAAAATATTAAAAACGTTTGTAAACGTTCAAACAGTACTGTTTTAATTAACATATTAAATTTATAAAATAACGTTTTTAAAACTTTTTGTAATTCTGTGTGCTTATAAAGTAACGTTATAGTTTTTTTGAACAACGTCTTTAAAACGTTTTAAAACGGTTTTGTACTATTATAAGACTGATTTTTCAAAGAAATAAAATTCTTGTAGCAAGGACTAACTTGATTTTTTATTCTAGGGCTACGATAAATAGACAATAATTTTATTTTATCCTGATTAATTCATTTTAAATAATTTATTCCCGATGTTATGTGTTATAAAGTGTACAAAAGTAAATTTGGAAAGTATTTGAGAAAGTAGAGACCTCTTACTGTTAACTTTACGTGACCAGCGGGCAATGTATCTCATTTAAATCTCAAATTAATTAAAACATATTGAAGTGGTTATAAGAAAATTTGGGAACTTTTAGACCACCCAAGTCCGGAAATTTTGTAAAAAAGGTGTATGTAGATTTCAAATGTCCCAAAACATGTTTCTAACGCATTTTTTAAAAAACTTTGTTTCATTTTATTATTACGAGTACAATGCTTTCTCTTTGAGGAAGCAATAGTTAATTCAAAAACTTAATTAGTTTCATTAATAGTAGTGGTTTGAAAACAGTTTAATACTATTTTATTGATTATTGCAAAGACTTGTTTTAATTTCATTAAATCTTACCCATCGCAAATAAAAATTGGAACAAGACAAGAATTGACTGCCATAGTATGCCCGTTCAATTCTGCAGCTACAATGCAAGCGCCACATCCTCCTTCTAGACACATCGCTTTAGTTCCTTTTAATTGAGCTACTTCACGAATATAAGTATTTAGCGACGTTCCTGCTGGTATGGCCGAAGAAACTATGACAAAGATTTATACTTGCATTGTTCTAATCCAATAATTATTTCTTAAACATTAAGCATAAAAACTCACCTCTATACATAACATTATTAATTGTCACTTGAACAGCAGAATCATCCTCGTCAATCGCTTTTAATTCATTGATTCTGAAATATATGTATTATAAATAATTAGTATAACGTTATATTAATTAAGTATATACAGTATTAAATTATAAGTAGGTAAGATATTTCTTGTTAAATAATTATTATATTACTCATGCACTTGTATTATAGTAGCTTTCAAATATTGTAAATTTTCATTAACTATTATGTGAAATAGTGTAAGGGAAGAAGTTACAGAAAAAAACAAATTCTGTGAAGCATTGTCACGGACGCGGCTGAGCGTCCGTGCTCGCGGCACTTAGGTATCCTGTGACAGTGAAAAGCGCGCGGCTTTGCTGACGCCTTTGCTGACGCTCGTCTTGTACGCCGCCAGTTCGGCTAAAGCTGAGGACCCGCACACACCTCTCCTCTCTCTAAGACATCTGAATAAATTGCTCTTCGACGATTGAGTCGAAGAAGAGGCTAACTCGGCGTTTGCTTGAAGAAAAGGCTAACTCAGATTTCGCTTGAATAAGAGGCTAACTCAGCGGTCGCTCGAAGAAGAGACTAACTCGGAAATCACGTAAAGTAGGGTTACTAAAACTAATTATTTCTTGCGTTTAATTTAGTAAAAAGTAACAAAAAAACAGTAAATTAATGTTTTCGCTAATCATGTGTTTTGCTATGTTTTATTGTTACTCTTTACAAAATTAAATACAAGAAATAATTAGTTAAAATAGCCCTTCGTTACGCGATTTCCGAGTTAGCCTCTTCTTCAAGCGAACGTCGAGCTAACCTATTCTTCAAGCAAAATCTGCGTTAGCCTCTTCTTCAAGCAAACGCCGAGTTAGCCTCTTCTTCGACTCAATCGTCGACTTCTAACCGAACTCGCTGTGTTCGCCCTTTTTCTCGTACACCACAAGCACACGAAGAATGCACGAAGTTTAATTTCCCCGTGCCAATAATGCGAGCATCCATTCCTCTTTCCTCAACCGCCGCACGTTCTAACCACTATATGTAACAAAACAACAGGTGATATATGTAAATCGGTAACGGCGCGCAATAAGAGTTCAAGCCGCCGAAGCCGAGCCGTCAGAAAACCAAGGTGATGAGTATTCCAGCACGAGCGGAAAAGTCACCTTTATTTTCACCTGCCAACTAAAAACTACTCATAATAACCGATCTCCGTTCATAGCTGTTCGCTATAATTTTCCGCGAGTTCTGAAGACAGCAAGCCTCGTTAAGGACGAGGACCTCGCATATCTTCGCCGTATAAGTGCGACGATACATCGTGTGTATCGTTTTCTACAGGAGAGTCTCTCGCCGCAGAGGGGACGCAAGGGCATCGGTCCTTCTACAGGGACATTATGGAAAAAATATACATGTATCCAGCCATATATATATATATATATATATATATATATATATATATATATATATATATATATATATATATATATATATCGGTTCTCTTTTCTTTTCAGTACCTGCAGGAATAGGCTCCAGCCGACTCTGCAGAGTTGGTTCGCCCAACTTTGTCACTATCCTTAACACGGACCCGCTCAGTTTATACAAATAAGGAGCTTGCCTCTTTTTCTTCTGGTCGGGAAATCGTGATGACTGTGGCTAACGACCTCCCCAAGGACGTTTAGGTTACCCGGGTCTCATAGAGAAACTCTGTCTCCAAAAGTAAGATTCTCCCAAAATAAAGCCAGATTCAATTATCCTAACTAACAACCTATTAAAATATAGAGCCTTACTTTATAAATAGTTCCATTCTATGATCTAAAACAATATGTATATTTATTAATAGTATATTTTGTTTGTTTTCTTTTGTTTCTGGATCGAGCGTTGAATACCTTCCACATTAACTCTCTCTCACATGCAGATAGTAAAACAGTCATTACCATACCGATATTTTTAGAAAATATTATAATATTTATAAAATATAAATGAATTATAATTTTTGTTATTGCTACTTCAAATCACACAACTAGTAAGTGAATGTAAATTCCTGGACAAACCGTAAAATATATTTTGATAAAAGAAATTATATAAGCTTGTATTATTCAACATGCGTGTATAACTATGTTGAATAATGAATATACTCATAAATAAAGGAATAAACGTGAACTACCACTTTTCTTAACCCATAAATATTGTGAACTGCAAATTATTGTCTAATATTTATTTACTCTGACACATTCTAAATCCTACTCGCACACACGCCTTATTATAAATTATCAAACATATTTATATACGATTTAACGATATTTTTTATATGATAATTATTATTTATTATAACAGAAATATGAAAGATTAATTCGATATATTAATTAATATTTAGTTATTACATGCCGAATACTAAATACAACAAATTTCTCAGCTTAACTAAATATAGAAATATTTTAGTTGTATAATATATTATTTATGACAATATATGGCAAAAGACCCACTACAACCTAGACCAGGGGCTCCACCCCTGGACCCCGCTGTGCGCCTTGCCTGCTCCCCTTGTTTATTACTTCCTTCATTTTTTCTACCATTACGTAGAAAAATTCACTTTACGCACTAGTTGCATAAACTACTATTTTTGTACGCCCGACGGTAAAAGAAACTTTGAATATCGCGAAGATATTTCATTACATGTTATCTGGGATTACGAAACAATTGTATACCTCGTAATATCTAACCCTTAATAAACTCAGTTAACACGAAGCAAAACGCCCAGTCATATTCACAGTTATTTTAACTGTTGGGTATAGATAATAATTCGGTAAAAGAGCATATTTCCACTGGTTAAGGGGTTAAGCATGAGTTAAATTCTGTAAAAATCATTGTCCATTTTATAGACGGAAAAAGTATTTTATCACAATCTAAGCTTTATATCTTAAATATGTATATTATATGTGATTTTCCAAGAATTATACCCCTCTAAGTGGTCTGCATAGTTCCTTGAAAATTCGCTAATCTACATTATTGAATTTAAGACTTTTTAACCACTTACCACGTGCTTTTAAACCGGGCGGTGCATTTTTCATGGTCACCAAAGCTTTAAAGTATTCTTCAGAAGTGTACTCACGGACTTAAGGAGCTACATTTAAAAAATAAGATTATTTCCAATTATTAGAGACACACATATTAATAATAATACTATAAAAATAGTATAATAATACTACTATTATTGATACATGTGTGTCTAACATTAGAAAATAATTTTTTTTCAAACATGTAGCTCCTTAAGTTCATGAGTATACTTCTGAAGAATACTTTAAAGACTTGGTGACCATGAAAAATGCACCACCTGATTTCAAAAATACGTGGTAACTGGTTAAACAGTCTTAAATTCAATAATGTAGATTAGCGAATTTTTGAAGGACAATAAAGACCACTTAGAGAGCTCTAATTCGTGAAACAGACCGCTATGCATGATGTGGCTAGAAAACTACACAAAGAAAAGTATTCTCCACGTAACGTATTGCGGCGCGCCGAATCGAGCTGCCCGATGTCACCTCGTACTGGAGTGCCGTCTGCCTCTCTTATACACACTTGCATCTCGTATCGCAATTCGCGGCACTCGAAAATGTGGTGCCTAAGGCACGTCAAAACAAAGTGAGCGGCGCGCATTATATAGAGGAGGGGAAAGGTACCGCAAAAGAGGGGGTAGGGTTACGATGGTAGGCGGTGACAGCGGGCAGCTCGATTCGGCGCGCCACATGTATTACGCTGCGTGGTGAATATTTTTCTCCGTGTATGAATAGGTGGCTGCTACCTATACGATACCACCGAGAAACATAGAAGAAAGCAAATTACGACCGGGGCTGCACAAGGATCGGTTACGAAATTGAACTTATGGAATGTGTTGTATGACGATATCCTGCTACTGGAGATACCGGTCGACACCTTCCTCATCGGGTACGTAGGTGACATGGCATCAGCAATCGTCGTTGAAGATGAAGAAGAGGCTCAAGAAAAGTTGAACGTGGTCATAAAACATATCAGTAGGTGAATGGAAGACCACAGATTAGTATCAGTGGTACTATTCAAGCTGTGATATGTATGGGCGGCAATACGCTGTCACATGTTTGTGCATGTGAATAACGGCACAAGATCATAGGTGCAATCATATGGCAGCGTATCACCACCCATATATATCGCTGCGATACATACATATATATATATATATATATATATATATATGTATATGTATCACAGCTTGAATAGGACCACAGTAACCCATAACATACGGAGTTAATATTTTTAACCAGAAAGCAAATAAGACTTTTGACAACATCCAGAGGTCATCCAGACAATGAAGGTAGGACCTGAGAGGATTCAGACCAAAAAATCCATCAAGTATTTAGGTATTGCGGTAGATTCTAGGACGAAATTCGGAGAACAGACCAAGCGAGCAGCAGACATGCCAGCGGCGGCGTTAAGCAGAATTATGGCCAACGTAGGCAGACCAAGAGCGAACAAACGCCGGCTCTTGATGACGGTGACCTATTCCATTCTTCGGTATGTTGCAGAGATTTTGGCCGATGCACTAGAAACTGATGTCGATAGAAAACGTATGACTACAGTTCAGTGGACAAGAGCGTTGAGGAAAGCGAGCTCATACATAACGGTTTCGGAACCACCGATCTTGGTTGAGTCAGGCGTGATTTCAAGCGACTTGCTGCTGAGGACTGAAAGAGAATATATGAAAGAAAAGCAGAATACAACACACAATAAGTCAAAAATGAGGAAAGAGAGATGACGATAATGAGATGGTAAGACCGATGTAACGCAGATGCCAGAGCCAGATGGACCGCGAGACTGGTCGAGGTAATCTATAAGTGGATAGAACGATGGCATGAAGAGGTAAACTATTATGTAGTTCCTCACCAGACATGGGTACTTCCGATCTCACCTCAGACACGTGAGGAAGGTGAAGGATGCAAAGTGCCTACATTGCGGACCGCTGTACTGAAAAAAGAAGAGAGCTCGAGACAACAACAGGGCGAATTACTCCCGATAGCATTGTTGGATTAATGCTGAAGGATAAGAAAAGTTGGGATGAAACCGCTGCCTTCATTGAAAAACTGCTATGGCAGAAGAAACATAACAACTTGGTGGACGACATAAGGATCATCGATTAAGTAACAATAAGAAGAACCGTGAATAACGCTGCAACAAAACAAAGACATCCACCCGGAAGAAATGCGAAAGCGTTTCCGGGGTGGCATTTCTACAAAATAGAAGTAAGTGAAACGAGGTAGAGGTTTCGATCAAGGAAACCAGAAACACTCCGCCATCCGAGTCCTACACACGGAAGGGGGGCGCATCTCCCATGGTTCGTAAACAGAATTCCTCAACTCTCTGGATAAAAAAAATTACATTTGATAGATTACTTGACATTCATTTTAGTTGGCCGACTCGAATTTACAGAGAGAATTTATTCTTTTGTGCAAATGTTTTGCTCATCTAATTTTATTTAACTTTAAAGTCATTTTTCTCAGTTCTTTTTTTACATAACTTCCAGTAACCGACGCTGTGGCGGGGTAGCGAAGCCACACCTCAGACGATCGGCGAAGTTAAGCAGTGTTGGGCGCGACTAGTACTTGTATGGGTGACCGCCAGGGAATCTCGTGGCCGATGCAACTTCGTTCGATCGCTTAGGTGATGTTTTAGACTCTACAAAGTAAGCGGGTGGTGTGCAGTGATCTGTTTCGGTGTTCAAGTCTACGGAATCGGAATGTGACATAGACATCCAATTCGAACATACCAAATACACCGATCATCCTGGAGCGGAGTTAGTCCTGATACGGGTTTCCCCCGCTCCACAGGCATAACCCTGGGCGAATGCGGGATGTCATTAGGTAAGAAAATATATAGTTATGGAAAAAATAGATATACAGAAAAAGTAGGTATGAGACATACTTGCTAGGCCAAGAGACTAAAGGTGGATAACCCCCCCCCCCCCCTCCCGCTAAAAAAAATAGATGGAGGAGCAAATTGTGATTACAGAAAGAAAAGACACGAAAAGAGAGAAAATATTTAGAGTTTCTGTAAGAAAGGATAAAACCACGCGAGAAAAATAAGAAAAAGAGTTTGTGTACGGTGACACCTGTGAGTGTAAGAAGAGAAGTTCGATCATCATACTGTCGATAATAGACAAAAGAAAGCAATAACAGGTAAAGGAATCAGATGCAAAGCAAGCGCCAAGGAATGAGAAACAGAGGAATTCAAAAGAGACAGAAAAATAAATGAACACGGATGTGATGAAAAATATACGAATGAAATATAGAGTATGTTTGAAAAAAATATACAAATTTAGCATAACGAATATAAAAGGGAACAGCAAAAGCAGACATTGGAAAAGTCAAAAACGGCAGACGAGAAATTAATCAAATATAAGAAGAAGACTAGCAGAAGTGACAGCAATATGTTGACCGTGCTGACTGAACGAATCTAGGAAATGAAGGAGTAAGTGAGAATTATAGAAGCAAGAAGAAAAGAGAGAGATGAAATGATAATAGAAATCCATGAAGCACGAGAAGAGAACAAGAAAATTGTACATGCGATAATAGCGGAGAGCGTTAAGGAAAGAATTATAAAGGAAAATTAACAGAAAGAAAAAGTTGTGAAATTACAAGAAAGAGTAGACAAAATTGAAAAAGATGAACGGAAACATAAACGTGAAGAGATGACAGATGCACTTGCGACCAACCAATTGAAAGGTTTGTAGTTAAAATGGGGAAAAAGAGATGTGATTATTCGAGGATTAACTGTACACATAGAGGAATAAGGAGTAATGACAAGAGTTGAGACAGTTTTCAAAGAAAAATTAGACACACAAGCTATGGTGGACCACGCAAGACTAGTCGGAGGTGGTAAAATAATTACGGGAAAAATGATACATTTAATCGAATAAGAGAGAAAGTTATGAGCAGAATAAGTAACTAGGAGAAGAGCAAATATACATTGATCACGATAGAACATATAAAGAAAGGGATATGCAGAAGAAAATAAGGGAAAAGGCGAAGGAGGAAAATAATCGCGGAAAACATGCAATTGTCAAATATATGAGGATAAAAATAAGAAATACGTGGTACAGATGGGATGAAAAGAAAGAGTAAGTGTTCAAAAAATAATAATCAAAAAGCAAGATGAGAGAAAAGAAATATAATAGAAAGAAATAGCTAGGTTAAACAGAAAGGATCTAAATAGTAAGAAGTAAAAATTAGGCAGCACGTAATTAGAAACAGTGAGTCAGATAAAGAAGAGATATAAGAAGACTCAGATAATGATTATTATAAAACAAAATTATTATTTTGTAAAAAAGTTAAATGTGCAAATAGCCGAAACCACGTGTATCCCGTGAAGAAATCATTATTTTGATAATAAAAAAATCAGATTTGACCTTGAAGTAACCTTGAAGCGGGGTCAAGGGTAAAAAACGGGCCATTTACCATTATTGAGACAAGTATAAACTACTGTCATAAACTACTGTCCAAATTTCAGCTTGGTTGGTCAAGCCGTTCTCGAGATATTGACGGAACAAGGTTACAAACAAAAAGATCAAATTCGATCTTGACATGACTTCGTAATGAAATAAAATAGAGGATTTAAGGATAAATAAATAAAATCAAATATATAATAAAATAATTATATTAGAAAGTTTTTTATGGTCGTTGGTCGATTGTAAACTAATTAAAATTATATAATTATTAGTTATTCTGCATATTCACATACTACGTACTGTTAATTTTCATCTCTTCATACTTCTTCTTTCGCGACGTTAACATGTTATTAGTGCAGATGATATTATTTGTAGATAAACTTTGATTTTTCTGGGTCCTGGTATTTCCAGATATAGCGATCGTTTAGCGTCAAATCGTAGTAATCCTTCCAAAAGAGGGTCAGCCACTTTATACAAATGATATGGCTTTATGAGAGTAGATTTATCGACCGTGAGCGACTCTCCAGCTTGGATGTTCTTTCTTGAACGATAGATTTGAGAGTGTCCTTATAATTGAATATTTGAATGATGTGCTCTCACACTTTGTTCCATTCTCTCGTCTCCTTCCCTTTACGATCCATGTTCTCTCTCTCTCTCTCTCTCTCCCTCTCTCATTCTCTCTCTCACCCTTTCTTTCTCTCATATACTATGTATATATTGCAAAATTAAAAGAAATTTTCTAATAATAATAATAAATAAAAAAAGTTCATTGGTAATTATTTATGTGTTCTTTTCTGTCTTATGGAATAATTTTGTTGTCCACCACTGACATAGGGTTTTGACTTTTACTAACCTTTAGCCTTGATTAGGGTGCACCTGTTTGACTTTCTTTAAATATTTAAAAATTCAAAACAGCTTAATAAAGTCAATATTTCTTGTGAAACCTTTTTATTTTCAAGAATAAGGTTAAGAATTAGTCGTCCGTTGGGAGGAAAACCATGCCATTTCGGCTGAGCGGTGAAAGTTATGTCATATCGGCCGAGCGATGAAAAGTATATCATTTTGACCCAACGGTGAAGACCATACCATTTCACCGATGATTCATTTTTCTACAATTTTGAGTTGGAAGCACTTTCGAGAATTTAGTTACATAGCGTTTTAAACATTTAATGATATATTGCTTGCTGCAAATAACATAATTATGAGGGACTTCTTCCATCAAGCGTTTTTATTGCTTAAATTTCAATTATATAACCAAAGAAATAAGTTTTTTGCTTATAGGTTATTAAGCGAAAAATGATCTATTATGATTAAACTTTTTTTTTCTATAATAACAGTATGAAATAAGACAAATAAAGATAAATAAAAATAATAGTGTATAAATAATAATAGAAATAATAACTAATATAATATCATAATAATAAAATAATAGTCATTGTTACTGTAAAAATACTTAAATTTTCTGTATAACAATTTATTTTTTGGGCTGGTAATTTATAAATAATATAATATTTTGGCTCTTAATACGTAGTCAAAACTAAAACATAATTAGATTTTAACTGGTTATATTAATTATGACACAAAAACCAACATTTAAATCAAAATTATTATATCTTAGTGAAAACTCACCGATAATGAGCGATTTTTTATTTTTCTCAGTATATTTTTGATCTGGTCGCTTTTCCCGCGTCACCGCTTGCCGCCCGCGCCGATAGTCAAAAATTAAGTTTCCACAAAAAGAAATGCAAAGAATGCTCGATCGGATAGGCGTATATAACGCCTATGATCTCATCTATTTTATTCCACTTATAAATAGTCGAGCTCAAAAACAACAAAACAGAATTCTCTATAAAATTAGGAATACTGCACATGCAAAAATCGCCTAAATGACTATATGTTTCCTAAAATTTATTTTAAAAAACGAGGATGAAAACTATACATGAGAGCTATACAAGAGGTGAAAACTATATATCTATAACACAAGATACAATATGTATTAGTGATCTTATAATTGCTAAGCTTATGTACGGATGGACGTCGGTTTGATCCACATTTTATAAAATAAATTTTTCTCCGCCTTTTATCAAATATATATTTTTATTTGTATATAATAATACAAAAATAAAATATTTATATATGCGACTCCTCCCTTAACCCATTTCATCACAAGTGGCGATTTTATACTCGATTGGTTTTTTGCCTAATACCGCCATTTTGAAATTTTCCAACGGAAATTTCAAAATTCTGACTTCAGAATCGGAAAGGCCGGACAACTTTACTTCAGAAAAGTGCTATTGGTTATTATTATTTTTTTTTTCGACAATTTTTTAGGCAAAAAACCAATTGACTATAAAATGGCCGCTTGGGAAGAAATGGGTTAAGGAGATGTGAAAGTGCACTAACAACAACTACAATATACAATTTTAAATTTTCAAACGTATTTTTCTCCGAGAGTTAATAATGAAAGTTTTTGAAAATTTTATTGTAGGTTCCTGGTAAGAATACGAAGGGATAAGAAGTGTGTCGATTTTTTAGAAATATTTATTTATTGCAGAGGAAAAAATATAAATGTGATGCCGGTAAGGTACGGATTATTAGTTCACTTTCACATCTCCTTAATTATGATAAATAAGTAGGTAACATTGAGTCATTTAGGCGATTTTTGCGTGTGCAGTATTCCTAATTTTGTAGAGAATTCTGTTTTGTTGTTTTTGGGCTCGACTATTTATAAGTGGAACAAAAAAGATGAGACAAAATATGTAAGTGTCTATAAACGCCTATTCGCTCGAGTATTCTTTGCATTTTTTGTGGAAATTTAATTTTTGACTATCGGCGCGGGCGGCAAGCGGTGATGTGGGAAAAGCGACCGGATCAAAAATTCACTATTAGAAAATAAAAAATCGTTCATTGTCAGTAAGTATCCACTGAGATATAATAATTTTGATTTAAATGTTGGTTTTTGTGTCATACTTAACATAATCAGTTAAAATCTAATTATGTTTTAATTTTACCAACTCAAAATTGTAGAAAAATGAATCATCGGTGAAATGACATGGTCTTTACCGCTCTGCCGAGGTGGCATGGTTTTCACCGCTCGACCGAAATGGCATGTTTTTCCTCCCAACCGACATAGTATAAAATTTTGTTAAAAATTCTGTTTCTGACCTAATATCTGTATCTTTTCATAGGTCTCAACATAGATTTATATAAAAAAATATATTCAACCACAACTTTAAACATACCATACATTTAAAACATAAAAAGAAAATCTGGTGCGGAAAACGCAACTGGAAGTTATAAAAATAAAGAATTGAGAAAAATGACTAAAGTAAAATAGTAAAATTCATGCATACTGATAGTACTAATTAAATAAAAGTTAATTCGTAATTATTTATGATTTCATTTTTATTTTATGGGACACATTTTTTTAGTCCACCACTGACATATGGTTTTGACTTTTACTCACGTTAGTCTTGCTTAGGACGTAATTATTCAACTTTTTTTGTCACGCAAATGTTGAAAAGCATCGAATTTTAGATAACAACGAAATTATTTAAAAAGATTAAAACAGCTTAAACGAGTTAATTTTAGCATTACTTTATTTAAAAGCGAATTTCCAATATAAAAGTCTTAAACCCGATTTGTCAGTACCTTTCTTTGAGAAAGCATCCAGTTAAACGAGTTGGCAGCGGGTTTTTAATCTAGAATACTTAACTTTTGAGATTAAGAATTATTGTTATTCACATATAAGGTTACGCACCTATTATGTTTTTACTTAATTATGTTGCAAAATATCTTCTCACGTGTTGCATTTACTTTGTGATTTAACGTTTTGTTTTGTAATTGTGAAAGTATACAGTGAAAGTAAATGTGTGTGTCTCGATTGTTCACTGTATAAGCCCTCTGATAATTTCAAGTGACAGAACGTGTATCTTTTTAAACGACGATTTTCTAAGCACTATCATTGGAACAATTTTTAATATTTGAAACGCAATCCGTCAGTTGAAATAATCGAAGGGTGTATACATGTTTGACAAAAAATTCATAACAAAACATTATTGGCATAGAATACCTTTATTGTAAGATCATATTTAAATAACAATTAACGATAACATATTTAATAAAATCTTAAATATACAGAATATTTTTAAAAGCTCTAATTACTCACGCTGCATGGGTTAACGCACTTTCTCCTTGACCCATATTTGAACGCCAAAAGTGTGACTACTTCGTAAACTTAATACATACGTAGAGTCAAATTCTTCGCGATGTTTTCCCTCTTGGTAGGACAAACTCCTCACCGTAACTCAACACCAAATTCACTCCCAGTTTATCCGTAAGTATAACTTCCACGAGGTATAAAATCCCTCTCTCATGATTTTCGACCCCCTCTCAACGAAACTCAACGAGCAGGTGCACTTCGGATTTGTCTTTCGCTTTCTGTACCCGAGGCGCAACTAAAAAATACCGCCTTGTTAGTAAAGGCGCAGTCACGCTCGCTTTACGCGCAGTGTTTGCGTGTATGTCTTTTTGCATAACGCTCGCTGTAAAAGTGGTAGTAGCACCTTAAAGCTCAAACCATTGGCATATTTGTGAAGTACATGCGTTTCTTTGCACAGAACATCAACTTGGCAATTTTTCGTCGTGAGTACGCAGAAAGGGAATCTAGCAGGCTGCGAATAGACATACATGTGACTCTTCATACATGAAACAGTCGGTTATTATTTACTGTGGATAATTATTTCCCTTATCTTGTTTATCAAAATTATTTTTCATTGTATGAAATCTGTGTCAGTGCAAGAAATGTTGAGTGTAGAAAAAATTGTAGTCTTTCGCATCTCTTATTCGTAGTATTCTACAAATACAAACATTATTAGTGCTGATAATCGCGTTAAATCGCAATTATGTGACGCTGCAGCTTTGCATATTCCATTGAAATGTCAACGCAAATTCACTATGCTACGTTTGAGACTTTGAGTTTAGAAAATAGTTTTCTATACAGAGGAAAAAGTCAAATTTTAGATTTAGTTTCAATTTTATTAATATAATATAACAAGAGTGAATACTCTAAACTAATATAAAAATTAGTGAATACTTCTTTTCATTATGTGCTGACGTTCAAAACCGCTATGTAGAATAATTTCAATAATAAACTATTATAATATAATACACTTTTAAGAAGAATCATTTATCGAATAATGAAAGGAACTTACCAAAAGTTCAGTTCATGATATTATAGTAAGCTATTTTACGTTAATTAATAGCTTCTACTCGGGGTCTCATATGAAGGCATTTAAAAATTTCGAAGCATATAAATTTTACGAGACAGGATTAATTCTCCAACTTAATCAGGTTTAGGTGTCTGAAAATTGTATAGTTATTGGTGAGGTTAGTATTGATTTACCTTTTTAAATATTTTATTAATCAAGATTGATTCAAATATTGTTAATCAAAATAATTATTTTACAGGTTTAACATTCACAGAGATTATATATGACGGTACTACAATATTATGAGTGCCTATTGTACTTGTATGACCGGATTCGAAGAAGTATGTAGCCACACATCAGCTTTCGCTTTTGCTATACATTTTAAAACAAGTACAAATGAAATATCTTGTACAGATAAGCTTTTGTATGGACTGTCCCAAAAATATCAAAAACAATAGAGCCAAAAAGATCAGGGATATCGACTGGGGTAGAAAAATTAAAAGTTATGATAAAAGTAAGTAATAGTGATTAGTATTAATTGAGTAAATATTTCAATAAATTAATAAAATAATAATATCCAATATTTAAAGGTGCTATTTAAGGTGAGGTTCTAGTGAAATCGATTTTTTATCCTTTGCATCTATTATCTGAATTTTGGGCATCATTATCTATATGGAAAAATAATAAATTGCACTAATTTTCAGCCCAATTCATTCATTATTCACTTAGATTATATATTGTAAAACAATATAGCTAGTTTTTAATAAAAAAAATCTGCTATCTCTGGATTATCTAAGTTGTTTTACAATATAGCTAGTTTTTAATAAAAAAAATCTGCTATCTCTGGATTATCTAAGTGAATAATGAATGAATTGGGCTGAAAATTTGTGCAAATTATTATTTTTCCATATAGATAACGATGCCCAAAATTCAGATAATAGATACAAAGGATAAAAAATCGATTTCACTAGAACCTCACCTTAAATAGCACCTTTAAATATTGGATATTATTATTTTATTAATTTATTGAAATATTTACTCAATTAATACTAATAACTATTACTTACTTTTATCATAACTTTTAATTTTTCTACCGCAGTCGATTTCCCTGATCTTTTTGGCTCTATTGTTTTTGATATTTTTGGGACAGTCCATACAAAAGCTTATCTGTACAAGATATTTCATTTGTACTTGTTTTAAAATGTATAGCAAAAGCGAAAGCTGATGTGTGGCTACATACTTCTTAGAATCCGGTCATACAAGTACAATAGGCACTCATAAAATTAAAATTTGTTAAAAAAGGATCCTGCGCAACCCATCTTCATATCATGATTCCAAAAAATTTGAGCATGTTCCTTGTCGCAATGACAAAAAATGATAGGAATTAGATTTCTATATTTGCTTAAAGTTACTTGAGCATAAATATGTCTTCTAAACCGAAAAAAATTATAATAAAATTTGTTAAATTACAATAAATTTTGACATAACTGATTTTTACATTAAAATTGTAGGGACTAAAATCAAATTGTGATCCTTATTATTTTTGGGTATAATCACAAGGAATATGCTCAAATTCTTTGGAAGCGTATCATCAAGATGGTTTGCACGGGATCCAATTTGAATCATGAAAAGCATAAAGCTGAGAAAATGGGATTTTAGTAAAAAATGAATGAAAAGTAATCATATTTATAGCTTTAGTACTTCTCCAAACAATTTAATTTGGATTTTGACATTACCTTGATATCACAAAACGTTTTTAAAGTATTTTAAAAACATTTGAAATCAAACTTTGAGACGTTCAAAAATAAATTTGGAAAAACGTGTTCGAAAAATGTTGGAAAAGCGTCTGAATGTCCACAGATTTGATACACATAAGGCGCTGTAAAACCGGTTTTAAACCGTTTATAAAACTTTCCAAGGACTTTTGAATGGTAACAATTTAAACGGTTTCAAACCGTTTTTAAAACGTTTGGATAAACCGTTTTTAAAATGTGTAGATAAAACGTTTTAAATACGTTTGTAATGGGTTGAAAAAAAACTATCCAAAAGAATTGTTTAAATGAAATTTAATGATACAAATATTACCAAAATTGGAAGTATCACCCGAATGGTACCTCCAATATTGGTAATATTTGTAACATTAAATTCCATTTAAACAATTTTTTTCGATATGTTCTATGCTAGTTTTGTTTGAAACCATTTTGAAACCTTTTAAAACGTTTTTAAAATGGTGTTACAACATCTTATGTGGAACGAATCTGCGGACATTCAGACATTTTTCCAACGTTTTGAAACGTGTTATCAGGGTATATACTATCAATATAGCATATTTAAACTTTAAGTTTGTGTTTTACTTGAGTATTGGTGGTATGCGCTAAATCATGTTTATGACTGAAGTTAATTTACAACATGAGTGTATTAAAATCCAGGTACGAATATGTCTCAAATACTCTTATGAATCAAAAAATTTAATTTAATTCTTGTTTTCCATAATATTCTGTTAGATAAAGCTTTTATATTTGAATCTGTCTTAGTAACTATGTTAGATATATAATAGAGCATTATGCGTATAACTATACGTATTGTGCCTAGTATTATTTTATAATAATTTACTAGCTATCTTGAAATGTTTTAACCTTTTTATGGCATTTTATTAGACTTAACTTTGACTCATTATTGTGTAGGAAAGTGACTCTTCTGTATGGTTTCCAGTCAGCCTAAAAATATAAAGTACCACAAAGAAAAATACTCAAAATCAATTATACAGTCTATCTAAAGAATGAAAGATCTTATCTGATTATTATAATTTAAGTATCACACATGTAGATATTTCCAAGCACATGTTTACAATGTAACTGAAACAATGACAGCTGTAGGGTACTACACCAGCACCCTGTGTAGTCGTCTGCTGTTGGGACGTTTGCGTTGCGGTCGGTAAGTCAATGACTGTAGGTTGGTATGACTTATACCAACAGATTTAATAATTCAGCGCATAATTTAAAATATTTGCAGAGTAATAGTTGGAGTATTAGCATATACTTTAATGTATATATTTATAATAACTCAAAAAACATAATTCGAAAAAAGAAGAATGAAAATTAACAAAATTATCGATTTTCTATAAGTGTTTTATAATCTATAAAGTATCGTAGGACCTCGAGAAAAAGGGTACCGCAGAAAATGGACTTGGTATAGGTTTCTACATACACTTATGAGTATTTTTCAGCAAAAAAAATTTTTTGATTTTTTGGTAAAAACCACCAGAATTCCACCTTAAAACAAAAATAGTGCTTTATGGTCTCCAGTATGAAAGCATTATAAGACATGACTATCAAATGGATATGGAATTATATCATCGAAAGGTTTCAATTACTGAAACAGCATTTGTAATATCCCTAAAGAATACTGGATTTGATACATCACCTGATGACTTAATAAATTGTGAATGTTCCTGTATGAAATAAATATCCCTAAAGAATTCTAGATTTGGTACATCACCTAATGGTTTAATAAATTGTGAATGTTATGGATTAGTTTGTATACAGATTAAGTGCTCTTATCAAATGTACAATTCACAGATGGATATTGCTAAATTTTCAACAGTGAAAGGAAGTTTTATTAAATTAAGCGAAGATAATAATGAATATGTGTTGGATAAGAATTGTCAGTACTATTATTAAATGTAATTACAAATATATTGTACGGAAACTAAATTTTATGACTGTAGCATGGTCTAAGCACGACATGCTTACACACCGTATTAATATTGATGAGAAATTTATTGCGGAGATATAACAAAAAGCTAAAATTTTTCATGCAAATATTATCATTTCTGAATTATTGTCAAGATGGTATACGATTTTAAAAGACTCTATACAAGTAGAACTATGGTATGATTGCCGTAGTCCTGACAATGGACAAGAGATGGTTCGATGTGCCAATGAAACGTGTCTAATCCAGTGGTGAAGGATTTTTCTGGTTTTGTAAAACGTGTAGAACATGTCTACTTGAATCTGAAGAAGCACTTGATTGAGATGAAACAGTATTTTAATTTAATTGTATTAAAAAAGGGTTTAAATACAATTAAATAAATAGTTAGTTTTTTGTTTAAAAATTAATTATTTTTTCTAATAAATATATATGTGTGTGTGTGTGTGTGTGTTGTTCAGCGAATTCTTTTATATACATTTCACATTAATTTTCGGGTAGACAAACAAGTCTATGAAATTGTGCGAAGCCCGAGAAATGCAACGGTCGACAGCGTTCAGGAAATCATCTCCCCACTCGACCGATCAAATCGACAGCTATTAGGATAGAGCTAGGTTGAGTTGGTTATACATTACATGCAATCGCCATCTAAAATACCTTCCAACCGTAAACACTGTCACACCAAACCTAAATATATTATACTAAACAGCTTTACTAGGGCGGGCGCCAGTACGTCGAATCTCTTCTGCAGCAGCACCGGGAAGACACCGTCCGGCTTCGCTGATTTATAGGGCTCGAACGTGCGCACTCCATTCTCTTATTGTTCGTTATGTATCACCTCAGCTTTCAGTCCTTGCTCCGAGCGCGGAACCGGAAACTTACCTCCTGTTCCTAGGCTTGGGTGTATGGTAAGTGAGCCTCAAGTAGCCCACCCAGTGCATCCTGTCCTTCTTCCGCAGAGTCCTTTCCATCCCTGTTCCTTTCCGCCCCAGTTCGTTTTCCTCGGGTTTCTTTTCAACTTGTTCTCCGTCCCTGTCCCTCCGATTTGGAACACAATATGATTGTGGTCCGACATCGAGACTTCATCCGAAACCTGACAATTTCTTATCTCCGCCCAGAGTGACCTCGATGCAAGAGTGATGTCAATAACCTCCTCTTTTATCAAGATCTGAAAGGTCGGTTTACTGCCTTTATTTAGTATATCCAAATTTGTTGAGACCAGGTAATCCAGTAGTTCTCCCCTCTTGGATTGATGTTTGAGCTGCCTTATACAGTGTGATGCGCATTGACATCGCAGCCCATAATCAAACCTATTCCCTAGGCCTCGCTCTCTCTTACCAGAGGAACGACCTCTTCTAGTGGACATTCCGCAGTGTCGTATGGGAAGTAGTACTTGGGTACCGTCTCCGTCTCAAGTCCCTTAATGATAAGGCATGTCGTTTTTGCGTCAGCGCTGCCACTGATCAGATTGCCGCAGTTGCTTAAGCCAGCTGTCCTGCCTTTAAGAATCCAAGGTTCTTGGATTAGGCATATATGCCTGTGTGCACCTTCGCTAGTCGACTGACTAGAACCTCCGAGGCACCTATGTTATGGTGCAAGTTTATCTGCGTGAACTTGATTATGAATGGCGGTATGCGACCGGTCCCGGTGGTCTCGTTTACGTCTGTTCGCCTCTCCCGATTATTCATCAGGATTGGCTATGCCTTCTGCTGCCCCTTTCTCACTTACCTCTTCTCCGAGGGAGTCCGTCTCCAGAACCTCCTCAGTCTATTCCTCAGGGTTGTCGCCTCGTTTACCTTTTGTTTGATAACGACGATATGGGCCCTGGCTCCACCGCAGAAGGGTTTGAAATCTAAGTCCTTCAGCATTTCTACTTCTTTCGGCTTCAATAGGACCTGTATCGCCGAATCTCCTCCATCTTCTTCGCTTCGGCCCCTGTGGGCACCTTCCAACGGCTGGTGATCGTCCAAGAACTTGTCTTCAATGTGAAGTTCTGCCTCCCCAGTTTCTTCACTACGACCTCTGGGATGTGTACCCCGAGGGCGTAGATCAGAGCCCTCGTCAGCTTCTTGAGGTCCCCCATCTCAATAACCTTAAGTTGGGTATCCTCCCCACATGACCATTTGCTGACGTTTAACGCCAGTCAACCCTTATCATTTTGGTCCTTGCAGTGAAAGATCTGTGATCCTCTCAGGAACCAATTCTTCAGGAAGCTCGGGAAGTAGCCTCCGTTGGGTGCGCCACCGATATCCGCTTCAAGGGTCGCCAGCACTTCATTTCCTTCCTCTTCGCTAAGTCGTGCCTCCGGGTATCCAACAGGGACAATGGCTATCTTAAGGGCAGTGTCCACCACCCTGCTGCAGCTGCTCGCAGCCACCCCCACAAACCGCTTCTTAATCTCCCTCGGGGTGGAGTCTTCCGAACACGTTCTTTTGGGTATATCGGTCGACGATCCCGCCTCCGATATCCCTCCAGTGTGCTCATTTCTCAACTCCGCCCCCGTGGAAAATTTTCTGTGCTTGTGCTTGTTTCTTTTGGGTTCGCCGTCCTGATGGCCAGCTTCCTATCCTGATTTGTTGACAGCGCCCTTCTACCCTCGCTCATCCAGCCGCCGATGGCACCTTCTGGAGAGGACCCGACACGATTTCCATATCTTAAACCGGGACCCACGGTAAAAGTATTATTGTAGGTTACGAAAAACACCTTTTCCGACGCAAAAAAAAACTTGTCATTACCGTAAGTATCACATAATATTATCTAAATATAATATACTTGCTCTGTAACTAATAGAAGCCTTTATTTACTACTTAATTTTCGAAAAATTCGGTATGAACTTGTGATCCCATTTAAATCACATTCAAAAACACGGTTTGTTGTACTCCTAACGTTAGGTCTCGTGGTCTGATGACGTCAGAGGTAAAAAAGCCTAATGCGATTGTCCCTTTAAATAGTTCAAATGCTTCACCTTCATCCGGTCATCACTTCTTTATCAGAGGATAAAGATCTGCGAGTTGAAGCTTGCGTAGAACGAGATAGGAAATTGAGTATGAGAGTCTATATCTCTCGCACGCTGAAGAAATAAGGAAAATTGAGAAGTGATTATTGATTTGTTTTAAATCAATAATTTTCCGAAATTCTACTGAAAAGAGCCTGGTGCAATCTTCTGCTGAGATACTGCCGCAAATCTCCTGCTCGCGCGAGTGCAAAATATTAGTCAAAAGTTTGCATTTGAGCTTTCTCAAGACTTCTCTAGTAAGACCTGATGCAAGTCTCTCTTCAATTATTGTGCAATTCTGCTGCGAAGGCCTCAAGGAAGCGCCTATCAGCAGAAATATAGTCAAACTCTTAATAGTATAAAAGATTGAGATAGAATTGCAGTAGAATTGCAAATTGCTTTGCTACCAACGTCTCTGTCTAGAATTGTTGGCTTAGTCCTTGTCCTGTCTTTTCCCTGCTATTCATTTACTCTTATATTCTTTAAATGTTTTTCAATAGTTTTTCGTCAATTTTCTTCTCCTTTAAGTATATCCATAATCTTCTCCTGTCAACTTTGTCGAATGCCGCTTTTAGATCTACAAAGAATACGAGGGTAGTTCAATAAGTCTTTAGAATAAAGTATAAAAACAATTTTTTTTGGGTAAATTTTTTTTTTATTTTTCAACATAATCTCCTTGGAGCTCTATACACTTGGTCAATCGCTTTTTAAGTTTTTTTAATCCTTCAGAAAAGTGCGTTTTCGGAAGTTCCTCAAAATAAGCACTTACAGAGGCAATGGCGTCTTCGTTGTCCGTAAATCTCTGTCCACCGAGCCATTTTTTCAAGTTTGGAAATAAGAAAAAGTCACTGGGGGCTAAATCTGGTGAATACGGTGGGTGTTCGACCAATTCGAATTTTAGTTCTTCAATTTTAGCCATTGAAACGAAGCATGTGTGAACTCGGGCGTTGTCGTGATGAAAGAGAATTTTTTTCTCGCCAAATGTGGTCGTTTTTTTTTAATTTCTTCTTTCAGCTGCTCTAATAATGATGCATAATACTCACCAGTAATTGTTTTACCCTTTTCCAAGTAGTCAATAAGTATAATTCCACGTGCATCCCAAAAAACTGTAGCCATAACCTTACCAGCTGACTTTACGGTCTTTGCCTTCTTTGGAGCTGGTTTGCCTGTGGAAATCCATTTGGATTTGGATTGTTCCTTTGTCTCAGGAGTGTAGTGGTGTATCCATGTTTCATCCACAGTCACAAATCGACGAAAAAATTCCTCAGGATTCCGACTTATGCGCGCCAAAAGAGCCTCAGAGGCGACCACTCTATTGCGTTTATTCTCAGCTGAGAGCAAACGCGGTACCCATCTTGCCGATAGCTTTTTCATGCCTAATTTTTCATGTAGAATTGAAACAACTGCACCTATAGATATCCTTGTGGCCTCAGCTAACTCACGCACTTTTAATCTTCTATCCTTCAACACCATATCGTGGATTTTATTGATGATTTCGGGAGTAGTTGCTTCTACGGGCCTTCCTGAACGTGGTTCGTCACTTATTGATGTACGACCACGCTTAAATTCATTTACCCAGTTATAAACCATTGCTAAGGCAGGGGCAGATGTGCATTGAATTGAGTCCAATTAATTTTTTATCTCATATGGAGTTAAACCCTTTAAATGAAAATGTTTAATTGGTACACATACAAGGTATCAGTAATTAAGACATATCCATGATGTCAGTAATTAGGACATTATCTGATGTTGGTAATTAGGACATCTATAGGCTGTCGGTAATTGGTACACGTACAAGGTTTCGGTAATTGGTACACATACAAGGTGTCAGTAATTAGGACGTATACACGATATCTGTACATATGCGCGCAATCTTGCGTTAGCTGATACACGCACATCAGAAATATTTATATATTTATTTGTGTGGAAGTATGTATTCGTTCCGTACAATATTTTATCCCTTCACAAGATTTTAGTCACATACTTGACTAGATACTAATTAACAGCTAGAATACGCAATTAGCTAATCGTTAAATTCTTAACGAGTTTGGATCATCAGTTTTTTACCAGGGATTAATAGCTTAGGATATGAACAATTTTTGGATTATTTTTCAATTATTTAAAATGATTTAACATTTTTTATTTTACTGAAAATAAGTTATTGGAAATTTGAACGAATTCCCGCAGTATTCACTATATTCATCAAGTGAACATACCTAGTTGATAACCGTACAGACCTCTGGCGCCACTAACCACAAATTGTGACGTATGCTGTAAGTCACGTGTCGTTTCTCGCAATTATCAATAACAACGCGCGAAGTTTAAAATCATTTTTAATCAGATATTAAAAACGATGCAAGCTTATTTAGAAGTAAGAGTAACTTAGCGTATTAAAACGTGTGCAGAATAGAGATACTTTATAGTAGTAATGGTCATTCGAATAAGGCTGGTACATAAACAATAATAGGCGAGAAAACTCAGTCATGTACAGAGATCTGCTAGGGGATAGACCCTGCCGTCGAGCAGAGGATTAGTGAAACAGCCCCACAGGTCTATACCTCGGCGAAGTAGCCGCAATAAAACGATAGACTTCGCACATGTATCATACCTGGAAAGGACAAGGTTCGATGCATGGTGAACACAGTGCGGATTATCTGCAACGGCGTCTCGATATTTAACCCCACCAAACAACGGACCATTCTGCTGAACGAGGAAGGAGTCGATGGACAGAACCGCTCTGACCTCCGTGCGAACAGCTACTCCTACTACTACTTTATACTTGTATCCTTTTTATATTTGAAAGCTCTATAGAATACACTCAAACATTCATTTTCCATACTTTAAATCTCGTGTTATATATTTTATTTATTGAATTCCTTTCACCCTTTTTCATGAGTCGGGAGAATATTTCAATATCGATCCGTTCGACTACGAACCAAAATATATTATTATTCTATTAGTTAATTAATAAAATCATTAATTAAATATACATTCAAACCTCGCGGTTATATTCAACTTATATACTTACTACACCAGAAATTCGCGACGTTACAAAATAGAATAGAATAGAGAGCAGGCTCGAGCGCGGCATCTGCACTTCTTGCTTACCTATAAGGCGGGGACAAGACTTGTACAGACTTATAAGCGACAAATATTGTTTAACTGATTTCTCTTTAACCACATTGAAAACCGATCCTGCAAATTTACACAAAGATTTGTGAGGGTCGAAGGTACATATATAAAAGCCCCCCATTGTACACAGCGGGTTAAAATGATATTACCCACACTTACCTTATTATTATTGTAACAAACAGAAGCAGTGTACATTTTTTGCAAAAGTAAATATCAATACGTTTAAATGAATTTATAAAATGTAATGGAATTATTAAGAATGATTTAATAAATGTAATTATAAAAGAATAAGAAAATTCAAGAATGAAGTTACTTCGGATTCCAGCATAAAGAACTGATAAAATGTTTATTTAGAGAACACTTTCTTGAAAGGAATATGTAAGCATCTGAGGGCCGACGTTGGTCTTTCGTCGACGACAAAAGAACCAGTTCAGTTGCGAATCGAAGCTCGAGATGTACACATCGCACTGAATTATTCTCATTTTGATTTTTATACGAGCACGTCACAGGATAATTAGGATTTAAAAGTTAATAAAAAGAAACATTAAAAATGAAAATCATCTTTAGTAAACTTATTTGATCTCCTTCATAAAACTTGATTTGTTAAGTAACAATTATAATTATCCTTTTTAGAGGTAGTTTTCAACATAATAGGCCACTAGGTGGCGTATTAACCAGACGCTTTTACGGTTGCTCCGTAAACTTTATTAATTTAAATAAGTATACATTTATTTTTCCGCTGAAATAAATACGTCTTATGGTCACCAAAAGACAGAACTTTATAGTGGTCAAAAGTTTTTAACGACTGAAGACTGGATGCCGAAGATTTCCATCGCTTGGGTTTGCCACGCTATAGCCGCGTGCAGCATCGTGATTTTGGGAGCACTTTGTTCAAGAAGATTTACTCTATACGCATCTAATTGAGAAGTTCTTCTGTGTCCCAGCTCTTCTGTCATGTAAGTGTTCTTTTCATAATATTGCCATTATATTTTGTTTTGGTGTGATTAATTATAAAACACTGTTCGCACCTAGATACAAAGTATCTCTATCTCTCTCTCTCTCGCTCACGTCTGTGGTTATTTCACCAGCTTTGAATTATTTTGTTCATATGTGCTCTGTGCCTATTTGAGCGAACATTGTGTTGATGTGGTGAGCGTCGGACATAGAACAGGTGCTCGGTGTTTGTCCTGTGCCGGAACGTTGTAGCGGACACAACCTAAAAAGTGCTTCCCTCATCTCTCTCTCTCTCTCTCTCTGCCTTTTGAGTTGAGAAGTCGCTTCTAATAGTGCTCCGTCTTTAAACTGTATTAAGTTTTATTTCAAACACGGCATAAACACATAAATCGGTCACGTGAATGCTCACTTTGCTGGCTTTCATTTCGTGTGTTCGAAGGCATCAATATCTTTGTCATACTCAAAGATTATCCATTCTTTAACACAAGAAATTTGAGGTTTGTCTATTTACCAGGCTGTTTGTCGTCTTGCCTCTGTACTTTTCTGCGCACGCGCAAGGACTGGTCTTCAAATACATTTGACTGCTGCGCCTTACGTCTCGTTTTGTTTTCAACCGGTCTCTAACATGCCTGCTCGGCTTCAAAAATGTGGTTTCTGCTCTTCCTACGTAACTCGTGGCGATCTGGAAGCATCCCAGTGCAACAAATGTGCAGTTCTTTATCACAGAAACTGTGTACGCGAAGTGTGGTTTAACGGAGATGGCTCTCTGACGTGTTGTGCTGATAGCCGAAAGTGTATAGCAGACACTTCTCTTTCGCCAAGCAAACTATCTGCTTCTAATTCTGACGGTACGGACGACCTCAGAAATATCCGCCTAAACAAGTGCACAAACGCCCCGGCACTTTTGGATTCGCTCTTGGCTAATAACAATGCGAATCCGCATCGCTCTATGCAGCATCATTTGTCGCTATCAGCTGGTAATATAGCAGCCGGTGTCTCCTCAGTAGAGCATACAGACACAACAATAACAACACACAGCTACGCGGCCGGCGGCTCTCATGCCTATCATACCTACACACCAGCTGACGCACTCACCAACGCCTCTCCCCTCTCCACCGCAGCTGGACTCGACAATACTACGGCTGCCGCAGGCACGTCTTCATATCTATCTCCGTCTCTATCTCCATCTCTCTCTCGCTCCACGCCGTTCGCAATACCAAATGGAGAACAGTATGTTCCCCCACTGTTACTACAGCAACAGTCGACTGCCGCTAGCTCTTCCACGAATTTGCCTGCGCTTGGATTACCGGCTTACTCTAAAGCAACTGCATCGAGTGACAAACAAATCGAAAAATCCGAGAATGCTGATGATATGCTAAATATGATGAAGCAACTTATGCTGCAGCAGACGCAACTGATTTCTGCAGAATTTAATGCATTAAAAGAAATGCCACAAAACAGTTCGAACAATTTTGCACGAGACAAGAAAACCTAATTGAAGAAAGGCTACATGACTTGACTGCTATTAACACAAGACTCGAAGACCATCAATCACAGATACAAAAATGTGTCCAAACAGCTGAGTCGCAAAATGCACAACTCCAAAAGTTGAACCAGAAAGTTGAAGCACTTGCCAACAGATCTTCACTGGGTAATACCACTGCAACCCCAGCGCCTGCAGCTATTTTTGATTCTGCGGAACTTATCATCTCCGGTATCCCACTTGACATTTTGCTGATCCCGCACCAGATTGCCATAAAGGTTCTGGAAGCCTTGAATTTGCCCAATCTTGTTGGGGATATTTTGTCAGCGGAGGATTTTCCGCGGACTTCGGCCACATCATCGGACACCCGACAACAACCAGCTCCTGTTTTTCGGTCTCAAGAGTCCAATACGCACCCGCATAATGGTAATTCATTATCATCACGTTCCAGAAATTTTCGTAGCGTAGTAGTGAAATTTAAATCTGCTCATATTCGTGACCACGCAGTTTTCACGCGGCTTAATTTAAAATCATTCACAGCAGCAATGGTGTTCGGTCACGATTCCACCTCGTTGATATTTCTGCGAACTTTGTACCCTAGGCATGTATATAATCTTTTATTAAAAGCCAGATCGCAATCTAGTAAACTAGGGTACAAACGACCCAGAGTTATCAACTTGGTGGTACACATGTGCAAAGATAATGCATCTCCTCTTATTCCGATCAATAGTGATTATGACTTACTAGCTTGCCAGCCGATAATAGAAGCTAGCAAACGGGCCCCTCAGGTCTCAAATAATTTGTCCGGCGATCTTATTGAGATGTCTGATCTGTCAGGTGCTAATGTCTCACCGCATTTTCCGATAGATGCCAACGGGAGCGACAATTCTTAGAATTAAGATCGGTTAATACGAATACGGTACACTCCCCACCCCCTGTCCTCCTCGGTTGTGTCGAAATCATGCATGCTAACGTCAATGGTCTTACAAGGGGCCTGCGGCGGCTCAGTCGGTAGAGTGTCGGATTCCCACGCCGGTGACCCGGGTTCGAATCCTAGTCTCTGCCGATTGATACAAGCACCTCTGTAAAAATTACATGTGCTTTGTTTACAAACACACCGCAGACTCCCGTCGTCGATTAGCACCACATGGAAGCACAAACATGGCGACGTTAAATAATAAAAAAAAAAAAAAAAAAAAATGGTCTTACAACCCATTTTGAGGAAGTAGAAGCATATCTTGACCTTCACTCCAAACATATAGTAGGCATCACAGAATCAAAACTGTCTAGTGAGGACAAAGACTTATCTGTGGCCATTGACGGGTATGCCCTGATTCGGCACGACCGCGTAAGACGTGCATGTGGAGGAATCGCTATATACATTAACAATAACTTTAAGTTTAAGACTCTTGCGACGTCCGATGTCCGTGATGACAGCGTCCCTGAGTATATTATAATGGAAATCACCCATGATTGCAAATCACTCTTATTTTCAGTAGTTTATAGGCCACCAAAAACAGCAATGCCGCACGAATTTTTTCACAAACTCTCAGCTTTTTTCACACGTTACGACAGTATAGTTATCACGGGTGATTTCAATGTGAACATGTTATCTACTGCGTCATACGAAGCCAAATACATGTATGACATCATTCGATCGAATGCTCTGTACCTTGTTCCTTCTGGGCCAACTCACCATACGATCAACGCACTACGTCTTCAATCTCACACATGGCTCGACCTATTTATTGTACATTCGCCTTCAGCGGTTATAAGATATAGCAAATCAGATGCTCCATTTACCTATGGGCACGACAGTATAGAATTGACTATACCTTTTAGTATTATGCGCAATATTTCTCCTCAAATTAAAACTCGTGATCTCCGTGGTCTCAACAGAGCTCAGTATCTCGCTGATTTATCCAATAATTTGAATGATGGTAAACAACACAATAATATTAATCAATTAATCACTCGATTTAACAATGCTGTCACTTGCTCCCTTAATAAATGTGCACCTTTTCGTTCCGTTAATATATGTAATCGACGAAAACCATAGGTCTCATCTGACATCCGATCCGCCATGAAAGAACGCGATAGAGCTTATAAGAGAGCACGTGACAGGGGACAGCAACTTACTGAATATCGAGCTCTGCGTGCAAGGGTCCTACAAATGCTTCGAAATTCAAAAAACACTTATTATGCTAATGAAATAGCCAGAGCACAACGCTCAAATCGTCTATGGAGTTCTCTCAACAGGCTAGGCATAACATCCTCTCGATCAACCTCGCCTTTTTCGCTCTTTTCACACAATGATATCAATAATCATTTTGCATCCGTCGCCAACGCATCTAGATCATCTCCTGCACTTCCACTACCACCCCTCCCCTCAGCTCCGTCTCATATACATTTACTAACTTTCTCTAACATCACCCCCAGTGATATCTCTGAAGCACTTGCCTCAGCCAAGTCCAAGACTTACGGGCTTGATGCAATCACTATTAAACATCTTTCACTATCATGTCCCACCATTCTCGAAACACTCACCACAATTTTCAATTTATCAGTCACCAATGCATCTTATCCAGCGCTTTGGAAACAGACTTTTATTACTCCTATTCCCAAAGTACCAGCTCCATCCGACATATCTGAGCTACGACCCATTGCTAGGCTGTCTGAGTGCTCTAAGTTGTTAGAGAAGATTCTATCAAAGCAACTTCTGTGTCACATTGAGAAACACAACCTTTTCATCCCACGGCAAGCTGGCTTTAGAGCAGGTCACAGTACTCAAACTGCTCTGCTCGGCGTTCTTGATACAATAAGATTCGAAATGGATAGCTCTGGTTTCACAATCTTAGTCTTATTTGATTTTTCCAAGGCGTTTGATACGATTCCCCATCACATATTAATTCATAAACTTCGATCATTTAGAATCAGTGATCACTCCATACAGTGGTTCATTTCTTACCTTGCTGATAGATGCCAGGCTGTTATTGATGAAGGTGGCCGCATATCGGACTGGATTGATACTTGGGCTGGCGTTCCCTAGGGCTCCGTCCTAGGCCCACTATTGTTCGCCATCTTCATCAATGATCTCCCCATGGTACTGAAATTCACCAGACATATGATCTACGCTGATGACACTCAAATTTACAGAAGCTGCAAACGCCATGATCTCATTGACACCATTAACAAGGTATCTGAGGATTGTGCTGCGATTGCCAAATGGGCCTCTTGCAATGGACTCACTCTAAATCTGTCCAAAACCAAAGCAATGCTCTTTGGTAGCACATTAAACATCTCATTGATCGATTTAGAACTCTTACCTAAGGTTACAGTCAATGGCACTCCCATCTCTTTTGTCAATGAAGTCAAAAATTTGGGTGTCTGGTTGACTCCTGATCTTAATTGGGGAAGGCAAGTGTCACACATCTGTCAGCAAGTGTTTCGAACCCTCAGACAGCTACGCCCTCATCAACGTGCTCTTTCATTTGGTGTCCGTAAATCACTTGTGCACTCACTTATCCTCCCTCACTTTGATTATGCCTGCCTTGTCTACCATGACCTAACTGGTGAACAGAACCTGCAGCTTCAGCGGGCGCAGAATGCATGCACCCGCTTTGTTTTTGGTACCATTCCCTGGATGGCTCATGTTACCCCCTATCGCAAACGGCTAGGGTGGCTCACGGTGAAGGCCCGAAGAGAGTACTTCATGGGTGCGCTGACGTTTACTGTACTTAAGACTGGTTATCCAGATTATTTGAAGTCTAACTTCATACTCACGGCAGATAGTGCTCCGCACTGAACCCCTCCTCATCCGTAACTTCAAAACTTCCTTATATGCCAATTCCTTCGTAATAGCCGCCTCATATTTTTGGAACAGCCTACCAGAACACATTACCTCCCTGCCTCCCAAAACTACCTCTCTCCAAACCATCAAATCCTTATTACTAAGTTACCTCAACAGTTGTGATGTTCAGTCTGATCTCGCACACAAGTAAACTCAAAAATTCTAAATACAAAAGGTTCCTAGTAGCTTTAATGCTACGTACATATTACTGCTTTAATTTTAATTTTAATTTTAGCCTTAATTTTACTTACATATCTCTATATTTTTATATTGTTATTGCGTCATATTTTGCGGCCAAAGAGCCGTTCAGATCAGATTACTTTATGTCTTATTATATTTATATTTTTTATTTATATTTTATTTTTTACAGCGAATATGGTTCGAACCTGTACATACTATTGTTAACCCTTTCAGTCACGCAATTCAATTCATTTGGTTATGGAAGTGCAAATATATGTTTCCAATGTATTTTTGAACGAAGAATCCAAATCAAGTGTCAAAAATTGAATAAATATAAAAACAACCCCTCAAATGGGGTGAAAACCACCCTTTTAGTTAAAAAATGCAATTTGTTTGGTAATGGAAGTGCAATATATGTCCACAATGCATTTTTGAATGCAGAATCCAAATCTGATATCAATAATTTTATACATATAAAAACAACCCCTCAAATGGGGTGAAAACCACCCTTATAGTCATAAAATTCAATCCGTTTGTTATGGAAGTGCAATATATGTTTCCAATGTATTTTTGATCGTAGAATACGAATCTGATATCAAAAATTGAATAAATATAAAAACAACCCCTCAAATGGGGTGAAAACCACCCTTATAGTCATAAAATTCAATCCGTTTGTTATGGAAGTGCAATATATGTTTCCAATTTATTTTTGAATGCAGAATACGAATGTAACGTCAAAAATTTTATAAATATAAAAACAACCCCTCAAATGGGGTAAAAACTACCCTTTTAGTCATACAATTTAATTCTTTTGAAGACTATATATTCTTTGAAGACTATATGTTCACAATGTATTTTTGAATGCAGAATCCAAATCTGATTTCAGAAAGTTTTATAAATATACAAAAAATCCCTCAAACAGGGTGAAAACCACCCTTTTATACGTACAATTCAATTCGTTTCACTATAGAAGAAAATATATGTTTCCGATGTAAATTTTAACGCGGATGCAAATCCAATGTCACAAATTTGAAAACATAAAAAAACTCGTAAAATGGAATAAAAAGTAACATTGCAGTCACGAAACCCTGTTTGTTTTGTTATGTTACTGCTAATATTAGTTTCTGATACATTTTTCAACGCTAAATTTGAATCCAATGGAAAAAAATTCAGTAATCGTAAAAACGATCTCTAAAATTCTAATTGGATTACTACGAAAATGTGAATACTCAACGTCAAAGCACTCGATAGGACCTAAGAATATATAAATAGAATTTAGAGCTCAAAAAATATATTGAAAATCTCTGAAAGCCATATAAATTTTCTAAAACACCCCTTGTTACAATCCCCTCGAGTGAATGATTTCAATCCAAACTATATTTTGAAAAAAGAATATTAATAATAATAAAAAAAATTGTTTGCAAGAACTTCAAAGGATCAAATCTAAGTTTATTAGGTAGTTACATAAAATTTCTATATTTTTCCTATCAAAAATTTCAATATCATTATTCGTTCTAAATTACCAGTAATCTCACAACATTGTGAAATTTGTTTTGGTTTATTCTAAAAAATTTTTATCATGGAATATGCTGAAATCACCAGTGATAATGAAAGTGAAGATGAATATGATGATCCAGAATATGATTCTGAATGTGATGATGATTCGGATATTGACAAAAATCAAATTGATGAAGCAGTAGCCTCGTTAGAAAATACTTCATATAGTGAAAATTCTAACGTGATTGAATATGAAAGTGATAGTGATACTCCGTTGAGTGACAGATTAGCTGCTTTAGATGGTATTTGGGATAATAAAAGAAGAAAATTCGACGAAATAATTTTTTCCGAAGATTGCGGTCCAATGGTTCCTTCAGATATTCGTTCACCTTCACAAATTTTCCTTTGCTTATTTTCAGAAGTTTTGATCGAAAGAATTGTCGAACAGACTAATCTTTACGGGCAGCAATCAGACAAGCCATTTGAAGAAGTAAATAAAGCAGAAATATTGAAATTTATTGGCATGAATATCATGATGGGAATAAGTAGGTTACCCGCCATTCGGTGCTATTGGTCATCTAATTCTCAATTACACAACTCTTATATAAGCCCTGTTATGCCTCTCAATAGGTTTTTTGCTATCCTGTCTCATATACATTTGAATGATAACTTATCAATGCCACAAAAAGGTGAACCCAATTATGATAAGCTATATAAACTAAGACCCTTACTTGATATGCTTTCAGAAAATTTTATAAAATTCTACAAACCATCTGAAAAACAAGCTGTTGATGAAAGTATGGTCAAATTCAAAGGTAGAAGTACTCTAAAACAGTACAATCCACAGAAACCTATAAAAAGAGGTTTTAAAATTTGGGTTAGAGCAGATGAACATGGTTTTGTATGTGAGTTTCAGGTATATACTGGAAAAACTGCTAACTTGGTTGAAAAACAATTGGGCGAAAGAGTTGTAATCGATTTAACCCATCAAATTATTTCAAAAAATTATCAAGTTTATTTCGATAATTACTTTACTAGTGTTAATTTGATGATTGAACTCAAAAGTAAAAATATATTAGCCTGTGGAACAGTACGAAAAAATCGGAAAGGTTTGCCAAAAAAACAAATAAACGATAAAACAATGAAAAGGGGAGATTATGAATCTCGGACTTCATACAAGGGTATCAGTTGGATAAAATGGAATGATAACAAACCTGTCCAGTTTTTATCTAATTTTCACGATCCTTCAATCAAAACTACTGTAAGTAGACGACAAAAAGATGGTACTAGCATTCAAATCAATTGTCCACAAGCCACTCGAGACTATAATAATTATATGAACTGTGTTGACAAAGCAGATCAGTTGAAATCTACATACGAGATTAGTAGAAAAAGTAAAAAGTGGTGGCTTCGAATATTCTGGCATTTTATCGATGTAACCGTTGTAAATTCTTTCATCATTTACAAGCAAAATACCCCTACTACTAAAATGAATTTGATAGATTTTCGACTAAAGCTGGTAACTGAGCTTATTGGGTTTGCATCACCTAAAAAAAGAGGTACCAAGACAAAACAATTTACTCCTAGTAAGCGTAAGCCTCAAATTTCAAATGAAATAAGATTTTCTCAAGCCCCGCACATTCCAACTAAACTCAAAATACAAAGAAATTGCACTTGTTGTAGTTCTAAAACAAATCGAGTTAGAACTTCCTACATGTGCACAACTTGCAATGTTCCATTATGCATAAAAGAAAAACAAAATTGTTATGAAATATATCACAAAACGTAAATGTATATAAGATAAAAGAAAATGAATAAATATCTACCTGAAAAAGATTTAGAAAATAAAAAAAAAATTATAAAAAAAAAAAGAAAAAAAAACGAAAAAAAAATAAAAAAGAAAAAAAGAAAAAAAGAGAAAAAGAAAAAAAAAAGAAAAAAAGAAAAAAAGAAAAACAAAAAAAAAAGAAAAAAACATAACTCTGCCACAGACGGTCCCAAGCCCGTGTTCTAATGAGGAGGGGTTTTTTTTACTTTCATAACCAAACGAATTCAATTTCATGACTAAAAGGGTGGTTTTCACCCCATTTGAAGGGTTGTTTTTATATTTATAAAATTATTGATATCAGATTCGTATTCTACGATCAAAAATACATAGAAAACGTATATTTGTACTGCGATAACAATAGAAATCAAATTTTGTGACTAAAAACAATAGGGAGCCGATATATCGGCTTCTGTGACTGAAAGGGTTAAACACTATTATTGCGAGCGTACCGATCACGTTGCATATTATATTATTATATTACTACATATTGTATATTCCTAATGTACATATTGTTCCTTATGCCCTATGGGACAATTTCAGTCCCAGGGTGGAAATAAACAAATAAATCTAAAAATCTAAAAATCTCTCTCTCTCTCTCTCTCTCTCTCTCTCTCTCTCTCTCTCTCTCTCGATGCGGAGTCAGTATACAGTGTCATATTAGTGCAGCTGAGATTTGACTAACATTTGGCGTGGGTATTGCTCATCTCTCTTGCCTTCACGCTCTCGGCCTAAGTGTTTCTGCTGTCTCTCGGCTTTGTTGCCACCCGATAGAGCTACCTGTTGTTGCCTACAGTGCGGGGAGCACGGTATCGCTAATCATAGGTAGTTGAGCGTTTACGTTGCTCCTGTGTATATCGGCAGTTTGTTGTGTGTATGGATCTTCTGCTATACAATCATTTAGGCAGAAAGGCTGTTAAGCGCGCGCTACCATGGATGATGTCAATATTTGTCCCCATTGCTATCAATTTATTTCAGCCGGTGTCTGCTGCTCTGGCACTGGGTGTAGATATGTATATCACACCTCTTGTGCTGGTCCTGGCAGAGCTATGATGGATCCCCATGGTCGTTTTAAATGCTGTCTTAAAAGTACCAAGAACATATCACCGAGTAGTCAGCGATATGCTCTTCCTTTACTGCCTCTTCAAGTCTCAGAGCAATCAGACTCCGGCAGCTATTCAAGAGCAGATTCACCGCTGCTTAAGGAACCTATCGATGACTCTAATTCTTTAATTAGTGAGTTCAATAAACTAGCCTCATGGATAAAGTCCGAATTTGGTAAAACCAACACTAATTTAGAGGCATCGAACACGGCTCTTCAAGCAACTAATACTAACTTACAGGGAATTCATAATCAATTGGGTAATATGGAGAACAGAATCAAGGATAACACAGATGATATCTTGCGCATCAACCAGAAGCTTGGTGAAATTACAGTTAATCTTGGAGCTGAGACGTCAACCAATGGCACTGGAACAAGCCATGTTCTCCCTAGTATCTCAGTTGAGTCATTGGATTCAGAACTTCAAGACAGATTACATAGATTTTCCAATATTATTCTATATAACCTTCCTCAGGATGTTAATCAACAGCAAGACATAGCCTTGGTTGGACAAGCTCTGTCTGGCATTGAAAACATTGATCTGGATAATATTATTGTCCGTAGATTTTCTAATCCGACACGCGTGAATGTCCCACCTCCAGTTATCATAAGAATGTCTTCCTGCGACCTAGTGGGTAGGGTACTTAAGAATTGGAAACTTATACCATCCGGAATTCAGGTGTCTACTGACCGTACCAAGGTGCAGCGTGACCAATTTAAGAAAATGAAGCTAGCTGCTACTAACCATAATAAGGTTCACCCATTAAATAAAGTGAAAGTTAAATTGGTGAATGAAGCTCCGGCTCTCGTTAAGGATCAAGCAAACCAATCTGTTGAAAATAACCATAATAACTAAAAAAACTAAATAAGGTGGTCAGTAATGGTCTCTCTATTTATTACCAAAATTTCCATTCACTTAAGAAGGCTGATAGACTCCTGGAGCTGAAGACTAATCTTCATAATTCTTGTTTTTTACCAGATATCATCGCTTTCACTGAGACGTGGTTATTTCCTAGTTTCGATTCTAGCGAGCTGGGTCTTGAAGGTTATACAGTCTACAAGGACGATAGAGATAAGTCCAGAGTTGGCGTGTCCAGAGGAGGAGGGGTCCTGTTAGTCATCAGGAGCCATATCTATTCCATCCTAATACCGGTGAGGACGAAAGTCGAGTAGCTTTTTGTGAGAGTCTCTCTTCCGGATGCTAAGCTTATTATTGGCGTAGCCTATATCAGGCCTCAATCAACTTACGCAGACTATGTTCAGTTTAACATTGCAGTTGAAAATGTCATGCAGGAGTATCCGGATTATCAACTGATCCTCATGGGTGACTTTAACATTCCTAGGATAAAGTGGAGTTCAGATCCTCTTCGTTACTCTCAGACTGGCTATTTAAGTCCTGATGAGAGAGAGTGCATTTCGTCAGTGTGCTCCACGATGTCTCTTCTCAATCTGACTCAAGTTTTCCCCACCCATCCTGCTAAGGACTACATCAATAGTACAATATACGAAAATATAATATATACAATCAATTTATTGTATATTTTATTATGGACCTTTTGTTTGTCCCATGTGGCCTCGTCTCGTCTCAAGATGTAGCTGATCAACTACTATCTACAGACGAACACCACCTTTCAGGCTTCTTCATGGTCAATTCTACGATTCGCGTGAATGCCGCGTCTCATAGGAAACGTAATTTTATTAAAGCTCCGTACGACAGTATTAATCATGCCCTTAGGGATGTGAATTGGAACTCTCTAACGTGTAGTAGCATTTCTGAGGATAGTTTAAAAGTGTTATATGAAGTTCTTGATGGTGTCGTTGACAATTAAGTTTGTGTCCTACGCGGTGGAGACTTCCGGTTCATATCCCCGATGGTACGACAATGAGTTAAAAAGTATTATTGTTGATAAGAAGAAAGCACACTGTCGGTGGAAGTGCTCAGGGCTACTTAGTGATTATATAGAGTTTAAGAGGCTTAGGGCTTGCTGTTTTAGAATGTCTAGGGTAAAATATAGGTCGTATATACAATCTGTGGAATGTAATTTAAAAAGAAATCTCAGAGCATACTGGTCTTATGTAAAATCTCTTAATACTAACGATAGAATTCCAGGTAACCTCTATTTTGATAACGAAGCCTTCTCTTTAGACCTCGAGGTGCTAATCTGTTTGCTAGCTTCTTCAGCTCCACTTTCAAAGATAACGCTGATGTGTACAACTGTGATAATAGCAATAGGGTTGCTCTCGACTCTGAAGAGGAGGCTTTGTCTCACATTACAGTAACAAACATTATGGCTAGGAGAGAGGTTGTGAAACTTAAGTTGATGATAAAGCCACCTTTCACCGACAAATACGAGGATCCACTTTACTCATTTCATTTTCAATTTTGAGTAAATATCTCTATGGAAAGTTGTTGTTCCAACCACATAGAACAACTTTCCATGGAGATATTTTCTTAAAATTGGAAAATGAATAAAAAAAGTGGTTCCCCGTATTTACCAATAACACGGGGTTTAACATCACCTTAAAGATAATTCTAATATTGGCCCAGACGTCATTCCGCCTTACTTTTTAAAACGTTACTGGAGTGTTTTGTATTTTTCCTAAGTGTAGGAAGTTTTCCTTCATTCTGTCTGTCCATAGAAATGGCGACAAGTAGAATGTAAGGAATTACAGGCCAATCTCCATTTTGGGCACATTATCTAAACTATTAGATGCTATAGTCACCAATGTCTTGATTGACAAATTGCTTTTACACCTTTCTAAAGACCATCATGGTTTCATTACAGGTAGATCGACGTTATCCAATTTACTTGTGTTCATTGATGACCTGTCGAAGGCCCTGGAGAACTCAGACCAGATGGATACCATCTACACTGATTTTTCCAAGTCCTTTGACACGGTGGTTCATGATCTACTTATCGATAAATTATGGAGTCTGGGTATTCGTGGGTGTCTTATCGAGTGGATATAATCGTACCTTTTCGGTCGTAGTTACGCGGTCAGAATTAACAACTGCGTCTCTCATTCTGTGGCTGTAACGCCAGGCGTACCTCACGGTTCTCACCTCGAACCTCTGCTGTTCTGCGTTTATATTAATGACCTAAAATGGGACGACCGATGCATTGATATGATCATAATTATGATGCGTTAGCTAGGGTTATAAACATCAGTTCGATTAGACCGTTGCATCCTTATCATAATTGTATTCTTGCTTTTAAGTTAATGCATAGGTTTTTGGATTCTGATAGGCTAAATGATTCATTCATAGTTAGACAGTTACCATATACGCTACGTAATCCTCGTGAGGTCACGGAACTGGATGTTAGGACGAATTACAGCTTGTATGCCTGCATGAATAGAGTTAAACGCAGGTGGAACTCTATTCCTGTTAGCATACGAGATGAAACATCGCTAGATGTTTTTAAGTCACGCGACAGATCGTTAGTTAACAGTTTCAGCGATTCGACTATGTAAATTATCACTTCAATTCTTATTAGCATTATATTTATGTATACTTTTGAGTATTAAAGTTTAACATCTTCAGTTAACACCGTTCTTTTGTAAACTTTTGTAAAGGGCTTTTAGCCCGTTTAAATAAAAAATAAAATAAAATAAAATAAAATAAAATAAAATAAATGACATGATTCAAGAGTTCAAATAGCAAAGTTTCTTTTGTAAATTGTAATTAGAAATATTTTGTACATTTATATATATTTATATATTATATTATAATAAATTACTATTAATTTATGCTATTAAAATACTATTGTTCATAAATCTTGTATATTTGGAAAGTACTGAATTTTGTAATATTATAAGGTATATTGATAAATAAAGTATAGTTGTTAAATATTTTTTCCTACCCTAAAAAATTTTAACATGGAATATGATCTCTTAAATTAAATTTCCGTCAAATGACTAATGTTTTTGACAGCATAGTAGGCCAAACACATATTTTTACTAATCTACGAACATAACATTGGAATGGGTGTACCTTTACTCATTTTATGGGTAATACGATATAATTAATAACACAGATATTCATTTTAGACATATTTATTGCATACAAGGTGTGATATAATCTTTAATCCGCACAAAAGTCAACATGCGATGTAAGCTGTTCGCAGCAAAACGCGAAAATATTTTACGGATTGCGTAAACGCAATTTCGTTCTTTTCAACTCTCAGCTGCAAGATGTGGCAAGCTATATTCGACTTTATGTTTGGCTTTTGTAAATAGACAAATGATCACCTTTCGTTACTTTACCGTATGTTTTTTTCAATTTAATTATTAGTTTGTCATATTTAATAAAACATTTACATGTACCTTGAAGTTCAGTTTATACATTTAACGTTCAAATAGTTAAAACGAATCGTAGTGAAGTAACGAATGCTGTTCATTACTTTTGTTTAGCATTGTTATTTATTTTACTTTAATTTTAACGTGTGCAATTGTGAAGTATATAAAGCATCATCTGCAGCGTATAAAAAATAGACAGTCACTAACAAAAATATACATAAGACAATCAACGTAATTGTCGACGTTCCGATGATAAAATATATCTGCGATATATTTATGACATATCTCTGTAACATTCTTAATAAATCTTCGGCTCATTTAAGATTCGAGCAACTTTTTTTAAAAAATATAATCAGAAGCTCGAATCAGCCGCATTTCGTGATTGCTCACTTGGGGTTTAAAATATATTTTACGTACGCGGATTTTAATACAGATGCTACAATTGCTACAAAAATAAGATAGTACGTATTTTCAACTATTTTTTCGACTTACATATCATCTTTTACTTTTCTCTTTTTTGTGAATGATATTGTACTGCATTTTTTTATCAGAAAATAGTCTAACATGATAACAATTTAACAAGTTGAAAAATAAATAATTTTCTCATTGTGTTCTTAAAACATGACACCATCAATGCAAAATATATTTTCCTTATATTTTATTGCCATATATTATATTCTCGCATTTCAATAAAATCAGTAAAAGATTTAAATTTAATTTCGTGCTTACAAAAAACACTCTCATTTAAAAGCTGTATAAGAACTAATAGAAACTACATATATGTTGATCCAAATTCCCATAAAGTTAACAAAATGAGTAAATTAATAATTAATAAGTTTTGTCGATTATCTCGATTTATCATCTTATTGTAATAATTAGATTCATCATATTTTATCCTTCTGAATCTTATTAAATCATATAGCTTCAACGTTTATATTGTTAGATATTCTCACATGTAATACAGTAGCGATTACCAAAGAAATATAAAATTATACACAACTACTCATCAGCAGCTTTTCTATACATGCATCTTTTTATCATATTTCTTCTTCCGCGTCTAACCATCTTATATGCAATCGCAGTTGGTTACAAATATGTAAATATTTTCTATTCTGCTTCGATGGAAAAACTAAAACTATTTCATTCGAAAATATTTCCTATACTGATTCGATAAGAAAACAAAAACTATTACAATAGTCATTAATGTTTACTGCTCAACTCTTTTAGTGTGCCATTCTTTTTAATCGAATCTACATATTCGTTAAAAATCATTTGTATTCCAACTGCAAATTGCGTAGTTAAAAAGGTCTGTCCGACCACAATTAACTAAAATCACTTTACACCCTAAGCGTTTATACTCTCACAGCAGATTATTATTATAGTACAAAAAATAAACTCCGTCAATCGGTGCAAATGCATTAAGGCTCGCTTTTACAAAAAAGTACGAACAAAACAATATCATCCACATAGCGACTGACTCTCTCTTTCTCTCTGTCACTCTCTCCGTCTCTCTCCCTCAATCCTTCGCAGTGCGAACGAATACTGCGTCATGCTTTCGATGCGTGGTTCCGTGAATAAAAAAAAAGGGAACGAATTCGCAATCGTCAATTCGGAGAACCGAATCGCTGAAAATTCACCGGGAAGTCACATGCAGAGGTTCTGACGCCCGTTCAATATACATTGGGCTTGACCTCCCTCTTGAGGGCCGAGCGCAACAGCGCGTTGCGCATCGACGAGACCAGCTTCTCCAGCTCCTCCACCTTCATCTTGAGTATCCGGTTGTCCTTCTCGAGCTCGAGCGCGCGCTTCGACATCTCCACCTCCTTGGCCTTCTTGTTCATGCGGGACTTGCGCGACGCCTCGTTGTTCTTCTCGCGCGTCTCCCGGTAGTTCTCGTCGTCGGAGCCGTAGTCCTCGCTGTCCTCCTGCAGGAGCATGCGCTTCCTGCCCCGGCCCCGAGTGCTGCTGCTGGTACTGCTGTTCCTGCTCGTGCTGGAGATGGTTCGCGTGCGCCTGGGCCGACTGGACCGCCTCTCGAGGCTAGGCTCGGGGCTCTCGGGCTTCTCCAGCTTGACGATGCTGCGGAGCTGGCGAGCATAGGCCGAGCGTTGCTGTTGGGCTATTACCGTCTCGGACGAGCTCGCGGAGATCGGCGAATGCTTCGGACTGCCGTCGCCCGAGCAGGCCGAGTCTGCCGACGCCTGCTGCAGCAGGGATTTTAGAGGCTCCTGCGCGACGGCCGGACTGCTGCTGGCGGAGAGGCTTATGAGCTCGTAGGTTTTGGGCGAGACGACTATGTGCGCCGAGGAGTTGGAGGGCAGCCTTGGCAGGCTGTTGACATCCGTTATCCGCGAGGAGTCCGTCGATACGCTGTCGCCTGGCGATGGAACTTCGCCCTGGAAATACGTATACAACGTTTTATGTGCATGTTAAGTGTGATATAATCATGAAAGTCGATGTATGTTTCAATGTAATTTTAATTGTACAGTTTAATCTCAATTGGAAGATTTCGTTTTCCTTGTTGCGTGAAATTTTGCAAGACACCGTCAGAGCGTTTATCGCAATCGATTACGTAAGATGCCGTATCAATTCTACTAGTACTTTTGATAATGAGTGGTTTTGTACAGTACAGAACTTATCATGATCAAATTGAAATAGTTTCTTAATCAGTAATATATTAAAAGATGATTCAACTGTTTTCTGCAAAAATACTTGGTATTGGAATTCGTCATTCTAAAATAAAAGGATATATGCATATTATTTCAAGTAATTATTTATATTAAGACAGTCGAGCAGTTTATTATGAGGTTTGTTGCCTTACAGTTTGTACGTTTTTGTGTTTTATGTAAATTTGGTGCAGATAAACACGTAGAATTTACTCATTTTAAAGAGAATCCAATGGACTCCACGAGGTATAAACCCATATATACAACTCAAATGGACTTTTGTCATTCCGCTTTATTCAATTCGGATAGGTGACTGTATTATAACAGTCTTTGACCTTCGGAAGGTAAAATTATAGCTCGTAGAGTCCATTAGATTCTCTTTAAAATTATTAAATACCCAACGAGCAATCAGTTTGCATTTTATACTTTCTTGTCTATTGTCAAGAAAGTATAAAATGGAATTTTTTTTTCACTTAGAACTTACGTCGACAACCATGAATGATCATTGTTTTCATTATGTACCGATCTTTTATGTGCTTTTACTGAGTAGAATGTAGAGTTGGTTGCACCATTTTTATTATAGCCCTTAAAGGATTATGTCTAGTCATAAATTAAAAAACCGCTGCCTATTCATTGGCACTTAGCTTCCTCAAACTTTAAAAAATGTTCTAATATGAAATTATTTATTCTATTAAATACTGGGGTGAAAAATAAAAATGACAAATCTATTGCTTTTTAATGTGTATATGCTTTTTATCTATATTTAGTAATTTAGTAATTTAAACTTATGTAAAAGTATAGCATAAATTATGAAAAAGTATTGTTGTTTAAAATATTTTTTAATATATATAATCATTTAATATATATACCATTTTCACAAATAAATTTAAGATAAGATTATAATATGTAACTAATAAAATCTTAAAAATGTTTTTCAATTGTGTAATTATTTGAGTTAATTATTCAAAAAAGTTTATTCAAACTCATTTTAACTGGGAACTCAAATTTAAACTTTATTAAATTTTATTCCTAACAAATTGTATTGGAACATCAAAACTATATTGATTAACTAAAAAATGCTCTACAGTTTTCTTTTATTTTGAAACTATACAATTCAAAAATTTTGTTTACTACTTACTGGAGTAAATGCCAAAGCATAGCATAATAAAAATCAACATAAAAAGTCCTGCATATCAAGTTACATTCTTTTCCAATTGACAATAATAAATTTTGCTACACTATAATTGTTGATTAAAAATTTATTTATGAATATAGTAAATGCATTCTACTTTGAAAAATACAATTTTTTCGTAATTTTGTTCGAGTTTATGAACAACGGATTCATTTATTGCAAAAATATAAATCTGAAAAAACGGTATAAAACAAAAACAAATGATCAATCTTAATTTTTTCTGCTTTCAAATCTTCAATAGAAAATAAAAATAGAGCTTTAAATGGCCAAAAATTACCGCATAATACTCAAAAAAAGCTATTAAAAATCTTTGAAAAGAAAATAAATATCATAAAAGTATAAGTTATAAAAGCGAATCGATAAATCTTAAAAATTTCTCTTGATTTCAAATCTTTATAGAAAAACATAAAATGATCTTTGTTTGGTCAAATATTACTGCGCAATATGCAAGATATCTACAATCAAAAAATTTTTTAAAAAGAAAATATAAAAAGTAAAAAAATTTTTTATAAATAAAATATAAAAAATTAAACAACCCCTGGTAGAAAATTATCTAGTTTTATCGAGGCCCTCGATTATTTCCTTGGCAAACTAGATAGATCTACATAGTTCTAGATTAATTTTCTACCAGGGACGTTATAAAACAAAGACGATTATGAATCTTGAAAATTCTTTTTGATTTAAATTCTTGATCGAAAGGCGAAAAAAATAAGCGTTCATTGGTAAAAAATTACCGTTTAATACCGAAGAAATAAGCAATAAAAATTTCTTAAAAAAAAAATAATCTTGAGTATCTCAAAAAATAGAAGTCCTCATGATCTGAGTAAAGAACGTAGCTAAGAGATTGTAAAAAGCTACTTTTTTGGAAATTTTCAGAAGGAATAATGCCGTGTTACTCAAGTTATCGTTTGCCATAGAAAATCGATTTTTTTTTACAAAATGATTTCTTTCTCAATCATAAAAAAATAAAATGTCTCAAAAGTTTTACAGAATTATCTTCTCTATTATCCTAATTACCTTAAATTTTTTTCAAAAACTTTCCATCATATATTTTAAAGAAATCACCGTTTAAACAGAAAATGACATTTCCGAGTATAACAAAAGAAAGGAAACACCTTATCCGAAATTTCGGATGGAAAGAGATATGTAATTTTATGCTCTTTTAAATGCATTATCACTGGATCGATGATATTATTTCTAACGTACCAAAAGACTCGAAAAGCTAAAAGCCAAAAATAGAAAAACCGCTGAAAAACAAGAATAAATCCGAAAATTTATAAAAATAATAATTGTGCCCTTCGTTTAAAAAAAAACAAACAAAATGAGCCCTGAAGCATTAAATGTTACCGTGGATTAACTCGAGATATGGATGCATACACACGCACATCATCCATACGTAAATTTTCTAAAAATAGTGTATTTTGATTCCTTATATCTCAAAACATGTTTGTAACATGTTTTTAGCAAAAGTTTATTTTTTACTATCACAAAGCTTCCTCTTTGAGAGGAAGCAAAACGAATTTTTCAGAAATTACATGTTCTAAAGTATATCATATTAAAAATATTTTTTTAAATTGTTAATCTGATTAAAATTGACGAAGATATAAGCTTTATAAGTAAGCTTTTACCAGATCAAGAATAAAATAAAGTGTTCTATTTCATAAATAAATATGTTCTTACACAAATAATTGTTCAATATTTAAACAAAAAAATTACACTATCATCCTTGATAAAAAGAACTTATAAAAAAAAAAATTTTTCTATCTCCTGACTTGGCATAACCCCTTAACAATCATTTCTCTCAGCACAATAAAAACGAATCTACTCACCTCGCACAAATAAGAAAGCAGATCGAAACCGTTGGAAGCTTCGTTCTCGAATCTCCGAAACACGTCTTGGCTGTCCTGTCGCTGCACCTGCGGCAGCAGCGGCTTCACGTCCAGATCGATCGCCGGCTGCTGATAAACCGGTAGCCCGGTGGCCGCATTGATAATACCTAGATCGCCGAATTCCTGCCAGTTGACTGTGTTGTTGTTGTCCAGGACGACAGCCGGCTCGGTTTTGCCCGTCAAACCCATCCACACGTTGCCGCTGCTCTTGAGGACGTTATTGTCCTCCTCGCTACCGATGATACTTTTGCCGCTGATAGCGTTGTTGTTGTAGTTAACGTTATTGCTATTGTTATTGTTATTGTTATTAAAATACATTTGCTGTTGCTCTTGCTGCTGTTGCTGATGACCAGCCACCATTGGGTAGGCTTGGTCCTGTTGTGGCGAGACGACGCACGTGGCCGGTTGCAGCCGATGTGCATCCACGATCGCGTCAACGCCACCGAAGGTCTTCTTGCCGATCGCTTGTATGAAACCCCTTGTCGCCCCGTTCGCTGCGGTTAAGACGTCGCTACCCTCAATTCTCGTACCTGCAAAGGGGGAAACGTTCGTGTGAGTAATTTGTGCTTTTCAATCGTTCTGTGGCGTGGTTAAACCTCATGTAATTGTTTGCTTGAGTTTCGATCATACTTTAGTGATTCTGCTTGATAATAAGGATATTATGTTGAACACCAACATTTATTTTATAATATTCGTATTCATTATATTATTATGCAAATATGCGTCCATAAGAAGAAAATAAAATATCTTTCATTCACGTTAAAAAGATCTTTTTCATATGTCTCACAAATGAAACCATTCGAGGCACAGTTAAGATGTTTTGCAGACGTTAAAAACTTATACATTTTTATTAAGATCTTTTATGAAAATTTTGCTTAAAAAAAATCATCAAATTGAGTTCTAGTGTAGATGCAAAGAATATCTTCAATAAATCTACACAAGATCTTGATTTGATGAATTCTTTAAAGCAAAATTGTACAGAACATCTTAACTGTGCCTCGTATAGTTCCATTTTTGGGGCATATGAGAAAGATCTTTTTAACGTGAATGAAAGATCTTTTTTATTTTTACGCGGGGATATTTTATTAAAATTTCAGTAAGCGTAAAATGAATTATATTTTGCAATATTTCCCGCCGACTTTGATGTTACGAATTTAAAAGTTTATATGCGTGCGTTCAATTTTAGTCGAGTTTGTATAGGAATGAGTGTTATTCAATCATTGGCCTTCCAAATGTATAAATTTGGCACATTCAAACTGTGTAGACTTTGATCGCAATATTCGTGTGTTATTTTCATACTTTATCACATTATTTTATGTAAGTACTTTTACGTAATTAATATGTTTATACGTCAACAGCATTGAATTTTCGTGTAGTATTTATTTTGTCATATTACATTTGTGTAACAAAAATAAAAAAAAATTTATTCTCGGCTTAACTATAATGGCCACTTTAATAGACTGAAAAGCGGGACAAATTGACGTATTATTCCCTCATTTACTTTATTCCAGCATATGTGAGAATAAAGTAAAGTTCTATTTCTCTAGCTTTTTTTTCAATTTTGATCTATTTCTTTCTCTTTCCGTGGATCCAACTCTTCAAATCAATAAAGTGGCCGCAGTTATGTCAGAAATAAAGTTCTATATGCAACACGGGAATAAAGCTGATTATTTCCTTGTTGCATAATGTACTATTAATCAGTTACTTTTTGTTAAACAAAGCAATTATTTTGACTTCAGAAAAAGTGCAAGAGTTGTATTATTATTATTACATAAACAATGTTTCTCTCAAAAGTATGGAAATCTTGTAACGTATCAAATGATGAATAATGAAATTTTATGCTATTAACTCTTTTAAGCTCAGAGAAAAAGTTTGGAGGTAGAAAGAGTTCAAGAAATCTAGAAATATAAAATCACATAATAATTAATTATCAAATCTAAATTATGTGGTTACAAACTGCAATCAAAATTGAGAAGAAAATCGAAATCTTTTGAAAAGTGATTTATGTGAACGTTATTCACCGTTCCTAATAAAAGCAGTGAAATCCACTTCAGTAAAGTATTCAAAATTTCATGCGAGGCAAATTATTTCATCATCTGTCCATAAATAAGCCTGTATTCCGCTTTGTTTGTACTAGAACATCCCAATACAATGTAGATTAGATAATATATTATTGTACATTGCTAAAAATTTCCAGAAGTTTTACTAACAATATATCAATTAAATTTCAGTTCACGTAACTAAAAAAATCAATAACAAAGTCCATTAATTAGTCTCATCTATTCAAATGTAAGTAAAAATTCACTTTTTGATAGACAAAAATGTACATAAAAATTCATGAAATAATGCCTGAATTTCAGTAATTAATTGAAATTTCAGGTACTATCTGCTTGAATCGTTAATTGCAGTGTGAATGAACATTTAGTGCCGTGCTTAAAAGAAAAGAAATTTGGAATGTAAGTAGAACTGAAAATTCAGATATTTTTAGCAGTGTACCTATGTGTAATATTAAACTTATCTAGATTCATAGATAAGAATTGCAATTTTTTTTATTTTAGTGTATTTATTTCATTTTTTTTAACCATATTTCTTTTTGCTGTTCTTTAAATGTACATTACTTTTACTTCCTTTGAAAACAATTTTACGTTCTGTCAAAAATAGATCAAAATACAAATAGTGTATACATAGTCCACCATTCCCCAGTCAAATCGAAACAAGACAATGAAAAAAAAGAAAAGAAAAAAATACGAAAAACGTCAAAAATCCTGCTCACCTGTAAGTTTAGCAGCCATTGCGGATTCACCTGTAGGCAAATTGCATCTCGGCTGTATGTTGGCCATGCACCAGCCGCTTAGGTCCTGAAAGTTCTCCTCCCAGGCGGAGAGGTCCGTGCTCGCGGGCTCCTCGTCCAGAGCCGCTCCACCTGCGGCGGCCGCTTCGGCCGTGTCCGCCTGTTGCGAGATGCGCGGCTCGCTGGCCGCGACGACGACGCAGCTCGTCGGCTCCCGCGAAAAGGTCCAGGGCTCGCGCATCAACTCGCACTCCATCGTTGGGCTGAGCAGGGGTATTGTCTCGACTTTTACCGGAGCGAAGCGGTCCACCGCTTGCAGCCGGGGCTGCCGCGATCTCACGCCACGAGAAGCAGATGACTGGCGAAGCTTTAGGTTGCATGTTTCTAGTCCCTGCGAGTGGGCCAAGAGGGAAATGTCGTTTAGTACACGGGCCGTAACTCGGACTCTAACCTTTACGCCCTTGCACTCGTGCATATTGTAGAGCAGATTTTTCTTTGTTTTTTTTTGTTTTTTTTTTTTGGTTGGCGTTTGACGTCTTTTTATGGATACGATTTTTGGTTCTACGATTTGTAATTGATCGATTCACAGCAGAAGTGATTTTTTTATAACGTACAAGAAGAATACAAATACTAAGAGGAATTTAACTATACATTATTTATGTATTTTATTGTTTGGTATAAAATTAAATTATTGATGAATATTAATGAGTGAATCTACCAATATACAGTAATGTAAGCAATAATTTGGGCATTAACATAAAAAAGAATACCCTGTAAGTTGGTTTTTGTTACCATGGACTGCTTTCCTTTTTAATATGCAAAAATCCTAGATTCATTTGAAGATTCTTTTCTCTTTCGTATTTACTAGTCAGTAAAGGACAGTTATCGTTAAGCAAATGTCAACCACCATTTTATTGTTTTTTTTTAGATAATTCTGGCTTTGAGTCTCAAATACCTGATATGCTGTTTGTTCCATTGACATTATTGCCTATACAATTGAAATGAAGATATTGAGCATTAATCTTATTGCTTAAACAATTTCTTAATTTAAACTTATTTAAAAGTGTTATTTATATATTTTTTCCTTTAATTAATTAATTAATCTTGTAATTATATTATATAAGATGATCATTACGTAATATCAACGTTAATTAATAGTCTTACAGTTTCCTAGCCAAATGCATTTTTGAAGGCTATTTTTAGGATATGTACATTGCCTAAGCAATTCTGTGATTTCAAGTCTTTTTATATTAAATGAACTATTTTGATTATTGTCTCAGATTTTTAAATTCAAGGATCTTATGTAAGTTAAGCTGAAAAGTGCCAACAGTATGTTTAAAATTTAGATTCAAGAATTGTCGCATACAAAGTATATTGGCAAAATAGAACAAATTATCGTGCAAATGTCAAATTAAAAATGAACTGATATAAATCATGAACTTATGTGCTACATCGAAGGGAGACAAAAGAATTATAAGCATGTTCGCAAAATCGTTTTGCTCTACATCCTTCTGCGTCTATAATTTGCATATCAGTATATTATAAAAAGGTGCTTACTTTGACTTCAACCCCGTGCTCAATTGAAATGTTGCTGGCCGTTTGGCGCTCGTAGACGGGAAGGATTTTGGATACCTGCAACAAAATAAATTATCCTTTACAATTGTGCACAAAATTTATTAAAAGATTTTAATTTAAAAGATATTTATTTATAAAGGTTTTTAATTTTCAATCCTGAGAAAATATATCTGAAACGTCGTGGTTTTTGATTAAGGTGGACCTACACCAGGCTTTTGCCAAATAATCGAAAATTTCTTTACCACATTTCTGTAATATTTACCTTTTGAGGTAGACTTTTGAACCTATTGAATGACAAAATTCGGTGATTGAACAAAGTCATATCCGGTCAAGTAAAACAATTAACATGGGATAGTATGCAAAATAATTACTTTCAACACGTTTTTCTTGATACTCAATTTTCTATTTTCAAAAAGATCCTAGTGCATTTCATATTGATGTTTTTTTTGTTGACATTTTCAGGAAATATTGCATTAATTATTACGAAAAGAACTTGGGATTTTGATTTAAGGTACATCAATGTTAAATATTTTATTTATCAATTGTTAGTGTTGAAATATATAATTTTATCAGAACTTAAATTGAGTATATATAACTTTAAAAATTCCATGCTTTGTTTAATTTGAGTAAGTAAATATCTCTGAATTCTTTAAATAGGTTTGGTCAGGGGGATTTGCGCATGGAACTTTTTTAAAAGCCCTTATTTTATCTGAGAAATATACATTTTCTTCTATAACTAGTGCTATCGGGAATAAAATAAATTTTTTTTCTAACAATTTTCAATTGTTAGACACATGTTGTAAAGCATTTCTACCTATATTACGTAAAAAAGGAAAAACTATAATTAGTAGTCCTCTTTCAAAGATACAGCTAACTAAGTAAACATTGTTGCCTGTTTCATTAATATATCTATATTGTGGTACAGTCTGTAGAAAAGTTTATACCATACTTTAGTTTTCTGCCTGATTTCAAAACTTTTGGGTTGCTTTTAATATTTTAACATTTTAATTTATGAATTGAAGATATTAGTTATAAGTAATGCCGTTTAATGATAATTTAAAATAACTTTTTAACCTTATTGTTACTAGTGAACTACTTTAAGATAAGAACGTTCCAGAGAGATATTTACTCAAAATTGAAAATAAATGAAAAAAGTGGATCCTCGTAAGTGTCGGTGACATGTGGGTTTAGCAACACTTTAATCAAAGCAGTTCTTTCGTTTTAATTTCTTCTTCCATGTGCAAGTCAAGAATAAGTATTTTAAGTTGCAAATTTTGTCTTGTACTTGTTTGTAAAGAGCATACAAATATACGGTGTCTTTACACTGATAGTATGTCGAAATAGGTATATAAGTAGATAAGCGACATACCGATCTTGAAATGTATATCTACTGAAGTATATAATTATTAGTGGACTCATTCGATTAAAGCGTATGCCCACAGATGCATGTTTATTGTTTAGGATACAATATTTTTAAGATCATATCATTACAACAAAATTACAACGACTATATTTTATCCGTATAGGTAGATGTACCATTTGTGTTTTAACTGTTTTATTCCATAACTTCGGCATTAACATGATTCATTCCTTCATAAAGAAAATTGTAAGCTCTTTCAAATGAATTTTATCCGAATTGATTATATTAATTTAAACCTATAAAAAAACCTGAAAAACTAAAAATGCATCGACAAATAAAAATATTATTTGTTAGCCGCCTTCTTGCATCAAAAACAAAAAAATTAACCTTGAATCATTAAATTTAATCGTGGATTAAAAACGGTTAACAGCAACTAACTGTTTTATTGTTCAATTTATGTGTTTTATTGATAATAATTGATTATAATACGAAAATATTTCCATGTTAAATATCAATTTTGTTAGTGGCCAAAACCAGTACACCGATACACGGTTTAATGGTCAAAAACGGAGAAAAACGAGTTTTATTTAAGATTTTTCATTCGTGAAATTTTCTCGAAGTATTTCATAATAAAAACGATGAATTTAATAAATACATACGTTTTAGAGTGTGTATAAGTTTGTTTAATGATTGAAAATTATATTTTACTATAGTAAATTCAAGCTATATAACCAATACTTTTTAAACTATTTGTATTTTTGTACAATATAAGATTGTACAGATTTCCAAGATATCAAGATCGCAATGCATTTATCTCTGGACATACTTTTTTATACGCCGGATTATATTTTAATTGTTAACAAATTTTTCATTTTCGTTAAAAATAGGAAAATGTACTAACGTTTGCAAAACATTTGTATACAACCTTATCACTTTTATTATAAAGTATATCAGAGAAAAATGCTGAAAAATAAAGCAATTGGAAGATTAAAAAATAATTTAAAAACGCTGTGAAGTGAAAAACAAGCAATCTGCTTCGACCCGAGTGACTAATATAACTGCATCCCCCACTTACGACGCAAACAACGCCGGCGACGAATGATAAAAGTCGTACAGTGCAGAATCACACATACGAACGTCAACCCCAGCTCGAGCAGGTCCGTGCAAGTCAGAAATTTATCGATCGCTCGGTACGCTCATCAACATCACCAATGTATAGCGCTCGACTTCGCGAGCCTCATAATGCGATCCTTATCGCTCGCAGCATTCTCTCTTATCCGTTTCCTGCTTCATCATTCTCGCGTTAACACGTCACCATCTCTCTCTCTCTTTCTCTCTTTAAATTAAAAAAAGTAATAGCTATATAATAAATTAATCTTGAAATTTTCGAAATATTTCTTAGGAGAGTCCAGAGTTTCGACCTAAATATCTCGAAATAAGGAGTTACCCATTTGTGTTTTAATTACTCATATGACGTTTTCATTAATACTGTGGGAGGTTTTAAAATTCATATTTGGCTTGCCTCTACTTGTTTAACCGCTTTTGTTTCTTAATACATATTGCTTTTATTTGATTATGAATTTATAAGTGTTGTACTTATATTAATATATTAATACAAATATAATATCTAACTAATACGGAGTCGGAATTAGAATGCTACATTCTTTGTGTTAAAAAATTAATAAAAGACACTGTATGTTTCCAGTTATGAGTAAATAAAGCGATGTGGATTATAAAGGAATCTGAAATCTAAATTAAAAATTCCAAAAGCATAATAAACTAGAGAATATGGTGGATACAATAGTAATAAGAAAATTTGATTTCTCCATAAAAAAAAACTAAACGACGAAATTAATTAGTTACCTAAGAAATTATACTCAGACCCTCCCAGCATTCGGACTATTAAGATCGAGTGGGCGCTTTGAGACTCAGCTAATCTGGGTAAACTAGCAATATTAAAATAATTAAGAATTCTAAAAACATTTGAATTGATTTTTCGATTAAAAAATATATAAAAAACAATTACTTTTATTAATTAAAAAGAAAGACATTTATTAACAATATACAAAGGTCTCATTAGCATGAACAATGTTTTTACCAGTACAAGACTTTAAGACAAAAATGTAGCCCACGAACTGCGCAGGAAAGTATGTATAAAGAATCGGCACAGAAAATGATTCGCCGTATTCCGAAGAGCTTCGGTACACATTGGTGAGGCATGAGTCAGACGGAACACGCCAATAAGAGTGCGCCGAAAAAAAGTGGTTCCGAGAATCCACGTGTGCGCCGTGCCTTTTAAAAGACAGCAGACAAGAGTCCGAACAATCCATGCAAAGCAAACTTTTGAGTAAAATGAATTGTTTTTATTATTACTAAAATAAATTATTAAGTATACATGTTTTTAATTTCAATGAAGAATAATTACGTAAGGGCGATAATTAAAGAGTTTTGGTATGCATAAACATTAATATTTACGAAATAAAACAATGTATTTCTTTTTATCTTCAATGAAAGATAATATCGAATTAGTTATACATATTAAAGATGTTTATTGTTCCTTATTACTAGATTTTGTTTGAAATTAGATTATTTTGTTCTTTTTAAATTACTGGTTACAAAATAGAAAAATTTGTTTCTTTGGCATGAATTCAATTGGTAGAAATTGTAAGCCAATTAATAATCCATTTTGAATTTTTGATATTAAACTATATTTAAAAAAGTTATAGCATATAACGTCACGATCAAAGCTATATTGGTGACGTTACGATAACTTTGGAACTTATATCTCTATCAATTTTCAAGTTGTTGATAAAATTTACAAAGGTATCATGATACGATCTTTGCAAATAATTGTTGTCAGATAAAATTACTCTTTAGCACTTTAAGACCTCGAATAAAGTGAACAGCTGTTTTTCAAAGAGAGCTAAATAATATTAAAAGTAACAATTGATTATTTTCCAATTTGCTAGTATATTAATTATTAATGTTCAAGGTTTCTTGTGTTACTTATAAAAAAACATTTTCAATAAAAAGAAAAATAATAAATAAATAAAAAGAAATACATTTCTATTTTGTTTTAAGAGTTGCTATGTCCGCTTTACACTTCACCCGTGGGTTTTCCCAACCGCAGCACGGCAACGTCCGTGAATACGACCAGGCCATAGACCGTGTCTGCGCGTGGCCTCGGAAATTCCGCCGAGTCATCCTTACTCGCGAGCTTGTGTACCCAGTCCGCTACACCTCTCGTGCCTCTCACTCTCTATCTCTCTGTACCCATCCTCCTCTCCCCCCCTCCACTCTTTTTCTCATCCGGTATCGCGTGCTCCAGTCGAAAATTTCATCATCCCATTCGCGGATCCAACGCGCGCCGCGAAAACAAGCCCTTTACGGCGATTTTTAAGCGCGCAAAAGGACACCCGGAAAAAACAAAGCCAGAGAGGAACAACGTGCCGAGCGCGATAATAACCTGCCGACATTACATCTGTATCACGCGCTCGTGACAGCGAGCGCGGCGCATCACGTGATCGCAGCGACGCGCGCCGTCATGTGACGGATCTGTCATGCGTTTTTTCGAAAAAACAAGTATCTATGTGTATATGTGACAAAACCGAACGGTCGTGCAGCGCGCGCAAGAATAAAGGGGGCTAGAGACCAGTAGTGCCGCTCGATATATATATAATATAGTACGTCCGACGTACTCGTTACGTAATGCGTATGTACCACACTACTCGTGCATTGTCGCGACGTCGCCCGGCACTTATTACGTCAGACGCGGACAAACGAATCTTCTGCGTTTGCTTCTAGATCGCTCCCCTTGAATAACAAGAAAAAGAAACTGGCATATACTGGCATATACCGGTATACCCCCCCTCTTTCTCGCTGCAGAACCCCAATTTTAACGCTCGCTTGACAACAGCACCGGCGCGCTGCAGGCCGTTTGTTATTTCTTCTCGTTCGGCGCACGCGAACGAGGGGTGGAAAGGTGCGGAAGAGACTTTCTGGAAGGTTCGAGTCGAAACGTATAGTGCGCACGCGAGCAAAAATTGAAGGAGGGGAGGTATTTGCGCGTCATGGCCGGCCCGGCGCCGCCTGCACGCTGCACTGGCCACGATCACGCATACAGACACCTCGTGCAATTTCGTTTACACGTCGTTTGTTTACTCGGTTTATTATTAACGTCGGCAGCGGCGCGACGCGCCTCTACATAAATATACACATCGCTCGCCTTATCGATTCGCGGACGCGCGCGGCAATTTTCCTCCTGCGATTCCGCGAAGCGACTTGTACCTCGATCCCCCTCCGCGGGCGCGCGGTAATTGCCGCGGTAGCGCGCGATATAGTCTTCTTCTACGAAATGACTCATATCGTTCGATCGTTACATGTCCAGCAGCCCTTACGTAAAACAGCAATTCATCCGTACTCATGTTACGCTCTCGAGATCGCCTGGTCGGATACACTTCTAATTCGACGCGAGGATACTTGCAGGAAAAAGTCGCGACGCCGGCGACTGTAGTAGTGCAAGGCGGGTTACGTAAGACGCGTTTCACGTGCACCGTGCGCTCTTCCGTCAGATTCTCGTCTACAAAGACCAGGGCAAAACGGGGCGAGTATAAGTTTGCGGTACTCACCCTCCCAAAAGTTTGCCACCCGTCTACTCCGTCCACGGGGATGGAAGCGACGACGTGCGTAGTCGCGGTCCTGTCTCCTCGCGTGATGAACGTGTGGCTCTCCTGCAAGCGTGCAGAAAGCTCCTCTACTTAGCTGGGCCTCTGGGCACGGGCTGGAGTTCGAGTGGGAATCCGCGGTAAGCTCGTGTGCAAGCTCGCTCGTGTCTCGCCTTGGCAAGTGCTCCGCTGAACGTACAACAAGTAGTGGTGCTGCGGTGTGCCGGCTTTCGAATCGCTGCTGCTCGTGAGAAGGCACGTCCTTCTCGGTTCACTGTCTAGTAGTGTCTGCCGTCTGGGGGGGATCGAAGTCGCGCTCTGGACGCTCGCGGCTCGCGTCACGACGTAATAGCGTCTATACTTCTGCAGCGGCGGCGGCGGTTGGCAGCGGTCACGGCTTACAGGCGCCGGTCTGGCTTTTGCGTCATACGCGACCAATGGGCGACGCGCTGACGCGACCCAAGACCAATCGGTGCGAGCCTCGCGACTCTCGGGGTACATATAGCTCTGCGCGAGACGCGCGCAGGAGAGAAAGATACGACGTCATCGTGGCTCGGGAATTTTGCACACAGCTCTGGGGTAAAGTGAATGTGTGTGTGTGTATGTGCGTGTATGCATCTGTGTGTATGTATGTACGTATGTACGTATGTACGCATGTGTGATTATGTATGTGTGTGCCAGTATAAGAGACAGAGACAGTGTGTGTAAGAGAGAGAGAGAGTGTGTGTGTGCATGTGTGAATGTGTCAAAAGGTGAGGGGTTGTATATAAATGTTTGATAGTATGTAGTTGTTTTACGCTGGAACGATTATATATATATATATATATATTACGCTCAATACTACTACACGTTCACATATATATATAGTGAACGTGTAGTAGTATTGAGCGTAATTGATTTATCTTGGACGGGAACCAAGTTTTGTCGGTTGTTGGAAAGATAGGAGACATTTTTATCTACTCATGGACAGTTATGAGATGATTGTTAATTCGAATAAAAACTATTTTATACTTCAAAGCTCTAGCACAATGAAGCAAAGATGAGGATTATGAACGATGAAGCTATGACGATGTCAAACTAATACTGCGTACGTAATTTTGAGCTCTTGATTACTTACGTAAGTTGTTTGTAGTATGGTATAAGAAATAATTGTTGTACAAATTAATAGTTAATCATTTTACATACGCATAATTGATCAAGGAAAATATTTATCAAATTACGTTTATTAATGTTATAAAAATCTTGTAACATGCGTACATATTTCAGAAGAATAAGCAGAACAAGCATTTATAGGAATGCCAAGTAGTAATCGCTGATATAGTCAGACACGCCACTTGTTTTTTCTTAAAGTGTATTTATAATTATTTCAAAAAGAAGTACATATATTATTATAATTTTTAAATATAAAGAAAAACCGCAACCTTTAATTTGCTGCCGATTGTTTAATAAACACATACAATTTAACTTTCGACGAGCCTGTCCTAATTATCTACATAATCATACCTATTCTTATACGTACTTACTCTAAACACACGATTATAATTGCTTCCTCATAGAGGAAGCTTTGCGATAGTAAAGAAAAAGTTTGTGCGTGCGTGAGCGGCTTTTAAACTTTTAGTTTTAGATTTTTGGTTTCTTTGGTTTGTTAAAAATAATATGATCAATTTAGTATAGAAGCATTTAAAAGAGCATAAACTTGCTTATCTGTTAGAACCCTAAATTTTGCATAAGCTATTTCCCTTCTTTAATTCTTTTATTATACAAGAAAACGACATTTTTGATGTTTTATAACATTTTTAGGCGCGCTTCGGCGAGCGACGAGATATTCGATGAAATACAAAATTCGTAAAAATGATAGGTTTACAGCTTTATATGTAACGCCATGAACATGTGAATAAACAATTGAAAACCACGTCGCTCGCCGCTACCACCTTTCGTCATATTTGTATACCCTAACCTTTGAAGGGCCTAAACTCATAATATGCTGCGTCTTGAGCAGTGTTGTGTGCGTGCGTTCGGTCCGAATTTTCCCGTCATTCCAGTCAACCAATCAGATTAGATTTGTATAGTTATATAATAATGATTTTATTTAAAAATCAAAGACGTATCGTTTTTATACGTTTAGACTTATGTGAATTGTTTCTTCTACGCTATTTTGAACGCCGTGAAACACGGACCAATCACTCGAACATGACACAGAACACGACGCAGCACATTATATAGCCAAACTCGAAGGTGCCACAAAATCAAAAATCTTAAAAAATTTTATTACGTATTTTTTATATTTATAGTTTTATGAACATTTTGAGACCTGCTGAATGTCAGTTGAGTGAAACAATTTATATTATTGATAACATAGGTACCTAACAGAATCTTTAAACGCGTTTTTCTCGAAACTCACTTTTCTCAAAAAGTTCCTTGCGCAACCCGTGTCCATAGATATTTTTGAAACTTGCAAATATAATTAAAGTATTATGAAAAATAATTAATATTTTGTTTTGCAGTATTCTGATGCTAAATATTTTATTCACCAATTATTAGTGTTAAAACACGTAGTTTATCTTATAAATTTTTAAAGTTCAAAAAAGGATTTATTTATTTCAGGCCATGAATTGAGTCTTTACAGTTTAATAATATTAACTTCTATTACCGGCACCGTTGCTGGGGTCAGTGGTTGCGTGGTAGATCGTTCACGAAAGTTAAGCAGCATTGGGCGCCGCCGTACTTGGATGGGTGACTGTTCGTGCATCAACAATGGTGTTTCTTTCCGGTAGGTATGTATGGAATGATACTTGATTAGTACATTGATTTCCTTACCTCACCGCGTCCTGGCGGCGGTTTTTACTGAGTGAAACTCAAATTAAAGGGTTGTCTTATTCTGCAGCTGGTTTCTTTCATTATAAACTAGCAACTTACAAAAGAAATAATTTTTAACATAATGTAAAAGGCTTTTGCATTATACGGTGTTGATGTATGCATTATCTGTAGGTTATAAAAAGCTTTGGCAATGTTGACTTTACGTTTATTTTCGACATATTCGTGAAGCAAATCAAAATAAAATATAAAGCAAAAGTATAAAGTGTATATTAAAAAAAAGATTTACGTAATTTGAGGTTTAATTTTGGATTTAATTTCCTCCTCAGTAATGTTTTAGTTTAAGCAAAATACATCATATCTCCAAAACAGGGGCCCATTGGAAAAGATTACTGGTACTAGGCTTCATTTTTTGGTACCAGAAACCACCTCCTGAAGTTTGATAAAAAGTTGTTTCCCACAGGGTGTTCACATTCCTAGTAAGTTGTTTGTTTTCAAGGTATACTTTTGCTTTTGATTTTTCTTATTTGTTTTCTACGAAATAAAACATTTTGAAATAACAATAATTTTATAATCGATAGAAATATAGTTAATATAAATATATTTATTATAAATATATTTATTTAATACTAAAATAAGATAAGTAAGTTAAACGCAAATTAAGATTGCAGTACTTATCATTATTTGAAAAGTGATTAGTTATTATACAAGAAAAAAATATTAATTTAACGTTTTTTCAATTAAAATAATGTAAAGTTTTAAAAAGTTTTAAAAAAATTATTACATGTACCTAACATTATGAAATTCTAAAATATTAATTTGTCTTTATCTTGATTAATTACTCTAGATAATAGCAGTAGTAAGTAATTATATAACAACAGAAATTGGCGTAACCTTCACATTACGTGTCGCAGAATCAGCTGGCATTCCTTTCATTCACAATTATTTTATACAATTTTGCTTGAAAGTTTTTAAAATTATATTGTTGTTTAAAAATATAGCAATGCTAAAACTTGATAAGAAAAAAACTACCTTTTCTAAATTTAATCAAAAACATTAATTTACAAAATGATGTAACTATTGATTTTATAAAATATGTTAAGTCTCTTATAGATAAATTAAAAATTTTATTTTTTCATATATCAGATTACCTTAAAGTGATATGCTAATTTGACAACTGAAAAATTTATTTATTTTTGGATTTTTTTTAATCAAATAAATTAGAAATCGATACAAATTTTTTAGGTGCTTATTATATAACTTCTAGAGAGTACAACAATTCTTATTATTTATATGCTGTTATATATATAATAAAGATATTTCGTTGCTACCGCTGCCGTGTGCGAATAGAGTTCAGGAATCCCGGATTCTAGTATAGAGTCCAGGAATACCGAATTACAGGATACAGTCTAGGAATCTCGGATTCCAGGTTTTGTAATTCTGGTCTGGACCGGGAGTGTTCCCCCTCATCCAGGATTTTGGGATTTTTACTTCAGGTCTGGACCGGGAGTGTTCCCCCTCATCCAGGATTTTGGGATTTTTACTTCCAGTCTGGACCGGAAGTGCTCTCCTCATCCAGGATTTGCGGATTTGTACTTTCAATCTGAACCGGGAGTGATTGAGTTGAAAAGAACGCATTTAGCTCTTTGAAGTTGAAAAATATCATTGAGAAATCGTACCCGTGAATATACGACAATTTAAGAGCTAGAAATGAGTTACTTCTAAGTACTCAAAAAATTTTTTTTAAATTTTCAGTGCTACCAACTTAGCTCACGCTCTTTTGATATTATACATTGTGTACTTTGTATGTATAACCACTGTTAACAGAGATTTGAATAAACAAAAAAGCAAAATTTTACACTTAACAATATAATTTTATGAAAATTTTAGGTACTTGTAGTGTGGATTAGGCCTGTTCCCGACGTGCATGACGTCGGATTGAAACTCTGCATACTTCCGTAGACATACGTCCCGCCGCAGCGGATCTATTGAAGCCGCTGCGTAGGCTCGTATGCACGGCGATTTTAGTGGATCGCCGGGGGCCTTTACTCTATGTAATTCGTGATCGATTTGTAAAAGGAGAGGCTACGAGTAGCTAACGTAGCAATGGGGCGAGAAGTCTATTTTGTTTCCTTATTTAGTATTAATATTTAAACTGTTTTAACACGCACAATATTTCATAGCAGTAGCTACAAGGCCTACTGGGGATACTACTGTTGAGAATATACTCTTAAAAAACGCATTGTTTTATCTACCGCAAGCTGCCCTTATGAAAAATACCTGCAGGAAATTCCGGAGGAATTCCTGCAGGAAAACAGTACGAAAACCATGCAAGGAATCCTGCAGGGAATCCTCCAGGCCTCCTTCAGAGTTTCCTGCAGAATTCCCTGCAGAAATTCCTCTGGTTTTTCCTGCAGGTTTTTTTCATAAGGGTGGTGTGGAAACGATAATGCTTTTGATTTTTTTATTAGGCCCAATGATGGGGGATGGCACGCGAAGCGCGCCGGCAGCGTAGCCCCCTGATATATATATATATCGTCGGTCCCTAAGTAGAAACCGCTCCTAACTGCCTTAGCAGAATTATTGATTTATAGAAACGTGTAAGGTAAAAGTACCAATGCCAATACACGTCCCAATCCCTGGACACTGATCACGTTTATATTTTTAATAAGCTTCAGAAACAATTTAGAATCAGATTTATTATAATATTTATTATTTTGCAACTTATTCTCTGACACAAAAAATTATGACAACTTCTAACTTTAATATTAATGTAAAAATCAATCTTTAAATATCACAACTCCCTACACATCAAATCGTTTGTAATTGTTATAAATCAGAAATTCCCGTGTCCATATGGCGATACACTAAAATCTTGCCTGTAACGTCCTCCCCCCAATAAGCGGACAGTCGTCCAGTTATAGGTCTTGCCAACCGTACACACGCTCCAAAAGCAGTCCCAAATACCTGACCGTATGATATTCTCGAAAAATTGATTGAGTATTTTTTTTGTGAACTTGATTTTATGTACCAGATTCGTAAGTATTTTTTATTATGCAGCCTAATCAAATAATCTAATATCTTCTATTTAATAAATTAGTTTATGTTACTTTTTTGTTCAAATTTTATACAATATTTGTAACCTAACCTAAAAATTGTATATATTATACATACTTTATAGAAATATATATTTTTTTAATTTGTTTAGACATCTAAGTATTTCAAGATGAACAAAAGTAAGCAAAAAATAAAAAAGTGGAAATAGAGGAGTTAAATATAAACAAGAGGATGACTATACTGTATTAAATGCGATTGAAAAAGGCATAAGTTTGAGGGAAGCTTCTGTTCAATTTGATGTACCAAAAAGTGGAGAAAATGAAGCTAAATGAGCAGCAGTTACAGATAAGAAGAAGATAAGATAAGATAAGATAAGATAGATAAGACAAGTGTTTATTTTTGTGTACGTCAAAAAAAAAAGAAAAAAAAGAAGAAATCGAAAAATTAAGAATAAAAAAAACAATTAAAAAAGAACGTATTTAAAGAATCGTCATTCTGTAACGACGGCTATGTTCATTGAACTAACTAAACTTTGTAATTATTACTTGATATAAAAATTTTAAATAAATAAATGCTAAATTTTTTATAAAAAAATTGTTTATTTAGCAATAAGTTAAATTCATTAAAATACAAAATGTACTTGAGTAAATGTTATTAATAAATTAAGCTTTTTAACAAATGAACCTTACGTCTTTCATTAACATTTTTTTTTAAAAACTTTATATAAAGTTACATTACTAATGACCCGTATTAGTGAGCCCGTCCCTATTAGTGTGCATTTTTTAAACAGGCCATATAAACATCAACCTTGAAATAAAAGAGACGATTTTTAAAATTAAGATAACCTGATATCTCTATTATAAAAATAATTCCTTTTATTTATTTCCAAGTGGTTGCTAATACGCTTTATTTGAAAAAAGGGCACACTGATAGGGACAGGCTCACTAATACGGACCGTTACCATGTATGCATATTAATAAATTGACTTTAACACCACAAAAGTAATGTTTTAAAGTATTGTCCAGGTATAGGGACGTGAGGAATGGGACACTGGGACAAACCCTAAAATTCTATTATCTACTTACTGGTACACGTGATTATTCAAATATTCATCTTATTTAAATTAAATAACATGGTAAAATCAGTTTTCCAGGGCTTATTAGATATAAAAACACAATATATTTTTAACTATTCTCAACTTTCATTACATAATGTATCATTTTTCTTGTATATTTCAAGTATACTACTTGAATATCACAAGGTGTCCAGGCATTGGTACTATTACCACAATGATAAAATGAATTAACGATTTTAGGCTTCAGAATAGGCCTTTCAGGCCTTGACTGATATATTTCTAATAATTCGCAATCAAAAAGCGCTATCCGTAAATTATATGCGCCGAGGCTATAACAATAGATCTTTTTTTCTATTTTTACAATTTTTTGAAACTAATAATTTGTTCTTATTTCATAAAAATAACCTCAAAGTCACTGATAGATATATCAATCAAAATTAAATTATGTCTACTTTATGTAAATATACTTACAAATTTTGACAAGTTAAACTTATAAAATATATATTTTGTTACTATTTCACAAATATAACTTCGTAATTATTGTTAGATATATCAACGAAAGGAAATTGCACCGACTTTATTAAAATGTACATATTTTTAACAAATTCAACGTACAAAATGGCACAAAGAACTTTTTTCCATTTTTACACATTTTTCAAAATTTTTTCAAATATACATATATATTGTATATATTCACATGCATACAAACATAATAAAGCGTTATTTATTTCATGAAAAATTTACGTTACATATGTATTTTTACAAAATTTTAGAATTTTTAATTGTCGTAGTCTTGTTCTGGAGGTGCGAATTATAAAAAGCGCAATGTACAAAGACTATAAAGGCTGAGACGGTACTCACTTTTAGTTTGAAGTTTGAAGAGCCGTACTGTGTGCTCCCGAGGTACTACGAGCAAAATCATTCTTTTTGATCAATAAAATCGGAATTTCTTATTAAAAAGCGTTTTATGTATTTTTCAGTATATGTGGGTAAATATCTGGGAAAACAAAAACGAAAAAAAAAATTTTTTCTGGAACTTCGGTATAAATGTTCTAATTGGCATGTAGAATGTTCATGATAGGGTATATTATAGACAGGGAGATTTATACCAACTACACTAGTCAAAATGATTGCACTTTTTATTTCTTGTTTATTCACGAGGTATACTTGATTACAAAGGTCGCATGATTAATTTATACCAAATAACAATTATATTTGACTAATTTTTTTATGTTAAATATACCATTTTCTATTTTCAATCAATTTTTTTTATAAGTTAGAGGTTCCCAACGATATTTATATATATATATATAATTAAAAAATATGATTTCTCGACTTCTAGGTGCTGTAGCCTTCTGAAAATTTATATGAGTGTTTTGAGATATGTGCCAACCTATATACAACGCTTTATAAGTATCTCAGCGTTAATTCTATTTGGTATAGAACTTCCTTAAGTTGTTCAAGGCGGAATATGAGTATGTAGATATATATATATATATATATATATATATATATATATATATATATATATGGATGATTCTCTGAGAAATCGAGATCAAAAAGATTTATTTTTTTATTTCTAAGGTAAAAATGTTCCTCTTGGTATGTTGAATGTATGTGAATTTTTTCAAAATTTTTGAAACACTTAGGTTCAAAGTTGATTCTCTGAGAAATCGAGATCAAAAAGATTTATTTTTTTATTTCTAAGGTAAAAATGTTCCTCTTGGTATGTTGAATGTATGTGAATTTTTTCAAAATTTTTGAAACACTTAGGTTCAAAGTTGATCAAGGCTGAATATATATAGAAAAGCAAAAGGAATTTATATGAAAAAAGTCAAAATAATGTGAAATATTGATTGAAAAATGAATTGATTGAAAATTAAAATGCATATTTTGGCAATATGGTTATATTTAGCTTTCAACGCGTTTAAATGTATGGGGTTAAAGAAATTTGAAAAAAATTACAAGTATTCTACATACCAAAATAAACATTTTTATCAAAATAAATTGTTTTTTTATTTCGATTTCTCCGAGAATATATATATATGTGTGTAATTTTCGGAGAAATCGAAATAAGAACAATTTATTTTGATAAAAATGTTTATTTTGGTATGTAGAATGCTTGTAATTTTTTTCAAATTTGTTTAACCCCATATATTTAAACACATTGAAAGCTAAATATAACCATAATGCCAAAATATGCATTTTAATAGTTTTTCAATCAATATTTCACATTATTTTGACTTTTGTATATGAATTGCTTTTGCTTTTTCTCATATTGCTCTTTGCTCATTTTGTGACCATGGCAGTCATTTTTGTAGTAAAAAAGGTATCTTCATGATTTTTGGTGTGATGGTTCGAATGTTCAAAACCACTTTTTCCAGGATTTTAAGGTTTTGAATGGGCCTAATTAATTGAAAAGTGCCGTAAATGATATTGAAATTATCTTTACTGAAAAATTCAGAAAATTTGCGATAAATCCTGTTTTGCTTTTCTCAAAGCTTTGTAACAATAACAAATTCTTTATCAGAGATTTTAATGAATTTTTGAGTTTTTAAGACCTCTGAGTCAAAAAAACGTGTTTTGAGGAAACTTAAAAAACATTTCGAAAATCGAAAAAATTTTTTTTTCATTTATACGTTAAATATGTTGAAATTATGTATGTTTTCATAAAGAACTTGTTTTTTCTTAAAGAAAAATAAAATAAAATTTTTTGAAATTTGTAAGAATTAACTGTATAAATAAAGAAAAATTATTTTTCTGGTTATAATAAAAATATGTTGAAAATATATATGTTTTCATAAAGTACACGTGATTTACTTTTATGTGATATATCGCAATAATTTAAAATTCGTTTTCAAAGAAAAAAAAATATAAATTTTAGTAAATGTGTAAAAATTAAGAAATTTTCTTTTCTCTTTATACGTCAAACATATTGAAAATATGTACATTGTCTTGAGATAGACGTAATTTTCTTTCAATATAAATATATATATATATATATATATATATATATATATTTGGTACTTTAATATTCTACCAAAGCATATGCATGAATTTTTAATTTCAAACGCGAAAAATGCGTTTTCTTTACATTAAACGGGCTAAATGGACGAATTTTAAAATTAAATATCTTTTCTCAATACCGAAGGCAACCGATACTGAAAATTTGTCTATGAACTCAAATAATCTTTATTAACAATTACAAAATAGATTTGGGTCTTAAAGTTTAAAATTACTTTTCGCCCATACCCCCTTAATACTATTTTAGAGGATGGAATATAATTAAATGCTGAATACGTATTTTTCTAAAATCGTTAATTTTAGAAAATTTGGAAATAATTTTTTAATCTATTATAGTACATGTGTCCTTTTGATTAATATATCTTGGAATTAATTTAATTTCTTTTTAAATTACTATTATTATTTATTTCGATTCCCCGTAAGCTCGAACTTTTATGGGACATTTTACGAAAAATGTTCTTCCGAATTTTACGTTGGCAGAGATCGGGCCCGCTATCTGCCACCTGGTTAAGGGCAATAATGCCCATATATGTAATAAACGACCACAAAATTACGAAATTTGTAAAAATTAAGAAATTTTTTTTTACTTTTTCTATTGCAAAAAATATTGAAAATATGTAAATTTTATTACGCATTTTGCTAAAATTGTTAATTTTACAAAATTCAGAAATAATTTTTTAATCTATTCCAGTACACGTTATTTTCTTTTTATTGATATATCTACAAATTATTTTAATTTTTTTATTAATTTAAAAAAAAATTAAGCCGAAATTTTTGATAAACTTATGCCTTTGAAATTAATAAACTTTCAGCGTTCAGACTTGTTAAACATTATTTCGAGTTATATTATATTTTTAGAATGGCAATATTTAAACGCTTGTGTTTAATATGTTAATTTTAGCATTATTTAATTTAAAGTCGATTTTTCAGAACCTTTCTTTGAGAACATATTATGCTAAAGTAGTTTGCAGCGGTTTTTCTATTTTTCTAAGAGATTTGATTTTGTTGACTTAATGGAGGTTGAAATTTTCTAAAAAATATAAAAAAAATTACTACATGCTCATATTCAGCCTTTGACGACTTAAATCCTAAATTTGAAAATATTCATGAATGTTCTACGCACCAATTGGAACATTTTTACCGAAATTCCAGAATAGTACATTATGTAACAATTTTATTCCCGACTTAACTGTGGCCACTTTATTGACTTAAAAAGAGGGATTTCAGGTAAGAACTAGAATTTATTGAAAATGTATATTAATATAGAGAAAAATAATTAAAAAAAATGCATTTGTGGGAAAAACAATTTGCGGGATAAAAGTAAATTTACGGAAAAGAGTAGATTTGTGGGAATCATATGCTACTTTTGTCACACTTTTGAGGTCAATAAAGTGGCAATTACGGTTGAGTCGGGAATGAAAGCAATTTTTTTGTTTTTGACTTTCCAGAGAATCACCGATATACTTATAAGCCAGAAAAAAAAACAATTTATTTCTTTAAAATTTCAAAGTAACATACCAACTGTAAGTAATTAGTTTTATCAAACGGTTAGTATAGCATTTAAATTTTTTTAACAATGTTGACTTCGATCTTTTGTTAGATAGAACGAATATTAGGGTTCTAGGAAATAAAAATATTTACAAATATAGTTGACATATTTTTTATTAAAAACAATTCGTCGAAGCATTTTTACAGTGTCAATAGAGAACAAGCTCTCGGTTTAAAAATACAATTTCTGTCGAAGAAAATACGTTGAGCTTTCTACGTTTCTACTGACTATGAAATGTTTCTTGCATACGTATAATGTTAGTCGTCGGTAATAGTAATTTTTAAACATTGTTCTCCCACATTTCGGTCAATGTGTAACGTAAATTATTGTACAAAATAGTTACATATTTATAATAACAATATATATCTATATAAAATAAAAAAAATCGCTTAAAGCTAGTTTAATTTCAATAATATAATAATTACAATCAGCACACGCTTATCTTTCTTTCGCACCGTTATTGTAAAGAATAACTATACTGGGAAGACTTTTTATATAAAAGTTTAAATAATGATAAAAGAACCTACAATGCATTTAAAAAAGAAAGAATCATACGTAATCATCAAAGTACATACACATTATGACTGACAATAGATCAATAAAATGAATAAACAAATGAAATCACCGTAGTAAAAACTGGATTATTAAACATAATAAACAAATAGCGTATTACATGTATAAAAAAAGATCACCTAGTCAATCAACTCCTCATATTAAATACAAATTGGAAGTATACAAATATACTCGTCTACATGTAGGTCTAGTACACGATTCGCTCTTTCCCTTTCATACCATAAAAATCAGTCGCACTTGGTATATTATAAGTATAAATCGTTCCTTACTTAATAATAAATCGTCCATTTGGAGTATTTTCTCTCTCGAGGCGCGCGAATTGCGAGGAAAACGCGCCGAAGCGGCGATCGTCGACTTGTTTGAACACTGTATTATTCTTTCCTCCTCGCTAATTATATACTGTTTTTTTCCTTATTTTTTAATGCTTGAGGTCGATCGCGGCTCCAGGACTCTTTTTCTCAAGCAATTCGTCGCGCGCTCGCTTCATTGTGAGTTCGAGCTTTATTTCGTTTGTTTAACACTCTTATCTCTCCTACTTGTTACACATCCGGATTAAGAAAGTGCAAATAAATACATTTTTGCTTGTATGTGTGTGTTTAGCATTTTTTGTTTTTATCAAAGAAACGAATCGGTCGCGCCAATTCGCCGACGTTGGACAAAAACAGAGACATTCGTTGAGCTCGGCGTATTTATGGAGATTCGTCACTTTCGACTCGAGATTTTGGCCACTTTTCCCGAAAGTCACTGACCTTCGCTATCGCTGTCGCTCTTATCTATAAATTCATCACAATTCAACACAATTAACTTTCAAATTGTCCAATTGTCAACGTGCACTGATATAATAATTGTATGTAACAAAAGCTTACATGCTAATTCAAATATAAAGTATTTATAATATTTATATAATGAAGAGTATATAATAAATGAACGTGCATTCATGATGGCAAATAAAGTAGTTTGGAAAAAAAGTGCTAAATTTGCTGTGTTTTTGTTTCTACGAACCTTTCTTTCCGGGGTACGCGTGGCGTTTCAGTCTGTCGTAAAGATCATCTTTCGTACCGTAAATGCTCGCGTTCGATCGTGCGAGGCTATTCATTTTCCCGCCATTGTGTAAACTCTCTGCGTGCAACGTGAACAAAGAATATGGATTTTTTACAAAAGAGATATTTTCAAGATGTACAATTTGCATTTGATTTGTTGGCATGCGATTTTTTTGAAAATATATAGATAGCACACACAGTATATTGCAGTTTCATGCGACTTGTGAGACTTATGGTCACTTGGCTTTATATTTGCTTATTAGTTTTTTTTGTGTGCGAGGCAATTTGTACGAATGAAAGTGCTCAAAATATAATGGCGTCTGAACGCTCAGATTCGCTCTTACCTTTCATGTAAGTTTCATTGTAAAAGTTTGGCATTTCCCAGCCGTCCTCCTCGTCGTCGTAGTAGTGCGCGTACGTGCTGTGATGCGACGGCGCGATTGATTCGGCGTATGGCGTTGGTGCGCCGTAGTAGAAATTCACTTGCGAGCCGTTCTGGTCGGTGGCCGGTGTCAGCATTTTCTTAGGCTCCTTCTTCCTCGATGCCCTGTACACATTAATTAATGTTGTTATTAGATTTCGAAGCAGTTTATTATTGAAAATTTTCATATTCATTGATTTGCTGTTATGTATGATCATTTGTTTTTCTTTATTTAGTGAAATATTTTGTAAGAAACTATAACATTAAGACAAACAAATTTTTTTAGGTATTAATTTGTACTTTTTCAAGATAGTAAAATAAAATTTGTTCTTATTACTTTTGTATCCACGTAGCCTTGAATAATTTAAAAGAAAATACTCGATCGATTTCAAATACTCTTTGTGCGATCTATAGGTGATTGAATATGCTATAAAATAAACTTTAATTAAAAGGTCTGATCGGCGCATTTCTTTTTAAATTTTGTTAGGAATAAAAGTATGGTTTTGGGTAAGCTTTTTCAAATATGCACCCAATGTAGAATTTTCATCATTTTGCTTTTATTCTGGATCATGCGAGAGTCATCCATGTATCAACGGTTGAGCGGAAAATGAGGCTATCTCAAAAAATGCTCGAAGAAAAAACTAACTCAGTTTACACTTGAAGCATGGACTACCTTAGAAAATGTATGAAGAAAGGCTATTTTAACTAATACTTTCGCTCTTTCAATTTAGTACTGGAAAGAATAAGAAACAGGAAAACGCATGTTTTGAGAAACAATTTTCCTATTTTAGATTTTAAGTTCTAAGTTAGCCCGTTCTTTAAGCTTAAATTGAGTTTTTCTTAAATTAACCTCTTCTTCAAGCATATTCTGAGATAACTATTTTCCGCTGAACTTCAATATATCAATTGTTGATATATTGAAAAAAAACTTTGGATTTGTCACTTCTGATCAGTTTATTTTCAGATTTTATATACATTTAGACCTCTATTCTTTTAATAATTTCACACATATGTGTAACTGTTCTATTGCGTCCTATTTATTAATTACTTAAAAATTCTTTATCTCCGTTCAGTGTGTGAATGAGTGTATTTATCAGCGTGAGTAGACCTGTATGCGTATGATAATTGAATGAATGTGTATCTTAATGAATGACGCGATAGATATAAGGTATTTGTGCAAAATGCTTTACAAATGACGATCTCTTACGATAAGTAATTACGTACGATGTGATTTTTATGTACTTGAAGATGAGATTATATATACCTTTGCGATGTAATCTTATGTACGTGACTTATCTTACTACATATTTTATACATCTATATATTTTTTGATTTTTACAAAATAAACTTTTTATCTATCTATCTATTTATCTATCTATCTATTAGCTTATTGAAGGATACATGGACAATAAAGCAATCAGAGAAATTTTTTAAAATATTTTGCATCTGAGCAATTCTACAGAAAATTGGAAACAACTTGACCTAAAAAGAGAAAATTTTTTTCGAGTACACATTTACTAGACCCGACTTTTCAGAATGCTTCTGGCATTCTAAAACGGGAAAGATAGTGAACAATACGTTTTCTAGTGACAAGTGTGATCTATGGTCACATTACCATTGATCAATTTGGGCTTAATAAAGGCCTTTACAGATTCGTTAATAACTCAGCTCTTATTGATCAGAAAAGATTTGTACATAAAAGAAAATTAAACTAGACATTAAGACCTTTAATTTGATATGTGCTAGATCAAAAAATATTATTTCCATATGAAGCTATACGCAAATAAAGATAGTGTTAAAAAACCCAAAAACAACTCAAATGATGAAAATGACGGGAAAATACGAAATCTTTCATTTTCACATATTTTTGACATTTTTTATCACTATCTTCATTTTCGTATACAAATTTTGCATGAAAATAATATTTTTTGATACAGGATATCTCAAATTAAAGCTCTTAACGTCTAGTTTTATTTTCTGTTGGGAAAATAATTTCTTAGACCAATAGGAGCTGAGTTATTAACGGCTAAGTAAGAACCTTTATGAAATACAAATTGGTTCATCGACAAATTTAAAGGAGCAGTCATATGGATACCGGATCCAATGAATGCCTCCATTACATGCCAGGGGGCTGGCAATGGATTCTTGTGACTTAAATGGGGAAGCATTACATATATTAGCCGCTACCTCACACCAAGCGATAATATGAACGCGTTTTATACCATGTTAGAAGAACTTGACGACTTCCTCCGAAATATATGATAGCTTTATAGTCACTGGCGCCCTAAATTTGACTCGAGAGTCAAAAATATCTTTGACATGACGACTAGGCTAGGACTTTTGGTGCTAAACTACAGCAGCACTACTTTCAGAAGACACGGCCAGAGAGAGGCTGTCCCGGATGTGTCCTTCGACACGGAGAACTTAGCCGGTACGGTCTGCGAGTGGCAGGTGATTGACAAATATAATGCCAGTGATCACCTGTACATCACTTTCTCTGTCGGAAAACCTTATGAGGGAACTGTAAACGGTGCTTCTCGCCTCTTCTACATGGAATCTCTCCAAGGTCGACTGTGCAAAGTTCGTCCCGAAAACGCATAGGCCCACGTGGGAAGCGACAGGTTTACTTGTGGAACACTGAGAGAAAGGATTCTTTGCGGCAAAGAATATTTCTTAATTGTTAAGTTTTGTGGATTTAAATACGGTCAAATGAATATTTCTTAACAGTTAAACACATCGTCTTAATAGTTAAGAACCGCGTACTTGAGTCGCTTGTCAACGGCTGATCGCCTGACTTTAAGGTTAACTGGATTTTTTATATTTCTAAGATGTTTATATGACCGTTACATGTTATTATAAGTATTCGTCTGCCACGATTATGTCTACGTATAAGATCTTTTTATATTATATTGTTTGAAAAGCATCATTGTATGCTAGAAAATCGTCAAATAACCTTTCATACTCGGCATGTTTATCTTATTCATGCAGACTTTTCTCAAATTCGAGTTCTTAACTATTAAGAATTCAGCATTTGCGGCAAGTACGTAAGAATTCGATTCAGCAAGTACACTATTCATTTGCCACAAGGAATCCTTTCTCTCAGTGAACGACGAGATCGCGAATCTTCGTAAAATGTGTCACCGCTTACATAGACGCGCGCAAAACATCCGATGTAACCGACCGCAAGAAGCAGACACCGCGATATCCGAGTACAAGAAAGCAATAAAGGAACCAAATAATGCCATTAAAAGAAACAAGGTTTTCCACTGGAATAAACTCTGCTTATTTCCCAAATACGAGAAGAGACCACAAGACGAGGAAATTGCGCTCAGGCAATATCCAAAGTTCACCGAAGCAGAACGCAATGCATCGGTGAGGTTTCTCAAGAACAACAAAGCTCTAGGACGGGACGGAATACCATCTCATATTCTAAAATCCGCTTTTAGGATTTGTCCGAGTTTCCTGTTGAAAATGTACAACAGCTGTCTTAGAATTGGAATTTCCCCAAAGGTGGAAGATTCATAAGTTCGTGCTTATCAACAAAGGAAAAGGAAACCCTAACACGGCATCGGGAAATCAGACCGAGACTCCGAGAGGCTGTACGAGCAGGCGGAGTCCGGTCGGCTAATCAATTTGGATTCAGGAAGAACAAATCGACCATAGATACTATTCGAGAAGTGGTGAAGATCTACGATAAGAAACAAAAGAAGAACCAATATTCTGATGGAATAGTACTTGTAACCACGCTAGATGTTAAACATGCTTCTAAGCAAGAAGTACAAGATACAAAATTACCTCTTGTGTATGGTAAAAGATTATCTGAAGGATAGATGACTACTATATGACACTGCCAAATGACCTCGAAGCAGAGAGGTCACAGAGGGATCAGCCTAGGGGTTTAACCTTGGCCCCAACTTGTGGAACATATTCTACGACGGGACACTAGACCTAGACTTACCCACGGGATGCTATATTATCGGATAACTCGATGATATTGCAATTATCATTGTCGCAAGAACCAAATTGGAGGCACAAGCGAAATTAACTGTAGGTATTACAATGGTCAAAAAATGTTTACGAGATCATGGAATTGACCTAGCCACTGAAAAAAACAAAAATGGCTTTCCTAACAAACAAGCAGAGGGCAAACTTCCCAAGAATCGTTCCCATACTCATCGACAACCAAGAGATACAGACAAAAGACGCCATTAAGTATCTCGGAATTACACTAGATACAAACATGACTTACAGGCAACATCTAAAAAAAGCGGTAGAAAGATTATTCATGAACGTGTCAAACTCTATCGTACTATATGGAGCAGAGATATAGAGTGACACTTTAGAGCGCGAGATATATAGGAAATACGTCGAAGCAGTACAGTGCGCCGGAGCACTACGAATCACAAATTCGTACTGCACGGTATCCAAAGCGGCGTCCATGGTTATAGTAGGAGTGATTCCTCTACATCTGCTTTCCAAAGAAAAGAAAAGAGTGTAAGATAGAAAAGAAGAAAGTGACCGAACCCGAATCAGAAAAGAAGAAAAAATGAGGACTCTACGAGCCTGGAAACAAGAATTGGAGTCAGAAAAAAAAGCAGATTGAATGAGACAACTAATCAAGTTATCAATCGGCTACTTTCGGCAATACCTAACAATTATGCAGAAAACTGTGGACGGACAATGCCTGTACTGCGGACACGAGAAAGACGACGTGGAAGTACTACAACAGAAGCTGGGACGAGTAGATGCCGATCAACAGAGAAAAAACCGGGACAAAGCAGCTACCTTTGTCGAATGGGTACTATGAACGAAGAAACGCGAGAAACTCGTTGACGACATATACTTTGTACTAGTTAGCGAAGACTGATTAAGTGAATCGTAAATTAGAGCGCCGCAATAGCACATGGGTACTGGGACCTAAGAATTGCGAGCATCTCACTGACAACTTATACGTAAAGAGTGAATGAACGAATGAACGAATGAACGAATAGAAGCATGTAAGAAACAACTATTGTGGGACGTGAACTGAAAGAATTTTCACAACGTGATGTCTCGAGGCTCTGTCAAAACGCTGCGGTGTGATGGCTCCAATACGTATAGCCTAAACATCTAACCACTGTGCCGTGCTACGTCCGGCTAAGCTCCGCTTCTCGACTCTCCTACCGTGGCAGTGGGAGAATGGAGACACAGAGCCGCGATACATGGTTCGAAACGCTGCATCTCCATCTCTCACGGCGTAGCGGTGGGAGAGCCGAGATACAGCGCTTTAACGCGTCTGCCAAGCTCTAAGCCTTGACTCTCTTATGATAGTCCAGGCGAATTATAGAGAGCGCGGCTTGGAACCGCGCTTTCCAAAGTATCTCGCGCTCTTCAACACGCAATATCTAAGCTTCTGAGGCACGTAAAGGAACGTTTCAATTTTGATTGATGTCGCAAAAGGAGAAAACCACGACTGTCATGGTTAAATCCATGAATTATCAAACTTTATCGAGCTATTTAACTTATTCTTAGTGACTCTTTTTCCATGTTACACAAAATTAATGTTTATTATGATATTGATACAGAATATATATTATTTACCATAAATATGTATTAATTTTAGTATTTAGGTATTTAGAATGTATATAATAATCTTTTTTTACTATTTCGACATGCATCTAATTATCTTACACTCTAAACCTAAAAGAATAAAATTTGACGTTAGGAAGAATAAAAGGAGCATTTTATTCTTTTAGAAAAGTATAAAAGTGTGATTTTATTCTTTAGAGAATTTGACAATGACTATAAAAAATAAAATTGTACAATTTATTCTTTTGTAAAGAATAAAGTTCAGCTTTTATTCTTTTAAAAGAGTAAATGATGAATTTTATTCTTTAGAAAAGAATAAAGCCAAGAAATTATTCTTTATCAAAGAATAAAATACCACCCCGCTATTTAAAAAAAATAAATAACGGATTTTATTCTTTACGAAAAAAATAAACCGAAAATATTATTCTTTATTTAAGATATATAAATATATGTATAAGAACACCTATTTTATAGTTATACTGCTGTATTAATCATCAAATCCTTAGAGATTACTTTTAACCTAAAACAAATTATGACACTCGCTGATCACCTAAGTCGGAGTAATTCCACAAAAAAGTCGTATCTAAAAGTTAGAGTAATATTAAGAATAAGTTATATGGATTTCATGAATTTAAACATGAAAATCGTGTTTTTCTCCTTTCACGACATCAATCAAAATAAAAACGTCCCTTTACGTGCCTCAGAAGCTTAGATATTGCGTGTTGAAGAGCGCGAGGTACTTTGGAAAGCGCTGTACCAAACCGCACTTTCTATAATTTGCCTGGACTATCATAGGAGAGTCAAAGTTTAGAGCTTTGGTAGACACACCAAGGCGCTGAATCTCGGCTCTCCACCGCTACGTAGTGAGAGATGGAAATGCGGCGGTTTAAACCATGTATCACGGCTCTGCGTCTCCACTCTCCCACCGCCACGGTAGAAGAGTCGAGACGTCACGCTTGGAGCCTTGGGTCATGCCTCAGCGCCACCATTTCTGACCCGTAGACTTACAAAATCCTTTCGCATTGCTTAGAGATACTTTCTAAATGCAGCGCTTCCAAAAATTGTAGATGTCGCGGTAGGAAATTTCTTTTAGTGCAGTATATATAAAAATTATGTATGAACGAATGAATGGACGGGATAAAGAACATATTGAAACGCCCACAAGTCGTGAAGACTGCCAGCCCTAAGTAATGCTAACGCGGGTCCAGGCTGGCACTCTCCTTCTTCTGAGGGGAGCGGGTAAAAGTGGCGGGGTTTTAGTGGGTATCCCTGGCCATGGGCCATCGGTGTTTGAGTACTGGTGACTCAACGCTAGCAGAGACCCACACGGAAAGTCTGGCATGGCTCCTGTTACGGTGCCGGTACGCATATATCTCCCCTCTTCGGAAAAAAATGAAGCACAAATTGCTTAAGGGGGCAGGCCTGGGTTAAACCTCAAAAAAGACTTCTTTTTACGAGTCCAGAAAACTTTTTATGTTTAAAAGCATTCATTCTTAAAATTTGTATGTCATCAAAACAGATTAATATCTTACATTTTACCGATGTAAACCCGCAAAATGTTGACCCAACACGTCGCGATAAATCACTGTTTTCAATACCATATTTATTAAAGGAACTTTAATCATCATACGATTCCGGGTGACATGATTTTTTTACGGTTATTCGACTTCTTTTGACATGTATCACAAAAACAGAGGTGCTTAAAAAAAATAAATTTTAACGAAAAAGTGCTTCGTTCTTTTTGCAATACATATAAAAAGGAGTCGAATAACCGTCAAAAAAAATTTTCGTTCAACATGTCACCTCGAATCGTGTGAGGGTCAAAGTTCCTTTAATAAATATGGTATTGAAAATAGTAATTTATTGTGACGTGTAGGATCAAGATTTTGAGGTTCTACAACGGTAAAAATTTAAATATAAAATGTTTTCTGGACTCGTAAAAAAAGCCTTTTTTTGGGTTTAACCCAGGCCTGCCTCCTTAACGGTAATGTGATGGTAGATCAAACTTGGTACTAGAAAGGGTAGGGTTCAATATTTTTCCCGTTTGTACATCGCCAAAAGCATTCGGAAAATCCGGGTCTAGTAAGTGTGCCGTCAAAAAAAGAATTTTTTTTTTCGAGTTGTTTCCAATTTTCTATAGAAATACTCATCTACATATAAAATAAAAATTAATTTTTATATACTGTTGTGATAGTATCTTGAAATTATCAATTAAATAGTTCAAAACTTTTTGAGAAAGATTTTACAGCGCGAACAAGACACATTTCGTAACTAACCTCGCGCAAATCATCCAGACGAGCAGCACGACGATGATGATGAGAACGACACCGCTGGCGATACCGCCGGTGATGTAGAAGAACGCGGACTTTTCCGTGCAGTGCTTGCCGGTGAAGCTGCCGCTGCATCGGCACGAGGGCTGGCCCCTCGTGTCCTTCAGGCAGACGCCCTCGTTGTCGCAGAAGCCAAGGCAAACGTCCACGCACTCGTGGCCCGTGCCGTTGTAGCCGGGCTTGCACTCGCACTTGAAGTCGCTCGTCTCGGGTATCAGCAGGCAGTAGGCGTTCGCGTCGCAGTGCATCTCTTCGCCGTTCACCTCGCACGGGTTCGTGCAATCTTCTTTGTTGGTCTGAAAAATTAAACGCAGAGAGTTGAGTTTTCGTTGATTTCAAAAATAATATCTTTAAATGTGACCTACAACAATTTATACAAAGTATAGAGTAATTAATGAAAAACGTACATATTTTTCGTGCTTTGATTGTGCATTCTTGTACTGTTTAAGAACAATCAGACGTATGCGGATTGGATTACGAGTATATTTAATAGAAAAAATTGAGTTCATTTCATGATTTTTATTTTCAATTCATTGGTAAATTGAGATGCAAATTTTATGATTTAAATTAATCACCAACACGACAAATACCTTCCGAACGACTGCCCGATAGTCGTCCGGAGTTGATGACCCCACCCTTCTAATACTCATCAAGAAACAGCAGCTCAAGCACTACTACGATACCCCATTGGGTTACCACACTCCTGGGAAAAGTAGTCCCCAACTCGGACTACTATGGGTAAGATATAGCATCTGGCATGCGTGTGCTGCTGCGGTAATGAGCTCTCGAGTTCGTGAAAACAAGCCTAATAATAATAAGAAACGATATTCGTATTTTCGATTTAATTAAGTCGGAAAACTTAAAGGCTCGTTTCATAAAACGAACATTTACAGCTCTATTAAAAATAAATCTCTAAAATCTTACGGTATACAAACGTACTGAGGGTGACTTCAACGGTGGGTACCGTATTTTTAAAACCTTTCAACGACGTCTATATTTGAATAAAAAGTCGTTGAAGCCAGCTTAAGAAGCGATTTTCACAGTCCTGTATAAATAAAACAAAGTTCGACACTTACCGCAGACGATCCTTTGGTACTGGTATTAGGCGGGCAGGGTATGCAAGAGGTCTGCTGCGCCTCCGGCTGGTACGTTCCCTTCTTGCACTCGATGCACTCGTTGAGCGTACCGTTGAGGTGCGAGCCGGGCTCGCAGACCGGCAGCGAGCACTCCTCCACGGCCGCGGAACCGAGATTCGGCGTCGTCCTGCCGAGCGGACAGGCCTGGCAGGCCGCTTGCACGCCCTGCGTCCTGTAGGTGCCCCGCGGGCAGGGCTCGCACTTGCCCTCGACGGCGAGCTGCTGGCCCGAGCCGCACTCGTCGCGGCACTCCTCGCGCGAGACCGCCTCGGCGGTGCGCGTCGTCTTGCCGAGGCCGCAGAGCAGACAGGAGAAGCTGCCCTCCTCGGGCTGGTAGAAGCCGTGGCCGCAGCTGCGGCACAGGCCGGCCGCGTCGTCGTAGTACTTGCCGGCGGGGCAGCGCTCCTTGCAGTCGGCGGCGCTGCGCGCACCGGGACCGATGGTCACCGAGGGACGGCCTGCGATCACTGGGCACGGGCTGCACTTCAGCTGGCCCGACTCGCTCTGGTAGGTGGCCATCGGGCAGGATTCGCACTTCTTCGACGTGGTCTCGTAGTAACTGCCAATGGCGCAGGGTACTGCGGATGAAGAGAGAGAGAGGCGGAGTTAAGATGACGAATGTTGGAAACGATATTTAGAGGTGTGGTGTGATTCTACGAGAGTTTAGTTGTAATTCAAAGGTTAGAAAGAGCTCTGATAGCATAGTTAGGTAAAATAAAAATTATATTTTTTGCGTGGTGGGTATTTTTTTGATAGAGAGTTCTTCAAGATTTACTATTTTATTTTATTTTTACAAAAAAATAGTTTTTTTAACACTAATTATACGTAACATTACAAAAGTTCAATTGAATTGTACAACTGTATAAACAAAACTTCAAAAGATGTCGACGTATTATCGACGATAAGAGATCGTATAAAGCATCTTTGATATGCTATAACTTGTGTGTGTACCTAAATCTTAATTATTTTTTTAACCTATTTGTAGGAAATATATATTTTTAACACTTGTCATGCTGTAACTTTCTTTTTTCAAAATATACATTTTATTTACAGATGTGCTGCTAGAGCCCTTGTTCTCATTGCAAATTTGTTTTTTATTGAAAAAAGTATATATATTAAAATGTATAAAAAAATATTCACTTAGCAAATAAAGAAAAAACTTACCACAATCGGGAGCCATTACGACTTGTCCAACTGGGCAAGCGTAATCAGATTCCAAGACTAGAGAGGCTGGGTCGGGAACGGTGTTCGGTAGAATGTCATGAACATCGAATTGATCTTCTTCCAGAATTAATTTCTCGAGCAAGTTTTGAACGGTAGCTCTTTCGTTCGAATTTGAATTCAAAATTGGATCACTAAACACAAAGAAAATCATATATTAGTAAAAGTAGATAAAGGTTTAATCAACTTCTTTATACATTATTAAATATACGCGAATATTTACAGCGTGACGATTGTCTGTGTTAATAAATATACATATAAATTGAATAATTAGTGATTCGTTATGCGGTATTGTAGCTTGTATGTGTAGCACCATTGTGTCGTCCTGCGGGTTTACCTGTTTCCATTTGGGAGTATCAGCACTAATTAATGCATAATAATCCGCGTCTGCTACCTATTGTAAAATCTACGTTACTATGAAGCTTAGCACTAAATAGGCACCAAAGTATCTAGGGTAATATTGTAATTGTTAAATATTTGTGTCGTTAAGCTCATGCACCATGCCAACGCTATTGTGATTAATAAATTATAACATCGTAACATTTTTATAAGACGAATATGCTTGTTATATTGTTGGGTAAACTATGATGCCTATGTATTTAAATATTATTTTGTATCGCGTGTTTATCCGCTCCCAGTTCGGGATACAATGATGTAATCCCTCTATTAGTGACAGTTAGGTATCTGTAAAATACGAAAAAACCATAGTTTTTGCGCGCAAACTATTTCTTACTTTATGGCTGGGAAGGAAATTTCCACTTCGTAGGTATCGCTGCCTTGTCGAGCTTGTCTCGTTCTATGGTGCAAGAAATTTTTCAGTTTTATAAAACTGTGTTTGATACATTTTATACAATATTATGCATAAACTTTGCAAAATAAATCAATTTAGCAAATAAAAGTGAATCAGCACTTTAAAACAATAATTTACAATTTACATAATTAAAAACGTGAAAAGAAAACACTTACGGCTCAGTAAGGACGTCCACGGAGATCGTGTAAGTTCCGGCGTCGTCCTCAGTCGCCTGTCTGGCAGTACGCGTGCGATGATCGCACTGAACGTTGATGTTTAAGTCTCTGCACTCCCGGGTTCCTGCAGATGACAACATTAGTTTAATCAACTCATTCTATTAACAAAATCAGAAGCAGTGGAAGAAATTGTTAATGACAAAGATGTACCTTCGAATGAATTAGAACAGAAGTTCCAGTCCCTGTTCAATGAATTGACTGCGAGCCTGACCTTCTGTTTCAATACTTCTTGTCCAGCCTCGTTACAAAGCACGGACGTTGGGAAATTCATCCTGATTTTGAATACACGTTGAGCAGGAGAAGAGCCTAAACAAAAATTAGATTTATTAATTTTGAAAAAATAATTTATGTATGAAATAAATGGTGTGTTACTCTCTTACTTGTGCAAGCAGGGTAGATAAGTGGTAAGCCAGGATTGTTGGTCGGGCGCCAGAAACCTTCAGCTCCGCAGGTGTAGAACTTGGGTACTTCTTGCGCAAATCTAAGTCCAGTGTTGCAAGAAATTTCGCAAACCTTGAATTGACCGCCCGAGCCCCAATCCTTGCACTGCTGCGTTCCGCCAATGGGATCAGGCAATTCAGGACAGAAGTCATCTGAAAACAATAATAAAAATAATGTTAGACACATTAAATTTTCCAAGGTAAGTACTGTCCGTACATATAATTAAAAAAAATTAAGGTAATAAAAGCAAGTCACGTATTCTTATTTTTGAAATACTTACGAAGCACGTAAACCTTGAAGTTGCAACTGGCTGAGTTTCCGGCCTGATCGTAGGCCACGTAGCTGATCTCGTAGGCTCCCCACAGCAGCGTCTGTCCGGAACGATGTCCGCTCCTCTCTTGAATCCTGACCACACCCACATTGTCGACGAACTTGGGCTCGTCCCAGGTGACGATGGACGAGCCATTCTTGGCGATGACCCACAGATCACCGGGGCAGTGCTCGATCTTGGGCGACACCTTGTCCGACTCCAGCTGATGGCACTTGCTGCCGCCATAGCCCGGCGGGCAGACGCGCTGGCCGCAGTGCGACGGCGCGATTCGCTCGACTCCGCCGATCGTTTCGTCGTAGCCGGCCCAAGTGAGCACGAGGCCCTGGTAGAGGACGGGCTCAGTACGGCAGTCGCGCACCTGCTTCTGGATCTCGTTGGTCACGTGGAGGGCGCGCTCCCAGATCTGGACCTTGGTGAGGTGGCCCTGGAAGCCGGACTCCGTGTATCCCTTTCCGATCTCGCTGCGCGGCTTGCCCAGAACTGCCCAGGCACTGAAAATTCGAGAGCATTGATTTTTTAATACAGTTTACAGTATTAACACTAAATGAAACGTTATTTTTGTGTACTTTGAATCAAAATTAATTATGATATAAAGAGTTCTTACTATGATGGGAGAGCTCTTCCACTGCCATAGCCTTCAGTCTTGCTGGCGATCAGACCTTCTGTAATCAGAGTCAATTCACCTCCGCTTTCTCCGTTCCAAATAACAGCAATATGATGCCATTGTCCGTCATTAATCGTTGCGTATTCTCTGAATGGTAAGTAAACGTCTTGAAGATCGTGGAAGAGGGAAACTTGAACTCCGTTACTGTGTGCTTGCATCATGGGTCTACGGTTGGTGGCTACGTGAGGAGAGCTACATAGATACAATTTTTATTATCATATACTTTTATAAAAAGTTTTATACACCCTAGTGTCAGAAATCTATTAAATCCTATTCATCAATACAAAAATTGCATATACATCCTATTCACAAATAGGATCATTTCATATTTGGAAAAAGGAATTAATAGGATTTAATAGATTTCTCACACTAGGGCATATACATCAAATCATTATTAAATTTATAAATATTTTACCTGACTGTGTAGAGAGTGAAGAAAATTCCCGCCTCATCACGCTGAGTGAATTGTACCCACATAGCTACTGTGAGGCTCTTCTTGGCGCCCGTAAAGAATGGAATAACTTGCATTGCACTGCTTCGCGTTGGGTCACTGAAGTAGAGATCGTAGTCGACTTGGATAGCTATATCGCAAAAGTCAGACAATAAATTATTTACAAATTTATGAAAATAAAATGATGCAACTAAATAAGTATTACATATAAATATAAGCAGTACTCACATTTTCGACAATCATCGCCAGTTAGATTGAATGGACACTGGCAGAAGAATTTGCCAGTAAGGTCGATACAAGTAGCCGATGGAGGGCATGAATTTTCTTTACAATCGACAATATCTTCTTCACATGTTTTTCCTATTTCAAAAATGTTGAAATTAATTTTCCATTTTCGTAATTTAAAGAAAAAATAAAAAAGAGTCATTTTATTAAATAATTTTAACAACTTTACCTGTGTAACCACGTGGGCAGATACATGTGAATCCAGCTCCATTATCAATGCAAGTCGCTCCGTTCTTACAAGCGCCAGCTTGACAAGCATCATATTCATATTGGCAACCAATTCCAGTATAGTCATCAGGACAAGTACAATTAAGACCTGATCCAAAGTCTTGGCAACGTCCATTGTGCATACACGGGTTACCAATGCATCGCTCGGGAGCAGTTTCGCATCGTTTTCCGTCAGTTCCAGATGGGCATCTAAAATTTTATTTAAATGTCAAAATATGAAAAGTTTTAATTATTTATAATAAATAAGACGACTTACTCCAATTAAGAAATTAATGAATGTTAAATAAAGTTTACTTACACACAGAAGAAGTCCTGGAACAAATCAACACAAGCAGCATCGTTCTGGCAGGGCTTGTTCTGACAAGTTCCCACATCTGTCTCGCACTTGATTCCGGTCCATCCCTCTTTGCACATGCACTTGAATCCTCCAATCTCGTCTCTGCAAGTCGCCCCGTTCAGGCAGGGATTGGACATACAGTCGTCGATGTTCGTCTCGCAGGTCGCACCGGTGAATCCTTCTCTGCAGTGGCAGACGAATTGATTATCGAGATCCACACAGCGCTCGGTTCCCACGGGACTGCACGGATCGCTGAGGCACTCGTCGATCTCGGCCTCGCACTGAAGGCCCACGAAGCCAGGACGGCACTTGCACGTGAAACCCTCGAGCTGATCGACGCAGGAGCCGCCGTTGACGCACGGCTGGGATGCGCAGTCGTCGATTGTGTGCTGGCACTGTTTGCCGGTGTAGCCGGGCTCGCAGGTGCAGGTGTAGTCGTCGATCTGGTCGGTGCACTGGCCGTTGTTGTGGCAGGGCTTGTTCGCGCACTCGTTGACGTTGATCTCACAAGCCGGGCCCGTCCAGCCGGGATGGCAGATACACTCGTGACTGAAGAGTTTGTCCACGCAGATACCTGATTTTAATTGTTAATGTTAGTATAATTATTTTACTTAAATAATTCGATGGATAAGTTATGCTTGAAAGTCTATTATTAGCAACAATATATATTTTTTATTTTACAAATGTTGTTTACCGTTCAAGCAAGGATTGCCAGAGCAAAGGTCGATCTTCTCATGACAACGTTTTCCAGTGAAACCAGGTGGACAATCACAGCTGAAATCGTCGACTAAATCGGTACAGTTAGCTCCTAGAAGGCAAGGTCGTTCAGCACAATCATCGGTATTAATCTCGCAGCTTTGTCCTTCCCAGCCTGGCTGACATTCACACTTGTAACGACCCTGTTGTAAAGGTACACAACTTGCTCCGTTGTTGCACGGGTTGCCGCTCGAAGTGCAAGGATTAATCTGTAATTTTTAAATATAATATTCAATGTCTATTAATTTAGATAATTTTAACTAAAATTTAAAAATTTTAAATAGTCTATATATAGTTTTAATTTACTTTTAATTTAGTTTTAAATATAATTTAACTATACTTGTTGATGAAAACAGCATATAATAAAAAGCATTCGAGCGAAAATAATGATATATTTACCGTAATGTCGCAATCAACACCAGTATAACCGGATCTGCACAGACAGGTGTAGTTGTTGAATCCTGGCTCGTCCTTGCACATGGCTCTCTCAGGGCAGGTATCGTTCTTACAATCGGACTTCTCCTCCTGACAATTAATTCCTGAGTACCCGTTAGCGCACTGGCATCTGTAGCCTTGCGGCAAGTCGATGCAGGTGGCTCCGTTGTAGCACGGCTGGGATGAGCATTCGTCGATGTCGATCTCGCAACGTCTACCGGAGAATCCAGCGGGACAGAAGCACTGAACTCCGTGACCCATGGGCACGCACAGTCCACCGTGCTGGCAAACGTTTTCGGTGCACTGAACGGGTTTGCACTCTTCTCGGCCGACGGCGCCGGGTTTATCCGTGTACATGTTCGTGGGGCACTCGTTGCAAGTGGTTGCGCCATGCTGAGGCTGGAAGAAGTCCTTGGGGCACTGAGCGCATGGCGCGAGACCGGTATCGGAGTACATCCCGGGGGAGCACTTGGCCTGACATTTGTCTTTACCCGGAGCTGCTGGCTGATAGGTGAATGTGCCGGCCGGGCAAGTTTGGCAATCCTTGAAGCCACCGATTGGCGGTTCACCGCTGTAACTGTTTCTTGGACATTCCAGACAAGGCACCAGACCGGTAGGCGAGTAAGTTCCGTAGCCGCATACGGGTATACAGTCGTCGATGTTCTTCGAGCCCTCTTCTCTTGTATACGTTCCGAATGGACAGCGTAAGCATGAGCCTTGGCGATCACTGTTTTGGTAGAATCCTTTGGGACATGATGTACATTGCTTTTGTTTTTCGCCAGCGAATGTTCCTGCCGGGCAATGCACTAAAACAAATAGAAATTGTGATTAATCAATTATGATTCAAACACATAAGATACACAGTGTGCGTACTATCATTTATTATACTATGTATATTAAAAAAACTTACAACATCGAGGAACATCGTTGGTATCCATATTCAGAACTTCACCAATGCTGCAAGTGAATCCACGCGAGATAGCTGACTTAAGTGCTCGCAGAGGAGGACATTGATTACCAATAGCCGAAACGTTCAACAAAGGTTCAATGACTGCACTTGCGTATGGTACTGAAAGGTCGAATATTAAGTTCAAAGTCGAACCGCAAAGGTCGTAAAGTTGCGGCTGTTTGATTGCAGGAACAATTGACAGTACAAAGTCCATCTATAAATAAATAAAGTCAAGTTAATTTTTATTCGTTACAACACATGATAAATAAAGTATTCTATTTGTATTTTAAAAATATACGAACCTTTAGAACATTTTCTTCCATAAGCGTTGGCAGAGAGCGTACAAATGAGACATTCATGTGAACATTGACGGCAGAACAACGTTGTGTCAAAATGGTATTGAGATTCATGTAGTATTGCGACATCAAATCTTGATATTGCGGTAAACAGGACCGAGAAACAGCACCATTAGCTCGGTATGTGACCGATGCAATCACATGATAATCAGCCTGTTGAGTATCTATGAATAAAAAGACAATGTTTTTGAAAATATTCAAACAAAACGATTAAAATAAAGTATTTCTAATTTAATGAAAAACTCACTTTCAGAAACGCAGTCTGGTACAACAGAGGCAGGAGCCCAGTGTCTTTGTACGTCACAAGAGAAAGTTTTAACGGGTGCGCCATCAGTAAACCTGTATCCAGCTTTACAAGTAGCAATACATTGAAGTCCCTTGTCGTTCGGAAGACACTTCAGTCCTCCATTTGCAGGTGGTTTCAATTCCCAATCCACACAAGGCGTAGCTTGTACGGATACTTGGAAATGACAGTAGGCTCTATTTCCACTCAAATCTGTTGCATACACAGTAACATTTTCGAAACCTCCAATAGGAATAATAGCACGTTCCGGAATGAAAGTTATTTTCACTGGTCCAGAAGCATCAGTAGTATTGATTCTGCGACGAGTTTCGTTGAAGTTTACAGAATAACTCTCTTGCTTTTCTACGAGTTCTATGACGTAGCTTTGTGGGCAGCTTAGTTTTGGTGGTGTCACGTCTGCAATAATTAAAAAGATAATTGTTTAATTAATTTAATAATGAAAAAGATGTATTGTATGATACTTATTTTATAAATCCTATAAACTTATTTGTAATATTTTTAATTAAAATATAAAATTTACCTGGTACAGTAATGTTGATCTCGCAGATTGCTACGTTTCCATCGTAATCATAAGCAATATATTTAACGACAGTATCTTCGAATACCCTGATCGGTGTCTTAAAGCTTTGTGGTTTAACTTCAAGTCTGGCAATGCTTCCACTATTGTCAATAGCTGTTGGTTCAGTAAAGTTCACCGGGAGTAAACCACCATCTGTTCCCTTTTGCACCATGATAGGTTGTTGTGGGCAGTTCTGGAAAACTGGCGGCTCGTTATCTACGCAAGGTGAGAATCCATAATCATAACCGAGAAGGGGTTCTGCGACTGGTTCTTCACATCCCATCAGTTCGAATTTCAGGCAAGCGTTATCCATGTAACTGACAATTCCGAGAATGACGAACCTCGCTTGTACATATTTCGGTAGAGTGATCATTGCCAGTTCTCCGTAATTTCCAGGATCACGCATGGTCAGATTGAAGTTCGGGAAGTAAACAACGTAGTTTTCGCTCTCTGCTTGTTTGTAGAAGAATCGAATTTCCGTTGGTCTTCCTACAATGTCGTTGGTCACAACTCCCTTGACTAAGATTGCTTTGATTCTGTATACATGGCCCATATCGACACTAACGTACGTAAAGGCCTCTTGCTTTCCGCACCATCCGGTGACAGAGTTCAGTCTTACATTCTTGGCTTCATAGTTTGGTCTCTCTGAAGTTGCATTAATAGCAGAATCTGGGATTCTTCCTGAAGCCAAGCCCAACGGCTTCACGACTTTGCATTCAGGTTCTCGAAGACAAACAATTGGTCTTGGGTTAATCAAAATATAACCTGGCCTACCGCATCCAAACTGAACTTCGGAGCCCTGTTCATAACTTCTAGCAACTTGGTGGCCATCAGCTGGTCTTCCAGGATCTTCGCAAACTGGACCTTCGCAGCGCAGATTTCCAAAGTCCCAGACTCCATTGGCTTGGCAGCGAACTACATTATCATGTCGGTTTGTTTGACCAGCAAGTTTGAAGGTATCTTGACAGCCGAAGAAGAATGAAGATTGGTATTTCGTATCCATATATTGTCCGTATTCAGCACCGGGTGTTGGCAGAGGCTTTCCGCAATCAGCTCTTGGGCAAGCCGGCGGTGTTCCTGAGAGCCAATATTCAGGATAACCAGGTTTTGGATCATAGACGCACTGACGGAAGTCAGAAGTTGCAGTATTGCGAAGAGAGCGTCCATTGTTGTTACATTTCAGTGTGACGTTTTGTTTAAAGGGAACCAACACGCTGGTCTCATCGCTACGGATTACCGATAGTCCTTCGTTTTTGTCATCGGGTAGAGATACACATTTGGCATCTATCAAATTTTAGAATTAATTAGTATATTACTCAATATAATTTTGTGAAAAATTTAAAAAGAGTAAAACAAAATTATTCAAAACTTACATTGACATTCTGGTGTTGTACCATTCCATGCTCCAGTGGATGTGCAAAGAACAGCAGAAGATCCAGCGAGAACGTATCCAAAGTCACATTGGAATCTCACAAGGTCACCGAAATGATATTGAGCCTTATAAAAAAAATAAAAAAAATTATTCAAACAGTTCAATACTATAAATGGAATTAAGTAAAAGAAAAAAAGAAAAAGAAATAAAACAATCTCTACCTTTGTAGCCAAGATCTTTCCATTTTCTGGTGCAGGTAAAACAGGGCACATAACAGGAACGCAAGTCTTATTTCTCTGATACAAATCTCCGTCTCGCTCTCCGGTCTCAGATTTTTCGATAGCAAAACCGGCGGTTCCGTTGCCCTTGTAAAGTTCATAACCAGTGTTGCAAGAGCACGTGAAGCCACCCGGGTTGTTGATACACTTCTGATGACAGCCTCCATTACCACTAGCGCACTCGTTGATGTCTGTGCACTCCAGCCGAGTGCAGCCCATGATTTCCAATTTCATGCAAGGTGCGCCGACATAATCTTGGACACGGAAACGAATGAATCTCGTTTCGATGGGCACCGGCAAATTCAGAACAGAGAGCGTCGCCTCGAGTATGCGGAATTCGACGGGCGTTCCGTCGGGATTTGTATAATCTTTGAAAATATCGGTTAAGTTGTCGGTGTACTGAATGCGCACGGCCGTAGTAAACGCAATGTTTCCATCAGCACGAGCGACCACTTGAGTTCTGAAACCGCGAATTATGGTAGGTGCCTTCATGTCGATCGTGACCCAGTTTGCGCCAGGCTCCACACTGTTACCGCACCAGCCATCACCGTTGTTTAATCGAATGCCCTGTAATTATTTCAGTTTTAATTTTAAGTATACATATTAAGTTTAAATAGAATAATTATGAAAGTTAAATTCAAATATGTAACTTGGAAAAATGACTTCTTTCATAAAATACACGTAATTTTATACAAAATAAGCTGTGAGATTTTAAAGGAAATGCTTGTACATAGATAATACGAACAATATCTTTTTTAGTAAGACAATATAGTCGACTACTTGTGCAATAAATCTGTATTTTATACATTTATCGATAATCTACAGCTTAAGTGGCTTTATCGAAGTATTTATTTTAGTAACAATTCATACCGATTTCGTATATCCGTTCTCGGAGCTGGATACGGTGATCGACTCGTCGGGAATGCCGCCGTTAATCAGACCCAAATCTCCTATCGGCCGGCATTCCATTGTCGAGGCGAAACCTGGTTTACACTTGCACGTGAATGCACCTGGTGTGTTTATGCATTCCGTCGAGGCAAGATCACATTGACTTGAGGCACACTCGTTAATATCTACAAGAATTTAGCAATAAATTGCAACGTTATTGATAGAATGGACATAAATTATTTTGATGTAAGGAGATAATTTACCTTCACACGTGGGTACGTTTTCAAATCGCTGAACGGTACCGCAGCTAATTATGTTCGATCCAGACAGTTTGTAGCCTCTATTACATTGCACTCTGGCTTCATCGCCAAAGTAATAATCCTTTGAAGAGTCGACAACAAAGCCATTTTTGATTGTTGGAAGGATTGGACATTCGGCACCTAAAATATAAAGTGGAGCATAATTTACAATAAAGCTTTGTTATTGAAATAAAAAGTTTGAACTTTACAAAACTCAAACTTACGAGAGCAAACGGGAACATCATCGGACCAGGTTCCGTTGCTCATACAGAGGATTACCGGATGACCACTCCTAACATAACCAGGTTCACATTCAAATCTCACGATGGTTCCGTAGCTTCTTCCTCCACCATTCAAGATAGTAATATTAGCGTGTGGTGCTTCCGGAAGTGGAGGACATTGAGATGCTACAAATTAAATAACAGTTTGAATAAATCTTCCAATATTATACGCAAGAAATGTATTCAGGTATAGTTTTCAAGTAGAAATAAAAACCTACCAAGACAAGCAGGTTTCTTTTCCCACATGCCATCGGCCAAACAAGAAATCTTTTCAGTGGGTCTGCCAGTCGAGAAAGCAAATCCAGCATAGCATTGGTACGTTGCAACTCCACGGTAAGTGACATTGGACGATCCAATGGAGAATCCATTGTCGATTTGCGGTACTGGACCACAGTAAACTTCTTGGCATTTGGGAATGTAAGTGATTGACCAATTTCCACTGGGCAAACATTCGGTTGTGAGTTTTGCTTTGCCGGTAGCGAATTCTTGGCCGAGCGGACAAGAGAATGTGACGATTGTGCCGAAGGCTGTGTCGCGGCTTGAAGCCATTGCTCCTTCACCTGGTTGCAACGGTGGGCAATCTAAAAGAAACCGAGAATATTAAACAAACTTTGAAATTACTACTAATTTGTATATAATATGAAAAGTAACACAAACCAGCAGAGAAGGAAGCTTGCCATCCTGTACTACTATGCAGAGCATCTGAAACAAATCTGATGAGCATCTCTCCACTTTCAGCGGTCAGTGTAATCTTTGGCCGTGTGTTCGATGTGAATCCATTACCAGAGTGTAATCTCAATCCATTCATGTTAGATCCATCGTAAACCTGACGAGAAAAGTAAATTCGCCATTGAAATATTACTAAATGAATATTTTATAAAATTTATTATATTAAACTCAAATCGTCCAAAAATTTCAGATTTGTCGTACCCCTTGATAGTCTCGCTCTGGGTTGAGTGGATGGATGGATAGTTAAAATTAACCGAGGGAGCGTTAGCGACCAAGGTATTGTTGCTAGTCATAAATAAAAGTTAAATTATTTACCTGTACGTAATCAGTCTTATGAACATTAAAGTTGTCGAATTTGAGGGAGAGCGGTCCTCCCATCGGGTTTTTGACTCGGTATAAGCATTCTTGGTTATTAGGGTAATCGTTGAGTCCGTAGGACGGCGACTGTACGGTGCCGTTGCGCGCCACGATCGTGGCCTTGCATCCCTGAGTGTAGCGAATGCTGAAGCCGCGTTTGGAGTCGCCGAGGCTAGTCTTGAAGTAGAGATAGAGGTTGCTGCCGGTAGACATGATGACCTTCGGATTGTCGTTGGAGTCGCCTGTCAATCTGGCGATCGGTCGGCTCATAGGCGACTCGCCGTCCCTTATCAAGATGTAGTCGCGGTTCGTTTCCAGATCCAAATCCTCGATCTGATGAAAAATGTCACATTAAAATTCCATCATGGTTAAAGCACAACAAACCGGTCATGAGAAACTGACAATATTGAGCATAAAATGGTAAAAATTATTCTCCATTTTATTCTCAAGCATTCATCGGCAACCACAGCATGATCGAGTCGCTCGATAACATCATTAAGAGAGGCTCACCTCAAGAGACATAATCCTTCCGGGCTGCGCCTGGATGATGTAGAGGCATTCCAAGCCTCCGGGATAATTTTGCGGGTAGCCCGGTGAGGTTAGCACCTGACCCTGGGGCGTGGCCCTCAGTATACCGCCGCAGGTCTGCGGTTCCGTTTTCCAGGAGGCGCGGAATCCCTTGCGCTCGACCGAGCCATCGGTGCTGAACTTAACGATCATGAAGTTCGACGCCGAGACGTAGAGCTTGTTGCTCAGTTCTTGCTTGCCCGAGAGCGTGGCCAGGTTCACCGACTTCTCCTCGGTCCTGCCGCCTACGAGGATCTGCACGATGTCGAAGCTCTTCTCCGTTTCAAATTCTTGGAACTAAATAAAAGCCATTTTTTATGAATTTCATATTTAATTATAACAATTGTAAAATTCATGACTTAAAGAAATTTTAGGCGTTGAGGTAATTCAAATCCTGCTAGACTATTTTTCGTTTATTAATGTAAAATTTTTTACAAATAAATATTTTGACTATATATTTAAAAAAATAAAATGGAATTTTAATTGTATACAATTAGTTTTGTATTTAATGCGATTTCAATACGAGTTTAAATTTCATAATATTATAAATATGCATTTTTAATTTTGTACTTTAGTATATACGAGGGTAGTTCAATAAGTCTTTAGAATCACCAACAGATGGCGCGCGAATCGCTCCAAATCATCTGTTTTCAGTCAGCACCACTCTCGACTAGATATATGGTGCAGTCACAGTCCACATCTTCTGAGTTTACGTGTTTTTATAACCAATTGAAAAAAAAAAAATTGCTTGTTAAGAAAAATGGAAAAAAACGAGTTCAGAGCGGTAATTAAACATTTTCATTTAAAGAGTTTAACTCCATATGAGATAAAAAATGAATTGGACTCAGTTCATGGCACATCTGCCCCTGCCTTAGCAACGGTTTATAACTGGGTAAATGAATTTAAGCGTGGTCGTACATCAATAAGTGACGAACCACGTTCAGGAAGGCTCGTAGAAGCAACTACTCCCGAAATCATCAATAAAATCCACGATATGATGTTGAAGGATAGAAGATCAAAAGTGCGTGAGTTAGCTGAGGCCACAAGGATATCTATAGGTGCAGTTGTTTCAATTCTACATGAAAAATTAGGCATGAAAAAGCTATCGGCAAGATGGGTGCCGCGTTTGCTCTCAGCTGAGAATAAACGCAATAGAGTGGTCCCCTCTGAGGCTCTTTTGGCGCGCATAAGTCGGAATCCTGAGGAATTTTTTCGTCGATTTGTGACTGTGGATGAAACATGGATACACCACTACACTCCTGAGACAAAGGAACAATCCAAACAGTGGATTTCCACAGGCGAACCAGCTCCAAAGAAGGCAAAGACCGTAAAGTCAGCTGGTAAGGTTATGGCTACAGTTTTTTGGGATGCACGTGGAATTATACTTATTGACTACTTGGAAAAGGGTAAAACAATTACTGGTGAGTATTATGCATCATTATTAGAGCAGCTGAAAGAAGAAATTAAAAAAAAAACGACCACATTTGGCGAGAAAAAAAATTCTCTTTCATCACGACAACGCCCGAGTTCACACATGCTTCGTTTCAATGGCTAAAATTGAAGAACTAAAATTCGAATTGGTCGTACACCCACCGTATTCACCAGATTTAGCCCCCAGTGACTTTTTCTTATTTCCAAACTTAAAAAAATGGCTCGGTGGACAGAGATTTACGGACAACGAAGACGTCATTGCCTCTGTAAGTGCTTATTTTGAGGAACTTCCGAAAACGCACTTTTCTGAAGGATTAAAAAAACTTAAAAAGCGATTGACCAAGTGTATAGAGCTCCAAGGAGATTATGTTGAAAAATAAAAAAAAATTTACCCAAAAAAAATTGTTTTTATACTTTATTCTAAAGACTTATTGAACTACCCTCGTATTACAGGCGCCTATGATTTATAATAATAAATCAAATAAAAACAAATTATTAGGAAAATCTCTTAGTTTTAAAACTGCAAAGAAATAATATGAAAAAATCTAAATTAAGTTTAATTTTTATTATGCGATATTTTAAAAGTATATTTAAACCATTACAAAAATAAAAATCCGAAAAAAACGAATTCGTAATGAGGCTCAATTACCTGCAGGAGAATGTTGTGTCCCTGCGGACCTTCCAGCGTCCATTTGCAGTTGCTCAGAGGCGCGTACTTGTGCGGGTAACTCGGGCTCTCAACGACGTCGCCGCTGCTGGCCATGTAGAATTGACAATTCTGCGGACAGTCGATTTCGTCCGAGAAGTCGCCGCAGTCATCTTGTTTGTCGCACTTGAAAGCGCTGTTGATGCACTTGCCGTTCGAGCAGTGAAACGAGCCTTTCAAGAGAAGAAGAAGAAGCGTAGAGGCGTTAACGAGGATTTTGGGCAAAAACAACAAAAGAGAGAAAAAGAGAGAGAGAGAGAGAGAGTCGATAAAATGAGTATACAAAGTTAAAAGATAATTCACCTGCTGGACAGGCGTTGGCACGGCACATGAAAGGAAGAAGAGACTCGCATGTCGTGAGCTCCCAAGATTGATGTTGATCGTCCGTAACTTTTACGTCGACGCATTCACCTGATCGGGGATTCGGTTGTCTCGGCGCCCAGAAACCTACATTCACATTATGTGTGTTTAAAGAGCCTTTGTATTGCGAGAGGATAATATCTCCGACCGTGTACAAATACTTTTTGTCCTGTACACCGTTGGTTGCATTTAATTATTATAAAAAATATTTTTAATAACAAAATGCTTTTTCCTTTACATATTTCACGGTTGCCAGTAACGAAAAAAATATTCTCTAAAAAATAGTTATATTGAAATAGTATCATCATAAAGGATATGAAATATCCAAATATTTATATACAAATATTTTAATATATTTATATAAATCTTATTTTGATAAAAAGATTGATTTTGATCTGTTGAATAACATCTTTTAATATATTTATATCATTAGCAATTATATCTATAAAGTAGTTATATATCTGCACAGCATATAATAAACATTCATCAGCACGGCATAATTATCTAATTAACATTTACAATCCGAATCACTGAATTTCTCCAGCCAATCCAGTTTCATAACACAAAAGTACAAGTTTTCGCTGTTAATTTTTTTGCCATATATACTGCACACCTGCAACGAAAGCACGGCCGCGCGACGCATATAATTTTTCCTTCCTTCCCCCAGCACGCGCGCTCAATTTCCTTTCTACACGCGTGTAAGAGTCGCGGCATCCATGCGATTACGCCTCGATTCTCGTACGCTTTTTGCACGAGTCTGCGCGCGGGAGCCCCATTATGCAAAAAGGGAATCAGCGTAGCGCGTCAGACTACACGTAAACGCGTGTGCACCACTCACAGAAAGAGAGATAGAGAGAGAGAGAGATAGAGAGAGATGGCATCGCGGACTTGAAGATCTCCAGCTCGGTGTGTAATGGGCGAACCGGCATTGTAGTGGGTAAAAGTGTGTCTTCGTGCCGCGTGCGAGTTCCGCGTTTCCGCGACCTCGATATAATGCTCAACAAGCGTCTAAAGAGAGAAAGAAAGATGGATAGACCATTGGCGAGGCGCTGCACCGAGACGCTTATGGGGGTCCTGATGCGCGATTTTCTCGCGACGCGTGGACTCAATTGCATTTTTAGAAAATTCTCGCGCTCGCGCCTTGAGCTTGGCGTTAGAGCCGCGGGTGTTTGCGCAGTCCTGCGTGAATCATCGGCGATGCTCGACTGACTCGTTCGTTTTTTTAACCGTTATACAAATGGTTGATTCATACATTTAATATATGGATAGAATACATCGTATAATATATTTGCTGAATTTCGCGGAAGCTTTTTACGTTGTAAGAAATTGTATAAAACTAATAACCTGTTAAGAAGGTGTCGATGTAAATTAAAGATTCAAATAATTAAAATAAATAATATGTTAATTAAACGTATATAAACTAAATCATTGCAACGGATCATTATACAAATAAGAAAATAATTCAACGCTTCACTTGATGTCATATTAATGCGGATGGAGTACTCGATACTTATATATGTTTCAATCAAATTTTAATATTAATTAGGATTTATTACAAATAGTTTTTGATATAAAGGGAAAGAGTTTCCCAAATTCTCTTTATACCTTAGTTTTGTGGACATGCATTAGGGACAAAAATTTCGGAGTCATGAATAAAACTTGAGAGATTTTTAGTTTTTCGACTCCATATAATTTATTTCAAATATTTTTAGTCATAAGCAAAAACTGTGATAACAACAACACTATAGAAGAAACTGAAAGTATTCAAAGTTCTTTCAATTAGCATAAACTCGACCGTAAAATAATTTACATCATCAGTTTACTACATAATTGCGCAACGGAATCACAGCTGCATTTACAACTAATAATTTCTCCAATATAGCCACCGTGTTTCGCATCTCTCGCCGCTCGTTCCGTCAGAGTTTCACAAAGAATATAAACTTTTTCCATTAATCGCAAGAGCCGCGCGTTGCAAAATTCTCGATGATTTCCCGCGCCCGATGTGCATTGCGAGACGCGAATCGCCGCAATGACAACATTGATCGGGCGTAATCAAGTATAGTAGCCCAACGCCGCTCGCAACATTTTACAACCATCGATCGCCGTAAACTTTCATTGATAAACGATACGCGCGCACGCGTAAATGCACCTCCGCGGACATCGAGCTCCGCATGCACGAGCATTATAATTCCAACGGCTGTATTCGCGACTAAACTCTGGTGCGATTTCCCTTTCGTGGCTGCATGCTTTTGTGTCGTCGCTCGTGTGTCGTGTCGTGCGTGTGCGCGCACGGGGGATTTCGTTTTCGAAATTCCGGCCTAGGAAATTGTTATGCACTTTTGTCGTATTACGCGCGCTATGCTGTAAGAGCATAAGGGGACTATGCGCTCGGGGATCGACGGTGCAGTCGTTGAAGTCTACAGTAAACTGTAATAGGCGAAAATACGCGCGCGGGAATACATAATTGGTCTAGTGCGCGCCGGGTTGTAAAAATAAGTTTACTCGTTGCGGAACGATGCGGATATATTTTTGTCGTTAAGATATGCTGTGCTGGCATTTGCATCCGATACTTTATGGCGTTTGCCTGTCGTAAAATCGGTGTCACTTTGGAACGTTATATTCCTGTTTTGATGTCCTTGCTTGGATGAGTTTTATGGATTAATTAGATGGTTTTGTTTGTATCGCAAGATTTTGTTAAACGAAAACCTGTTTATGCACATGTTTACTTAGATTTTGTTTTAACTAATATTTGTATGTTTCAATTAATTTATAAATATTCATTCTCCATCTGAGTATACGTATTTTATCCATTTATATCCAGATCATACTTCAGTTTAAAATATTATTATTATTCTAAAATGAAAAAAAAATAAAATGTTTTTACATAAGCAGAAGTTCGTACAAAGCATTTTGGCACCTCTATCCTTCATGATGCTCTTATTAACGCTTACGTTGCATAACATGAAAGCAGATCAGAACAAAATGCTTTAATTTATATTTTCTGAAGAATACATTTTTAACGATACTGGCTGTTAAATTTAACATACGATAGATATTTAAACTATAGCAAATATTGATGAACAGCAGCACTTACCGGCATATTGCGAGACGAGCATGCCAGCGGCCGACTCGAGAGTGTTGGTCCTCAGGTCGTCGAGGGAGGCCAAGCCGAGCCAGTAGCGGTCCAAGTGTCGGCCGATCATGCTGGCCGACACGTTGTTCTCGCCGTAGGACTCGATGACCATCAGTTCGCTGCCGTACCTGTGAGTTACATCGGGCGAATTTTGGTTACAACATCATTGTTGATATCTAATTACGCTGTTTTTATTCGATGCTGATAGGGGGATTTTTAATAGACGAAAAGTATAAGACATGAAGCCAGATTATAATTTTTGCATTTCAATTTATACTTGAAGCTAGGAAAATTATAGACTAAATTCGATTTGTGTACGATTCTTTTGGATTTGTTGAACGTTAAGTAGTGTATATTTTACGATGGACAAACATCTATTATAACACATTTTCTTTAATTGTAAAACAAGATATCTGTAAAAGCAATTTAGAATTCATCTAATACGTAGAATATTAACATCAATAAGCTATGTGAATGTCATTTGACTTAAGAAACAATTTTGGCCATGAATCTATTCATGTTACTTTCTATTAACAATAATGAACAACTTCAAAATGTATAATGCAAGCTATTTTTCTCATCTGTAATACCGATATGCACCTCATCTGAATACTCAAACAATAACTTCTCGTCACTTTCTCGACTGAATTAACATAAGCGGCTCTAGAATCATTTCCTTCCGCGCCTCCTCATCCGCACTGCAATTCACCGACGGTCGACGGACAACATTCAATCAAGCATTTGCATATACAAAGCTCGGCTGTCGAATTTAATTTTCCCGCGCCTCGGTATCAGGACGATATTCGCGTCGTCCGCGCTCAACGCGACAATTATAAACCAAGCTAAAACACGCGAATCATGTGTATTTTGCATCTCGATGCATGCGGTTACTCAATATATATCTGATCGTACAGTGATGCGCTCCCGTTCTCGATTACTGTAATAGGCGCGTAATTGGAAAGCTTCGTATACGAAGCGCAGCATGGCTCGTTGACGGATGGATATCGGAAATAAGCGCCGCAGCGCCATCGAAGCGAGGTTCAAGAGCCAGCGCGCAACTCGCGCATCGTGGGAATCCGGGATGCGAATATTATACCAATACGGATGGGTATGTATGGAGAGTTTGTATATACAGGAGTAGCGCAATAGCCCGAGAGATTACCTTCTGCATAGCTCCGCTGCCTTTTCCCATGAATGCCTGATGTTGAAGAATTTGTAACAGTGGATGCCCTTCAGCTCCCATCCTGTGGACATAGAAAAAAAGCGAAAGATGAATTTATTGGTCTTTTCGTTGCAGTGGTGGTGGGCGTTGAGGCTTTCAGAAAAAATTGAAGTAGGTATGGTGGGAAACGGCTTTGAATTATTAGACATGGCTTGGTTTATTTGTTTGCGTGATTTTTCGGAGTACCTGTAAAATAGTTTGTTATCTGAACGATATTCAAATATTGGGATAGATTTATTATGATGATAATGATAAATATATTAGTATATTTCCTTGTTTATTCAAATCATTATTCGTTGACAAATATCAATGCAATTAATTAAAATTTAAATTTCAGATTACTTATGATATTTCAAATGTCCTAACAATCGTCAAATTAAAAAGTTGGTAAGGTAGATTTTAAAACTGGTAGGTATCTTTGGCTCAAATTTCAAGTCATGCAATTTAAATTATGGTGGGTGTAAATGTATCCGTTCGTATCTCTTTAAATATCGAAAATCTCAGATTAAATTCAAATGAGTTATCTAAAAAATAAGCAATTAATTAACTTAAAAAAACAAAGAACGACTTATATCTAATTAAATCAATTTAAAATCATAGTCCTTCTATGCATAATCTTTTAATCTTCATAAAACATCTGACTATCGAAGCATATCATGACAAGGACTTTGTACCTAGTCGCAAGGAATATAGCCTATTACAGCGCGCTCCTTTCGTCACTCTTCCGAGGTTTTGGGTCAAGCGAATTACTACAAACCAGTCGCGAACGCACACATATTCCCACAAATCGCCTGCAGAAACGCATTCCAGGTATAAAAAACCTCCTGCCGACCTTCATCAATCTCTCGAATATAAATCGATAACGCAGCGCAAGGATCACCGCAGGCCGCGCACTCCGATCGATTGGTGCGATTCCTCATTTCAGAATTCAACTTTTATCGAAATCGCGCGACCCTCATAATATAATAAGAATATCAATATTCGCATAATTTGCGGCTACGTGAGTGAAAGGCTGTCCCCTAAAGGGATACGTACGTACACGATCGCGAGAATCTCGCAGGCTCAACGAAAAAGAAGAAGAAGAAGAAGACTATACACACGACGCTCCACTCGCAGAGTCTCTGACCTCGATCGCTTCTAGTGCGCGCTGAGTGCGTGCCTACGTGCAGTATTTGCAGTGCATGCACGCGGACACGGGAGAAAAAGAGAGATAGAGAGAGAGAGAGCGTGGCTGCATCCCACAGGCGGGTATACAGGCATATTGGGTTGATAGGTTATAGTCGCGCTCTGGAATGCATTTGTATTAGAGTTGCAATTTTATTTATCCGTCATTGCCTCGCGCGCGCGCTGCCCTTGCTTTCTCTCCGTTTCTTATATTTCATTCCCGAGGTATTCGCCTGGCGGGACACTGATTTGTGATTGTGATACATGAATGGAGCCACGAGTATTATTCTTTGGATTTATCTTCTGGCGAGTGTTGTGCAAAAGTTCTGTTCTCCGGGGTTCTATTGTCGAAGGGAAATGGTGAAAAAAAGGTGGTTTTGTAGTACGGAAATATTGTAGAAAAACGCGTAGTTATAAGTTGTACGTATGTTTTTCAAGGGATGTGGTTAATCTATGTTTTTTCGATGACCACACGAAGGATTATTTTTCTTTTGCCTAGTTGTTGTATGCGAACGGTACTTTACCTACTGTAATATCTTTTCCGGATGTATTCTAAAACTGCTTCTTTAAGTTAAATTAATAAACGTGTATATTTCTTCCCCTGTAGTAATAATTAAGTACTCACTTGACTTTCTTTAAAATCGTGTACTGAACCTAGCTATAAAACACTATATAATAATTTTGTGGCTTCCAGGCATAACCACTTAAGTCTAATTTTATAAAAGTCGAGATATTGAGGTTGAATTTTCCAATTGCCAGTTGAACATATGCAAAAGAAACGCATAGATTATAAAAAGGAAAGTAATAGATGAAATTTGCAAATGTTTACTTTTTATATGAAAGTATAGCATTCACAGCTTACCAGAATCACTAAAGACTTAATAAAAAAAATAAACCTAAGTGGTTATCCCGGGGAGCCACAAATTTACATTGAAATCTTTTAAAGTCGCTGTATCTATATGAACTTCATAAATATAATTATTACACAATTCCTGCATCAGGATACCATCTCCCAAATCCCTCCCATCTACAGAAGATCCCTCTCCACAAATCCATCCCATTCATCATAACAATCACTTCCATTCCCATCAACCGGACGCGACGCAATCTCTATCTACGCTATCGCATCAAATGAAATTCCGATACCAAATCAATCACAGGCCCGCGGGCGTCCCGGGTCCTAAAAATCCGGGACAGCCGCAGAGCTACATCAGCCTGCATGAATCATATCTCTGCGTTCGCGTCGATCTATCTTTCACCCAGCGTCGAAGTCTCCGCGACGGACGGACATCGCGCTATACAACCGAGGAAGAGTCGTAGCGCGCGGTGACAGCATCCGCGTACATTAGTCTCTCGCGGCTGACGTATTATCGGCCAATCGCGCGCACGGCTTTAGCCGGAAACTCATGCTTGTATACGTATATATACGTGTAGGTATGGTACACACTGCGCTCTCTCTTTTCGCCGCGTTCGCGGTCTGCTTTTTTTGCGCACCGCGGCTTTTTTCTTGTGCTGCTGCAGTCTGAGAGTGCGCGAGTGCGTAAGTATAAGCGAGTGCTGTGTGCGCGCGCGTTGCTTGTCTTCCGAGAAACTGATCCGTGTCACCTGAATCCTTCGGAATTATGAAGCTGAGAAGTAGAAGGAGGGATAGAGAGAGAGAGAAGAGAGAGAGAGAGAGAGAGAGAGAGAGAGAGAGAGAGAGAGAGAGAGAGAGAGGAGGAGGAGATGACTCGCGAAGAGAGTCAAGGTGATCGACCTTCGGTGCGAGCGAGCTGCGGACTGGTGAGCGAGATGATTTTTGGCGGAGACTCGCTTTTTTTCGAGGTCACGCTTTGCTGACCGAGACGAGATATTTCTTGCGTAATTTAGGATTATGAATTGATAATCGTATTTAAATGTATTATTATAATTTAAAAATAAGTTTTGGAGGCCGCGTTTTTCGTGTGTATAGAACACTTTTTCAGTATCAATATTTTATTTGTCTTCAAGTCTCTATTATATGTAAATCAAATTAAAAGACTAATTTTATAGCTTATGAATTTACATTTTTTAATTAGCGTAACTTTCATTGTAATGATTTAATTTCCATAACTGTATTGCAAACTTGTAATAACACTGACTATTAGTAATAATCTTTTTCGAGGTCAATCTTAAACGTTGTATTTCCATGCAGATTATATTATTATAAAAATTATAACAGGTAACTAACTTAGTTAATCTAAAAATAGAAATATATAACTTTTTGTGCTAATTAAAATACGTAGAAAGGATTTTTTATCTTGAGAAAAGAAAAAAAAGGTGTAAAATTATACAGCAGGATATATTGAGGATGTGGAATCATCCTTGAAAGGATGACTAGTTCTGTGATGAGTTTGCACATCCTTAATTCATGATTACTGTCACGGACCAAAAATTATACTCTATACTCGATTGACTACCTTCGATTGACCTTTATTTATCCATGACACAGTTTTTGTAACTTCGCAAAAATTAAATGAATTATAACTGTAGTTATATCATTAATTAGTATACCCCTCGAACAAGAATTTATGATTTTTGTATATTTAATTCAAGATTTGCTCTTCGCACATCCACTCAGATACCATACAATTTTACTGTGTATTCTTCAACTCGCGTTTATATATTTGTTCTTTGAATACTCATTATACAAGCTTCCATCTCGGAATTTCAAATCCTGAAAACTCGCCAATTTTACGCACCGCGAAGATTCGCAATCCGCCGATTCTTCATCCGCCGCAACAGTAAACATATAATCCATAAACAAGGAAATAAAGATCCGCACGAGCGACCGAACCGAATCAGCTCGCCTCTTCCGCGTAGCTATATGCCACAGTAGCAGACGAAAGTGTTGGGGCAGTTCCTCCAAGCAAACCATCCGTTGCGAATGAACGAAGAATAAGAAAAAGGAGGAAACAAAGAAAGAGATCATAGCTAAAAGAAACGCGCGACGCGGAAACGCGCTCTTGGCGAGCCAAAGATCGCCGAGAATTCGAGCATTCGTTAGTGTATATATACGTCGTTCCACTTTTGCGCTGCCGCGCGCAATTATGTAGGTTGCCGGTACCCAGCGGCGCGCGCGCGAGGATCTTCTCTCGGTGCCGTTAACCTCGCGCGCGTCGTCGCGCGTGCTTCATGCGTCAGTGTTGCCGCAGCGGCAGCTTCCTCGCGGTGAGTTTTAGCTTCCGAGTGTACATACCTGTATAGATTCCTTTCGTGCTGATTTGCGCGAAGAGAGGGAGCATAGCGCGAGGTTATTGTGCGCATATAGGTAGAGGCGAGAGAGCTCGTGTGTAAGTATGATCGGATTATGGATTCGCGCTTGATGGCGCTCGCTCGGACGCTAATTAATTGATTGCATCGCTTTCGCGTATGTGCAGCAGGTGTGGAGAGATTTTTTTGCAGTTTTTGAGAATGTTCTAGATCATAATTGTGTGTACTTTTGTTGAATTACGTTTGAGATAATTTTATGTTAATTCTATTAGTATTTAAGGCATAAAACTTTCTTCAACATTTTTCTTTTCCTTTTGTAATAAAAATTCAACGAATTATAAAAAGTTAATCATATAAAGTTTAAAGAATTTAAAGTATGTCATTGGCCTAATAAACACAATTATTCCATTTTGATCAAATCAGCCTTTTAAATATGCCTTATAATTTTGCATAGCTAATTCATAGCGGAGTGTAACTTAATTTTTATAATTTAACAATCCAATAAATTATATTTATTTTCGGCACTTTTATTATTCTTTCTTAATGAAATTCTTTTTAATATTTAATTGAGAGTATATATGAATAATTATGTATTTTTAAATAATAGCTGTAATTAGTTGCAGAATTACACGTTTCTATGAGTCATACTATAATAGGCGTATAATAGACGTGGGAATCATGTAGTATCGAACAATTTATTCTATTATTCGAATTACATCACAAATAATACTACATAAATTTAAAATACCGGCTGCAAGATTGTGTTTAATAAAACCGTAACATACACCAAATACACTTGGTGAGGTCTTGCCACCGAGCGATAGCTCAGAACTCAAAATTTTCATACTGGATTCTTGTTTATACACTTGTTCAATCTTGTTCGATTCCCCCCTATACATATTCTGTTTCAGCAAGTAAAAAATTGTGTAAAATTGATAATTCAACTAAATTATCACACAATATCTTCACACATTTAAGGTGGCTGCTTCGATTAATTGTTATCCTTTAAAAATTGTATTTCAGAAGTCATTTTTTTCTTCAAAACCCTGCATACGATTATGTTATATAAAAAACTAAAATATGATAATCAGCCGTTTCACCTGCATTGAAAATGTCCAAAAAAGAATTCACACTGCTCCCAGAAAAGCGAGAACCAACCGGAAGTTCAAACGTAAAATACGCGCCCATAGATCCCCGCAAGGTCCCACGAAATTCCTCAAAATTTCTAGAATCTAGAAAGTCCCTTTCATCGCACGTTAAACTTATCGAATTTTACGATACACATTACACAGCGTGGAAAAAAGTATCTGATGCCTTTCTCCTCGAGACTCACGTCTCTCCCCGATGTATATAACGTCTTATACGCTCGGACAAACGAGCGGCGACATTGAAACCATCACAGACTGAACAGTAAAGAAAAGACAACCAAAGAAATACTCATAGAACGAGAAAAACCAGCATCTCGTTCGAGAAGATTCCCTAAAATACGATGCAGTGTACAGGTTGTGGCCCCCTCTTTGTCGGGCCGAACATTTCGGCTGCAACAGGTAGTAGAACGCAGACAGAGAAATCAAAAGTAAGCGAGTCGCTGCAGTTTCTTCGGGACCCGTATACACAGTATTTTCGGGTACTCCTGAAGAGCCGCCACCGTTGCACCGCACCGCGTAGACGCCAATTTATATATGTGCTTATGGCGGGGGCAGCTTTTCCAGTCATCGGACGTATACCTGCCGGCGCCTCGATTTTTCAAGGGGAGGAGCAAGCAAGAGAGAGAGAGAGAGAGAGAGAATGAGGGGATTTGGTACTCACCGTTCGGGCAGGTAAAGACGCTCGTGGCCGGGACCTGTAACACAAGATGAAATACGTTATTTGTATGCCCTGGCAGATGCAGCTTCTTTTATTGCTTTTCTCTGTGTGTTTGCGTGTCTGTGTAAGATTGAACAGTTTTTTTTTCCTTCGCTTCTGAGAGAGCGTAATCGGTATTTTATTCGTATGCGAGACATTTTTTTCGGAGCTGCAGGTGGTTATCGAGAGAGGAAAAATTGTGTAATCGCGTTAAATACGGATTTTGGTCGCTGGTTACGTGTATTATGTTTAATGGTCGAGTGGAGCAATATTTTTAACGTCGGTGCGTATATACGAGATGAAAAGAAAAAACTGTAAGTGTACGGCAAGGAAAAGTAGGTTGTACGAATGTCTGTAATGTTTACGCTGAGAAATTTATAAGAGTGCGCACTGGCTAAAGTCATTTCAGCGTATAAGCGTAAGCGTTATACAATTTTGTGCTGTACACAATTGTCTGTAAAGCATATAGCAGGTAATAAAACTTATAGCTAATTTTTGCACAGATGCAATTAAACAATTATTGTAGAAATTTGAATAGAACAACAAGTTTATTTATAAAAAATGGAAAAAATAGTATGTTCTTAGTATACGTTTGACAATCAGAGTACTACAGTTATTACAAAAAATTGTAAGAAGTTTATTAGTTCTTGACTCACGGCAGATGGAAAAATGTTTTTATGCAAGTATCGGCGGAAGCAATAAAATGTAAGAATTTTATTCGGTCAGTGGTTGTCCTCGAATTCTAGAACTTATACACTTTATATATATATACACATAGTTCTTTACGATGTATATCACATATTAATATATGTTTAATGGCATTTGAAACAACACGCGTAAAAATTAAATATTTAAATCAAAATGCAAAGAAAGAAATATGTACCTATTTAAAGTATGTCAATATAAATCATTAACTGATTCAATTTCTACTACTTGTTATTACTTACTTGATTATATACATTTCTTAAAATCGAACATTCATGTAAATGTCTATGAACATATTTTCTGGTCATTAACTTTAATCAGATCACGGAACGATACGTTAATGAATATTTATTTATGAGTAAATAAAACTTTAATTACTTTAAATTAAAAATGTTTCTCAATGTTGTTAAAGAGTTTTCGACACAATGCTTTTAATACTTGGAATAAATTAATTATAAAAATTTCTATTACTACAGTAAGATATAAGTATTGTAGTCAGTAAACGAGAAAAAATAATCGTTTTATAGGATGCCATCAAAGTGATAGAAGCTTAGAGTTTATTCAACTTTGCGGTTAAAACAAGTTTTCTCAATTCTTTTCTCTAGCCTAATACGTCATTATCCGTGAGTCTCCTATTAACAGGCTATAAATTGCTAGCGCAGGTTTTAAGATATTTTTATCTGCAAATACAAGTGGTACTGGAAAATCGAAATGCAATACTTTCTTTAAAATCTACTACTAAATCTTTTTTAACTGAAACTAAGTCAATGTCTCCGAGATAAACTCAACTAAATTCAGACTTCGACACGATAATCGAAATTACAAATAAAAGTAACATTGAGAGAAATAATGCATAAAAAACTACTATTTCCACGCGTACATTAGGAAAATACTTCATTTTCTTTAAAACTGGCCGTTTTTACAATAAGAGTTGATAAGCAAGTATTTTTTTTACTATATGAATACGAAATTTTGCACTATGAATGTGATTACGTTTATAAAAAATTGTGTAGGGGAGAGTAGTACACGTTGAATCAGTGTACACGATGGAAAATGTGATTTATTTTTATTTTGAAAAATTTTAAGTGCAAAAATAATTGAATTTTAGTAATCATATTGGAAATGAGACTATATGCCCGAATTTTGGTAATCCAAGCTCAAAATTAATACGTGAGAAAGTATAAAAATGTGTTTTTCTAGTTTGGTCTCGATTAATTTGTTGATACGTATTTGATGAATGTGCTACTTAGTAGAAAATAATCCATATGAATCGTTCTTCAATATTCTATGTTAAATAACGTACTGATTAACATTTATAAATTATTATAAGACGGTGAAATTTCTCTTAACAGTAGTTATATATACAAATTACACAATGAATAATATAAAAATAGCTAAGTTAAGTAAGTAAGCTAAGTTGGTAGCACTGAAAATTTAAAAACATGTTTTTGAGTACTTAAAAGTAACCAATTTCTAAGATCTTAGATTGCCGTGTACTCATGTGTATTAGTTCTCATTGAATATTTTTTAACGTCAAAGAGCTCAATACATCCTTTTTAATTAAATCTGTCTTTTTTGGATAAATTTTCAATAAATGTTCCACGAAATCGATTTTAATCAATACCTTACGTCATTTTCTTAAACATCAACCGAGAAAATTTATCATAAAAGTATTATTTATAGTAGATTGAGATAATGATTCATTGTTTAGACGATACGTGCACAAAATTCATAATGTATCATTTTTTATTAATGTTCATTGTTCTAATTCAATAAGTCGTTTACACTTTATATGAATTATATAATGTTCTATAGGTAATTAGCTATCAAAATATACTTTTTTTGTAAGGATTTTATATAAAATACCGAATTGAGGACCTTTTGAATATTACTACATCCAATGTGTACTACTCTCCCCTATGCCTTCAATGTACCAATATAAATAATATTTTTTACTGTATAATTTGTAATTTTTGCCTTACAATACTTTTTTCAGTAAACCTTTTAAGAGATGACTACTTTTAGAGTATGTATAATTTGCATCACCTAGGTACTATAGAGAACCGAGTAATATATCTCTTTGATTCTTTTAGGATACCTAACCGACTTATTAATTCTTGTGCATTGAATTGTATTGCAATTGTAATTGCAATGCATATTAAATTCTTTATCATGATACATAAAATACCTAAGATTTAAAAGTCGTTAAAGTTCATTTCCCCTTTAAAAATGTATAAACTTAAACTCCATCAAACCACAATCGCTACATCCTCACCGCGTGAAAAAACAAAATATGCACCTCGATCGCATTACAGCATCGACGTCTCACGGCAGTGCATCACCACCATACCTACCCACAAAACGCGACTCCTCTCTAAACCACTTATACACGCGTAATTCCCTCGCGGTCGTGAATCAGGAGCGCGTAACGAACACGATACCCCGGATATGCATATTTCGCGGACTCCCGTCATCGCTGTCGCTGTATACCGCGGCAGTCGTCACGCCTGCACTTTCGCGCACTCCCGCGCGGACAATAGACGCGCGAGTTTTACGCCGAATTCGCGCGAACGGGGTCGTGCACACCCGCGGAAACGCGCGCAGCTCGCGCATAGCTGCACGTTAATCGATTTAGGAGTGTCGCGGCTCTTATAGCTTTCTCTCGCGGTTCGCCGTTAAGCGCGAAAATACCGCGTGACATAACGCGCTCGGCGAAGAGTGATACGACTGTTTTAGAAGAGATGGTAACTGCGTCTTTATTGATTGGTTTATTATTGGTGATATAACGGAGGCTTTTATGTAAGCTTCGTGCATGTGTTTGTGGAGGTTTCTTTTTTGTAAGGATTGGATATTTATGCGCTGTTCCAGGTTCAGAAGGTTAGTGGATTTTTGTTGTTACTATGGAGATTTGAGTTGGTGAGAGAAATTTATTGAGTTGAGCTGGAAGCTGGTTTTCTATTGTTGATCTGAAGATAAGAAAGCGGTTTGCGTTATTTTCCGTGAGGGAGGATAGTCTGACATGTAAATAAAGTTGTCTACTTCTGTTAAAAGGTTTATATCGTAGCTATAATGATCTGTCTCTATGTTAATCACTATAGTCTCGCTTTAACTTTAAATTTATTATATAAAATAACATTTACTCCATTTATGTAAACAAAATAATTATTATATGAGTAATATATATTATTATTGAAAGTATCGCTCAATTACTTACTAATAATCCTGGTAACTGACAAAAACTATCGAGTCAACATGTTTTGTTATATAAGAGAATGCATATTTATTCATGCTTAGTACCAATTCTCACATATGAACGATTGCACATTGCATTGTTTCGGTAATATAAATCTTCAATATTCGAAAATGGTAATAGAAAATTTATGTATGCCTATTCTTGATATGGTTTCGACAGATTTCAACACGTTATGGTTCCATTATCAGATCGTTTTGTTAGGAAACATGCTTCCTGACAAGCACACAGTCAAATTCAGAATTGCATCAGTTAATTTACATTAGAATGTCATGTTACGCCAATCAAAGTCATATGCACACAAATTTATCTTTTACTGCCTGAGATTCCAAACATTTCAGAGTTCAAATCGTCATCAATATGCGAATTCCCTATCAAAATGTCTATGCTTACTAAAGCACGTTCGCAATCCACCAGGTACTATCGTATAATCGCAGTGAGCAACCGCATTCCTACGCTCTAATCAAACCCGCAAAATAATTGCAAATTGGAAAACAGAGAAACGTTACTTTTCATTGATCACTCCCTTATGAACCAACCCTCGATAATAAAGCAACTTTGAGCTACCTTCAAACTATCCCACTCACACATCATCCCGCGCAACCGGCTATATCAGCCAATCGATCTCCAATGACTCCCAAGATCAAGAGTCAGTCACACCGGCTTCGCGGCAACTTTCCCAAAAGCAACCAAATAACAGCCTTTGCGCACGCACTGCCTAATCACGGCCTCCAGCTCGTACACACACACACACACTGTTTTGTAAACTCGCCGATGCAAGATTTCTCTCAGCGACTTCCCGCCGCATATCTCATTAAAACACGCGTCTATACGCGCGCGCTCTCTTATTGTGAATGGTCGCGTATATCCAGCTCTGAATGAAACGCGAACGTGACTTTGCAATATATACCCGCAGCTGCTGTTGCTACGGAAGGCGCGCAAAAAATCCTCATACGTATACCCCGTGTAGCCTGTATAGGTACATACAAGTACAGCGCTAACGCGCCCAAACGACGGACATTCCAGGCGCGCGCGCGCGTGTTTTCCAATTGAGCGAGTCGCGAAAAACCGGGATCGGCGCGCGCGCACTTGTTAAACGCGCCGAGCGGTATATTGTAAGTAGCCGCGGTGTGCGGTGACCGCCTGCAACAGGCCGAGTGAAAGTATACATACAAAGATTGCACCTTGGCGCGGCTCGGCGCGGTCATAGCTGTGTAGCAGCGCGCACCGCGCCAGAGATTTTCCGAGTGCAGCGGCTGCAGCTTATGTATATATGTGTATATACTCGGGTGTTTGGACTCGCTGCGTTTGCGAGCTGTTGTGCAGCATTGCACGTGGATAGAGAGTTGGTCGCGCTGAGGAATTTTCTCCCTGTCCGATGATGCTGGTGGCGGTGGTGGTGGTGTGTGTGTGTGCGTGTGCAGGAGGTGACGGTGAAACGTTCGGACGGTTATAAGTGCATGCGGATGGTTATGGGCGAATATTTGCATTCTTGAGTTTAGTTGTGTAACGCGTAGGATGAATATGGAATTGCGTTGCGCGTTCTTTTCTCAATTTAGTGAAAATGCGATTAGATTAGTGTATTGGTGAAATTATATTTTTGTTTATGAATTAGAAAAAGGATCAAACAAAATGTTTGATAGCAGTGTGTTTATATTTGTTAACGTTTGTCATTGTAGAGATTGAACTAACGGTAAGATAATAATTAAATGATATATAAAGATATTGAAAGATATAAGATTTTGAATTTAAAGTTGAATTTCCTATTATTACAGTATTCAAATTAACATAAGAAATTTATGTAGAGTATTCAAATTCGAAACAACTTAATCTAAACAGCCGTGGGTAATATATTTTGAATTTAAATTACTAAAGATGATTATGAGAAGTGATATTTTTGATTAAGGAATCAAAATAGAATTTATTTTAAAAACCCTTTCCATATATATAAACTTAAACTTGAGAGATTAACCTTTTACTGTCTAGATAAATTTGTCGTGATAAATATCTAGCCATTATCAAAGTCATCGTTTACGTTATGTGAAAATACGAAGTTACCGTATTTTTCACTAAGATTGTATATATTTTCTCACATTAGTCTTAAATTTCACTGAGTAACAGTAAAACTCTTTAAAAATGCTTTCCACTTAAAAGAAGTAAAATTCAAGCTCTATTCAATCTTAATTACAAATCATTCCTTATTACGGTTACATTGAAGATTCAATTCCAAAATATATTACGTTGTATCGTCACTAACCTACGCAAATGTTATACTTATAATCGACAATAATTCGTTGTTTAAATACTATTTCAATCTTTGACTTAGTAAGTCGATGGAAGATACTGTTGAAGTATAAAAAGTTTCATTGTTTTTTATGATTGAAATATATTCTCAAATTTTGTTCATTACTTATAATCACAGAAATACAATAAAACATTTTTACTATTAATTCAATTTAGTTTTAACTTCGCTCATATTGTTCAGTCAAGTATGTTCCGTCTATTAACTAACCCAACATTTGAAGAAAAAAAACTTTCCATGAAGAATTATTGATTTAAATTAAAAATTAACTTTTAACAGGGATCGTATCGAAGCTCCTTACGACGTCTAGCCCAAGTGCCTCCTATGAAAACTAGCACCTCACCTTTTTTAGGTTCTAAAAAAATTATTTTCATTTACAGAATTCACAATGGGTTAGTATTCGAACAGAGCACTGATGTACTTACTACATCCTTAAAAATGCTTTCTACATGAAAAGAAAATTCAAGCTACACCACAAATCTACTAATTCCAAAATATTCCTCGACACATCATCGCCGATCTATACGCGAACGCAGAACCACTCGATCCTCGCTCACTCCTCCACGTTGCGTACTTATACATTCGGAGGTATAAGCTCTTCGCGCGCTACATAGCGTCGCGTCGCGCAGCGTCCGCACGGTCGCTCCTCTCCGCGGCTCGTAAATGACATAACGGGTTATCGCATTCCATTGAGGAGCGGCAGCTCAAGCCAGCAGCCGTACCTATATACACACATATATATATATACGCATTCCGGCGCGGCTCATTCCTTCCTTCCCGCGCGCGATACATACGCATTATACGCTTATATATATATATATCCCCGCGGGGAGACGTTAATTTACGAGGTATATATATAGGCCCGGCCGCGTGCCGATCCATGTGTCTCCGCCGGCGCTGGACCGCGTAGAGTTTGGATAGGTGTGCGTAGGTACGTAGGTACAATGCCAGGGCGTCAATGCATTTCGCGCGTTTGTGGATAGTGATGAGTGTCGCGGATGCGTGGGGAATATATGATGAAACTTTGGGATTGTTGATTTTATTGGGTCCTTGATTTTATAAATGATCAGGTATCCTGTGGCAAGGATACGTTACTTTAGTGAGGAATGGTACTTTTACCTTTGATACTAAGTCTAGAATTGCGATTAAAAAATGATTCGAAAGTAAATAACAGTAGATGGACGAAAGAGCTTTATTTTGAACTTAGTTTCGTATAATCATCTGTAATTGTTCATATCTTTAGGATAAATTAATATTTTTATATGAAAAATATGCAAAGTTATTTGATAAGAAACAGAGATTATATTTTATGCTAAAATAATTTTGAAGAAGAACAGCAACAGCTGATATTAAGGTGGTTCGAACGCGAATGAAAGTATTTCAGAATCTAATAAAACTTATACAGGTTATTTATGAATATTAAATGTATCCCCTCGAAAATTTTTAGATTAGTTTGCCAAATAAATTTTGGAGAAAAAATTACTTAAAAATTGACTATTTTACACACATCTTATGGGAGTCGACGCGACTCTGAGCAGTAATATTAAGATATTTCTTCACAAAAACTTCAAAGCAAACTAACAAACTAAGGTATAAAAGTATGAAATTCATACTTTCTAATGAATCAATGTAAAATATGGCGAGCCGAACTTATTAAAAAGATATTTACTTAAAAAGTACGAAAACGCTGAAATTCTGACCTCAAAGCGTGAAAAAGTGAGTCGTACGAGCGTAAAAATATCATTTACGTGACGAAAAGAATATCATTTTTTGTATTAGAGCAATCTTAAATTATCTTAAAGTTCATAAATAAATTTAATAAATATTATTTACATACATTCAATAGGATTTTCGTAACTTTATTTTGTACACACTCAGTTGACTCGGGAGTCGTGTGCGAAGCACCTTAATAAAAAGGGCCCATTCAAGAAAATACCGAGACACATGTTTTACATTTGGTGATAATCATACATATTACAAAGTTTCAGGAAATTTCAGTACTTGCGTTCCTGACACTCACCTTGCCAACTAATGAATGGCAATTATTTCACTGTAAGTGCAGGGATTTAATGCGGGTTTCGTCTCTCGATGCGAATGTGGAATTTTCTCTCTACGTTTGCCAGCGGTCGTTCCGGGCAAACGAGTCACGGATAGAGCCGCTTCGCTGGCTGTTTATGCATTCGAGACTCGCAGGGTGTGCGTTGAGACCGTGATTCTTGGGTGCTAATGCGATCGCCTCGTGTATATTGTGCGAGGTCGAGTAAAGTTTGCTGTGTACTAGTATGTGGTTTTTAGCTGTTGCTTGTTATTCGCTAGTGGCGTAGAGAAATATGCTAGATTCGTTTAGCTATTACGCTCGGTACTGGATGAGAGTTCACATAGAATTTGATATGTTTCATCTAAGCAGTTTATGACAGTAAACTATTGAATGTGTTTGTGAAATTGATTTCGGGACTATTATTATCTTATTATATTAGTATCAATATTAGATCTTTCATTTTTGTTCAATGTGTACGAGATAAACGTGTATAAGAGGAGCAAAATGACAGACAAATTTTAAAATTGCAAAATTTTATATTTTAATTTATATTAGCTACAAAAATTAATTGGTTTGAAGGGATTAATATACTTTAAAAGCATTTTTTAATTTTCTTCCATTTACTTTTTTTCTTTTTACTTGAGTAGCCGTGGATTTGCCAAGACTTTTTCAGAGCAGAGTGTGGACCATTTATCTTACTTTGTAGTGTTGCAACGATACGTAAACTGTCACCTGCAATTAAGTCCTGCACTGGTTCTATTGTTGATTTATGTCCTTAATGATTTATATAATTGTTTTTGTCACTCGAGAGTTATCACATAAGTGTTTACGATTGTGAAAACAGCAATTCCCTACCAAAATCCCTAAGTAAAGCGCATCAATCTTTTTCACATCAAGTTTAACACAAAGGTGTATGCGTTTTAAATTAGAAAAGTCATTCAACGAAACAACTTAATTAGCAAGCCTCTGCACGTTCATGATAATTTAGTTCTTTTGCCAATAAACAGTTATAATTATTAATGACTGGTGTCTATTTTGTAAGTATTTTAATACATGTAACAGACGTAGAATAGACAAAGATAAACACCAAAGTAACTTTAAATAGCACTCCCATGACTCGTAAATCATTAGATTTGATTTCCTGAAACTGATTAGTGAGTGGAGGTGTTTAATCGAGTTTGTTGTACCCTTTGAATTATTAATCATTTAAAATGTGCATACAAACTAACTTATACGTTCAAACTCAGATTCAACCTTTTTAATAAAAAGTCAAGAAAATAAGAACACTTATCCACCTTGCCTCGAAGTTTACATAAACTCATTCCCCTATCCTTATTGAAACTTCTCAAAAAACCTAATTTTTCACCAACCAAAAAATGCCCAATCAGTCTCAAACAACAAATCTCCTTTCACGTGCTTAACAGTTCACCGCGGAAAATCGTTTCTAATTAATCGTCACACACACACACACGCACGCACACAGTAGGCACCCGCATTAAGGCGTGTAAATTCGCGGCGCGCGATAAAACGAGTTCGCGCTCCCCTGGAGGTATTATCCCGGCGGACGGACGTAGTACATATAGTGTCCATTCGATTCCGATTTTCTCAAAGCCGCGCGCGGGATAGGACAACAACAGCATCGGCCCGCATGGTGCACGCGTCTCGGCCACGGGTATATATGCGTGAGCTCGCGCAGAATGCACTTTCACTGCGAGTATAGCGCGCGGCTGTAGGATCGGCTAGGCTAGGCCGATCCACCGTTTCGCGCGAGATGCCTATCGCCCGAGCTAAGGCTTTCCGAGTCTGCGTGGAGGCTGCCTCGAGATACATGCGTTGCGAGTGAATGAATCTTTTTTTTGGAGATTGTGCCGGGGAATTGCGAGGGTTCCTCGCTGGAGGAACAAGCGGATTTCTAGAAATCGTTTTACTTTAGAAGCGGTTGATCGTTTTGAATAGGTGTACAGCGGTCATAAGTGGATGGAATTGATTTCGGAATTTTTGTTATGATCTTAATAAATACTTGGTTTTATACCTTAATCTTATAATGCAAGGTTTTAAAGGATAGAATGTGGATATATTACTGTATGTTAAAATGAGCCATGATTTAAATATAATTTATTTGCTTTCGTAATAATTATGAGATTTTACTTCACATATTTAATTGCCGTTGTTGGTCAGAATGTCCAACACGGGCTTGTAATCGTTTAAAAGTTTTATTTAAAATAATCGTTAGGTAACCGGTATGCAGGTGTGTATTTTATATGCTCACTGTGATGTATTATTATATCGAATTGAAAATACTCTTATTAATAATTTTATTTTTGTAAAATACTCGTTCAAAAATTATAATTGCCAATAATTTTAAAGTTTTTTAATTTCTTTTCTCACCATTTTAACATGAGTAATGACTATGTTACGTGTTTCTGCAGAAAAAAATCGCATTTTTTCCTAGATTTCTTTTTTAACGTTCGAGAATTGTGTGCAAAAGTTGTGAGAACTGTGAGTGCTAATTTTGCTGACGCCTGAAAGTATGGTGGCGCTATCGCCTCGTAACTAAATTATATACCGTATAGTTATTTTTATACGAAACCTAACGGTTTTTACTGCTTTCAAAAAGAACCTCGATAGACTGGTAAGTACTGTACAACTGTAGTTTACATTTTTTTTATTGTTTCAAATACTTTTATGTGGATAATTAGTATTTTTGAGTTTATGAACTTGAAAAATGGTAAAGAATTTCTTCAATTTTTATTAAATTTACAGCATTGAATGTAGGTGAATTAAAATTTTTATCCTGATATTCTTAATGAAATTTTTTTATTAT
>OX424574.1:36289134-36559134 GCA_949152435.1 Gastracanthus pulcherrimus
ATCTAGTTGCCCCGAATTCTCGCGTTGTCTCTTGTCTCTCGATCCTAGTCCTCCTGTCGCGTTCGGCTCAACGCAGTTATGGACTAACGATCCCGCGAGTAACGAGCAACTCCCCACGTAATATTTTATATGCCAAAAAATTAAGTTGTATACAAAATTTCAAACAAATTACAAGTATGTATCCGGAATTTTGTTTCATGTTCTGAAAACAATTGTTCTTACTTTTTATGTGTATACATTATATTTGTGCATCGTCAATTAAAATAAATGAGATTTGTAAAAGTAAAAATTAATACATTTTTTAATAATAAATTGTAGGCAATTGAGTTTTAAACCATATTTAATCTTCACATTGTCTTTCAGTAATGCACAAACTTTCTTCATAATATGTGAAAGAATTTGTATAATTCATTTCAAAAGATTCCAGAAACATTCCTCAAATTTCGATTTATGAAGAGAAAATGTATGATATAGAGTTCGATTTTCTTATTATAAAAAGGTAACATATTTATAATATATAACGAATGTATATTATATATTTTTAATCTGTTTCTGGCAGCGCTTCAGACATTCCAGATGATTCCATAACTTTTCTTTATGTCCATCTAATTTATGAGAAATTCTACGGAAGTTTCTATTTTTGATCTTAAAAATATTTGTAATCTATTTTTGACTGTGCTTGAGACATTTCCAATGACTCTATTAATGTTCCCTATGATCATTCTAATAATGCGGACTTCTAGAGAACATTCAACTTTCGACCTTGCAAAAATAATTTTTTTTAAAGACTTTATTTTTTACATTGTGTGAATCATATACGACGAGGCACTGATGGATATGATTACATATGATTGAACGATGTATTACATATCATTATGTACTACAAAATATATTCATGTAATCATATATTTACATATTATTATGTTTATAAATAAGCATATATCATTAAGTTTCTTGTACCAAAATTTATTATTTTAACGTTTTGTACTTAAACAATTGTAAATCCATTTCATACTACATAATTACATGTAATCATGTATTGACAAGTGTCCAAATTTTTTGTTGAAGTATATTACATGACAACTACATATAATTATATATAGTCACATGTAAACCATTTTTACACGGGTTTGTTCATTTTTTATTAAACCCTTACATTTAATTTATTTAAGCACTTTATTAAGGGTTTATATAAAAATTTGAATAACAAGAGTTTAGATAAAATAACACATATTTCAAATACATTTATCTCAGATGTACATAGTACATAATTAAAAACTATGTAAAGTATCCCAAAAAGTCTTATAATTATTTATGACCGTTCATAAATTTCAACAACGCTTAAATTCATCTTGAAACCCAAACAAAAGTCTAGCCTACTCCACCGCGACCATAAAAGTGTCAAAATACATCAAAATTTAATTCGGTATTTGCGTGCTCTCTCTCTCTTTCTCTCTCTCTCTCTCTCTCTCTCTTTCTTTCTCTCTCTGTCTATTCTATACCACATGACTGAAACCAAACAACTGGACCCTATGCAGTCCGGTTACAAGAAGAACAACTCGACGCAGACTGCTTTACTAAAACTGACGGAAGATGTGAGGACAGGAATTGACAAGAGACTTGTGACTTTACTGTTACTGTTTGACTACAGCAAGGCTTTTGACACGATCTAACCAGCTAAGCTCTTAGCAAAGCTGCGAGCTCTGGGGTTCTCCAGGCATGCATTAATTTGGATTAAATCATACATTTTGGGTAGAAAGTAAGCTGTTATTGAACGCTCTGACACCAAGTCACCTTGGTTGTCAACAAACCTTGGAGTGCCCCAGGGGTCCGTGTTAGTTGTTTTTCTGTCTTTACATCAACGACATAAAAGAATTGTTTCTTGAGCTTAATAAAGAATTAAAAAAGGACGACCCGCGACATATTAAACATATACTATACGCATACGACCATCAGATCTACATCCAGATACACCCTGATAGCGTTGACGAGGGAGTGGAGATCCTGGGTCGTGCTGCGCAAGCGGTTGCCGGGTGGGCGGATGGCGCATCACTCAGACTGAATAAGACCAAGACTAAAGCTATTATTTTCGGCTGCTGTAAATATATAAACAGTCTTGAGTCACAAGGTATGCCGAAGATCAGTCTGGGTGATAGCGCCTTTGCCCCATTTTCGCCGACCGTTACAAGCCTGGGTGTTATACTTGATTCTAAACTGACGTGGACAACACACGTTGACATGCTTGCTAAAAAGGTCAACAGAGTGTTGTATAACTTGAGATTTTTTAGAATGTATACCACTCAGGACCTGCGCAAGCACTTAGCAATTGCCCTTGTTTTCCCGCATCTCGACTACTGCTCTCTGGTGTATCTGGATGCATCACTTGAACTTTGTAGCCGGCTGCAAAGACTGTAAAACTCATGTGTGCGATACGTTTTAGGTACTAGGAGGGACGAGCACATCACCCCCTACAGGAAACAATTAGAATGGACTCGGGTGGACTCTCGAAAAGCCGTTTTCATGGCTATAACAATGTATAAAATCCTACGGGTTAAAGAGTCAGTCTATCTCGAGTCTCTTTTTATGAAGAACAAATCGAAGCGTCCTGTAAGGGGTGATGCAAAAGAACTCTCAGTAACACACATGCACTACCATCATTAATGGCCTTTAAGGTAGCGGTCAAGAAATACCTCGCATGCTTAGATTAATTCTTTTGTTGATGTTCATCCCCCCCCCCTTTCTTTTCATTTGTTTAATTCTTTTGTGTTAATTTACTTTGTATCGTTAAAATTCTAATTTATTGATGTATTTGTGTATTTTATTTATGTTTTCTTTTAATTATTAATTTGACAAAACAATTTTAAAAAAGTATGCATGTATTTATTAGTATGAATGGAAACGATTTTTAATGTATCTATGTAATTTTATTCAAGCGACTGATAGGTATAATAAGTACGATTTAGAAAACACAAATTTTATAACTGACAACAAAGTGCAATACTTTATGTACCTGACGTGATATGTAATTTTAAAAAACTGATAACGTGTTACATTAAAATGTAAAATTGTATGTTAAGAGTTTTGTAAATATTTACAAATAAATATTATATATATATATATATATATATATATATATCTCTCTCTCTCTCTCTCTCTCTCTTTCTCTGCTGGCATCGTAAAAAAGGGGCGACAGGGAGATAGCGAATAGACAGCAGCAGCAACAGCTTCTCCAAGAAAATAATCACTCAACCCGCAACAATTCGCGAGTTCATAAAAGTGGATACCCGTAAACAAACGGCCATCGTATACCCGTATCTGCAGCATGCAGCTGATAGTAGGAGGGAGAGAGCGATACAAATAAAGAGATAGAGAGAGAGAGAGAGAGAGAGAGAGAGAGAGAGAGAGAGAGAGAGAGAGAGAGAGAGAGAGAGAGAGAGAGAGAGAGAGAGAGAGAGAGAGAGAGCAATACAGAGCGAGAGAGAGATGCGATGCGCGCGCGGGGTAATAAACGTCACGATTGTCGGTTTTACGCCTCACGACCAAGGATCGAATACTGCGTAGCTGTGCACCAGTCCGCACATACACACATTCACACACACAGATACATACACAGCCGTCTCTTCGCACCGTATAACCGTATCGCTCCACAGCAACAAAGCAAGAAAGAAAGCACAAAAAGACGTATACGATGGAGGCAGAAACTACAGCAAATAAAAAGGTGACGGCAAAGAAAGAGAAGAAGAAAAGTAAACGCGTGAACAGATCGAGCGGCGCTAATCGCGTAAGTCGGCAATACTCGGCATAAAGCGGTTAATTCTTCGACCCGCTCGCGTGTGTGCGCGCGTGCGGCCGTATAACAGCTTACAAAGTGCGAAGAAAAAGGATCAAGAAGGAGCGCGAGGCGAGCGCTAGATTTACGAGGAGACTCTTCTCCGCTTTCGCGGCTCAACTGCACCTCCGAAGCACCGCGACGCGACGCATGCGAGTGTATTTTCCTTCTCGCTGCTGCCTTATATATATATACTGTGTCGTGCTGCTGCTGCGGCAAAGTATAGACACACGTGTAAGTGCGGCGAGAGCCATGTGCATGTGTTGCCGCTACTGGCTGGCATGAGACTCGTTACTCCATGAAAAACGATGATTTTTATCTGGTCGCCGGCATCGCCTCGTAACTGCTCGCCGTTAATACTCGCAAGCTGCAAATATGTGTGTGTATGTAGGCTGAGTGAGAAAGTGGGAGCTTGGTTGTTTATCTCCCGTTCGCCTTCGTTTACTGGTGGGTGGAGGTGTGCTTTCACTTTCTAAATCATATATCGGATTTTATCTCTCGTGTACTGTTCTGCAAGCGTGTATTGATAATTTTACTTTTATGAATGACTCCATTAATTGAGCAAAGTGATTGTGATTTATGGTTACCTTTGGTAAATTTAAATGCTTGGAACAAACGCAATTTAAGAAAAAAATGCGATTGATTATATTTCATATAAAGATTTCATATTTATTTGTTATCTTTTTATTGAATTTAAGTCTTATTAATTATGTATTATAATATTACAGTATTACAATTTAATGTTATTATTTTTCTTCAGTTTAAAAACCTCAATTTGTTTTCAAGATTTATTTTGCAGTACTTTTTTGCAATTGATAACAAGTAGTATTTTGGAAACAGTCTTGGTTGTCAGTAATTGAGGTTTTGACTGCATATGTAAATTCATATTTATAATATATTAATCATCAGTTGTCTAGACTACTCTTTTTTCAGTAGAGTTTAATTTAATAACAAATGTATGACTTAGTAATAAAAAATAATTTAATACGATCAATAATGAAACCAACATTTATTTGTGTACGTTCTGGGCCGGAGAGATCGATAAACGTGATTTTACTTAGTATTAATTAAAATTTACCGAGTAATAAGATCAAGCTTATACTTTAATTTAATATAATACTACGAGTTTTTTCAACAAATATTGTTTTAACATTATACCTATCTGTCTCTATGTATAGTATTATTTTAATTTCTTTACTTGACTATAAATATCGGTAATAACGACATCAAATTCTTGACATTTATTATTATTATACCAACAGTTCTCTGCCGACAGAACGCACTAATCCATCTATACTGTTTCATATTCTATCCCCCTTTCCGGCGAAATAAAGCAAATCCCAAGTCTCGCAACGAAAAAAAGCCAATCCTAGACCATTTTAATTAACCACTCTTTTTCCACATTGCTCGCGCCTCGCACCCGGCATGTAACTCCAGTAGCGGCGCTCGTTCATTTGCGATATTCGCCGTATCGCGCTACGCTGCAGCCGCGGGCTACGATTGCGTTATGAGGTGCGTGTACATGCGAGTCGAGCTACGTTACAACTTGATATTCACTGCTTTTTTTCTATTTTGAGCTCTCGTCGCGTTGCGTGCACTGCTCGGCTTTTGCATCGCAAGCGCACGCGCGTGACCGGAGTAATACGATTCGTTGGCGAGAGGACTTTTTCAATAGGATTGAGAGCCGCCGCGATGTCGAAAGAATTCGAAAAGCCTGCGTGACTTTGTATGGCGTTTGACGCGCTGTTTCGAGTAATTTTTAATATGGGTTCTTTTGAAGTTAGTATTTGGATGTATTTGTATTTTGTTTTCTTCCTTTTGAAAGTATTATCTCATTACTAATTAATTAACTTGAGTGCTTCGTGATGTGTTTTTACAATGTTTCATACAAATAGAATTATGAAAATAATTTGTTTATAATATTATATTTTACTATTGTATTTTAAAAAGAAAATGTAGAGACTGCTATCATAAAAATAACAATTTCGGGAAATTTATAATTATTAAAGCTATATATTTCGTTGTATAAAATTCTTAATTAATGAAGCTAAATCGATATTTGTAAGCAAACATTTCATTAAATAAGATGAGATAAGATAAGGATTTATTTTGCACATAGTCAAAAATTATTTATATTGCCCATTACGACATAGTCACGCTGTTCGCAACATACATTTGAAAGTTATCACACCTGTTTAACAAAGATTGTTAAATTTACAAACTTATTGCACAATTTCCTTAATTTATCACGTAAAATTGAATATAAACTTTAATAATTCAATAATTATGCAGACACAAATCACAGATTAACGTATACTTATAATTAAACAGACTTATGGTCGATGTACATTAGCTAAAGCTATCTGCGAATGGCCAATTTAAATTTGTTTAACGATGGCAGATACCTAATACTAAACGGAATCGAACTCCATAGGCGGGATTCCTGAGCGGTAAAATATTTTAGGCCTACATCAGTACATGCACCTAGTTCTATCAATGCCTGCGAGACACTGCCCGATGTTCTGGCCTTATTTTTTTAAAATAATGCCGTATAATACGGTGGTTGGCCTATGATAATAATTAATTAATTAAATGATTAATTCTGAGATTATATTCACACTTCATATAAATACTATTACTTATTATCACCTTTATAAAAGACATTTAAATGTTTAAGAATTAGGACAATAAGTATGCAAATTATCGTAATTTTTTTGTTATTTATATTGGATTATTGCTTTAAGACAACGAGACAATTTTGTTAAAAAATGATACGGTATAAATTAAAGAATGTTCATATAAACATCTTTCAAACATACCAACAATGAAACGGTATAGTTTTCGTATGAAGTATTGATAGGTACTACCTTACTTTTTCTAATAAAAAATGGATTCTTAACGGACACAGACACTTATAATCCATCAAAGATTATCGAGGCGAGCGTGAAATTCCCTAAGAGAAAATAATGAGTAAACAGATAAAAAATAATAACTAAATATAAAAAATTATTAGACTCACACGTCTAAATTCTTTGTAATATTTGAATGAGTCGTTTGTCATCCTTTTCAAGCTTTAACGATAATCTATATGTCCCTACTATTATTATTACAAGCGAAGTCATTGTATTCAGACCCTCTTTTCGTATTTATTGTAAAGATTCTTTCACTCATTTCTTTAATTTCTGTAACAGGGGAAAAGAACCTGAGCAACATATAAATTATTTAAAATTTTGTTCAATACTTCAATGGCTTATTCGTCATCCTGTTCGATTGTTGTTAATTTGTTATGAATACTGTCCATATCTTTACTATCCTGGCTAATATTGCAAATAGTTTATAACAATTCATTCAGATGTCACGTATTTATTGGCTTTTAAACTATTTCAATAACAAGTGGACTGATTGATCGAAGCTTTACAATGATTACTAATAGATAGGGGCCGTCCATATATTAAGTAAGGCTTATTTAAAAGAATTGTTGACCCACCTACCTCTACGTAAGCTATTTTAATTGATTTTCTTATTTATTTAGTATACACCGAAAGGCTAATAAAGACCACCTCCTCAAATCCTTACGTAATTTATGGACGGCACCTAGTCTGAATGCAATAACATCCCTAGGAATAAGAATGATAACTATTGCTAAGTATCAACGTATTCTAAAATAATTTTTGCAGCAATAAACTTTTATTGCCGACAATTGTCTCTGAAAATGGTAAATGTTTTCTTTTCTGATTTTTTAAAGAAAAACTTACTTGCAGCCACTTTCAACGTATCAAAAACATTAGATTGTTATAGTTAGACCATTTGCAGATAAACTATACAAAAACATTTTTTTTCTAACTAGAAATAATGTCCCGGTATGAGAGGGTTAAAAAATGTAATATAATTGATTCAGAGCAAAAATATTTTTACATTAACCATCATTTATCTTGAAAAATATTGATGGGAAAAAAATGTTTGTACATGTAAAAATATTAATCTCAATAAGCACTACAAAATAATACTCTTCATTTATCATTTTGATAGTTTGTGGTTCACTATTCACTATCATATCCACTTAGACAATACTTTTACCTATTTCAAAGTCCTTCGAGTTCATCGATCCGCACCCTCAATTATGTATGCTACACTTTCTAATACTTTATAAATAAAACTTATGATATTGAGTAACCATTATTTAAATTACACTCATTCAAAATTGACGATACAACGACTGTAAAAGACCAATCCATAAATCGTTAAAATTTCTGCGTCACATTACTAAAGGAACATACACCCCTCGCTATTATTAACACTCCAGTGATACCTTCTCGCCACCCATAGGCCATCATAATCCAACTTTCTCCATTCATAACTACAAGTATAACAACCATAATTAACCCTATCACCCGCCGATCTACCACTATCGCGCGGAACATCATAGAAAGCATGAGTAGCAGCAGCAGTAGCGATGCCAGTACGGAAAACGCGAACGAGGAAAATTACAAACCCAGTCGCCAGATACCCGCGCGGCAGCTCTCGAACTTGCCTATCCTAGTTTGCAGTCTGGCGAATAGGTCCCCCCGCGTACATATACACACACACACACACACACGCGCATACACACGTTTTCCGCAAAGTTGGATTAGATTACATGCGCGAGGGGCGCACTGGGTAGAGAGGGATTCGAGAGAGAGAGAGAGAGAGAGAGTGTGTGTACGCGCGCGTATACAGGCGAAATCGTTTCTCGCTCGATCGTGCAAGTTTCGCGCGACTGCCGTGTCAAGCGTGGAGCGGAGTGGAGAGCGCAGCCGGCAGCTATGTGTACGTGCGCGTACGCAGCGTGGATATAGTCGCGGCTCGGGTCTGCATAATGTATGCGCACCCGGGACACACGATGCTAGCGGGAATACCGGGAATTTTATTCCAACGGGCTCTTTTTCTTTTAAATTTATCTATATCTATCTGTCTTTCTGCTTCTTTTGATGATTTGCAGTGCTTCTTTTCTCGTGTGTAGTGGTATAGGTGTGGCGATTCTCGGAAATGCGAAAAGTCGAAGTAGATGCTGGAACATTGAGGCATTGTTATGCTGCGAGAGTTTCATGAGAATCTGCAGAGGTGAATAAGTGTCATTGTGGTATGGTCGAAATTCGAATTTTTGTAAGAAGAGGTAGGGTATCAGAGAATTTTGCTTACTAGTAGAGGCCACACCTGGGTCACGGATTTTGATGAAGCAATGAGAGGTGATTTCTGGTATCTAAAAATAAAATTTTATTTAATAATTGATTGAATAGGCACTTGTTCTTAAGGTATAGACTATTGCGGGCCATTTTTACATCGTAAACGATTGCAGATCTATAATCAGAAATAGAGCTACCGCTTTTTAATAAACTAGTTCCTATTTGCAGAAGAACAGTTGATATCGTAAGAGCCAATTTGATCAAACTATTTTTGCTAGACTTGAATTTTAGAAATCCGTGCAGAAAGCACCTCCCAAAGTTTCATCAAAATCCGTGACCCGGAGGTTGTTCGCCTCTCATAATCAATATGCACATATATCTACCAAAATATCTACCAAAAGTATGTGTTTCAATTTCGAAGATACTATCGCTTCTTAGATATATTGGTATAGGAAAGTGAAATCGATTTCTTGGAGCTGTTTTACAGTTGATTATTTGGAGCTTTTGTAAAGTTGATTAGAGCTTTTATTCCTTTTAAAAATATTTTACCTTTTATGATTTAATTTTGGTTGAAGACATTCGAAAATTTAACTATTGGAATCGATAACAGTAAATATTTATTTTTAAACAATCACAAATTCATCAATAATGGGTTAATAGATCGACGGTCCTTACGAAGAAGGTACAACGTCATTTGCGTTTACCACGATGAGTAACACATTTGGATTTTCACCACGAAGACTAGGACTTTTCACGGGCTTCCCACGAAGACTAGTATATTTCGCGATTTTCCGCCACCTGATTTTTTCGTGCTAATTTCATTTATTCGGGTAAACCGATCATTTTTTTGAGAACCCAAAAATTTTAGTACCCATACTCTATAAAAAAAGAATTAACCCGACTCTTCAGAAGATAGCGGTACAACCCTAATTTATATATTCTATACCAAAAGTGCTAGTCTTCGTGAAGAAATTATTAAAAGTGCTAGTCTTTGTGGGAAACTCATGAAAAATGCTAGTCTTCGTAGTAAATTATAAAAATTGTTAGTGTTTGTGGTAAGTGCTGAAAAGTGGTATCATCGTTGGAATTTCAAGTGTGCTAGTTTTTTAAGGGCCATCGATAGTGACCTTTAGACGACTGCATTGTCGAACTATTCTAGCTGTCAATTTTATTCTATATATTATAATATCCGTACTTATTTTATTTCTTATTTTTATAAGTATTTCTATTTTGTCGTCATCCATTAGAATATAATAATAATAATAAAAATCAATACCAGAAATAGAGGCAAAGTTCATTTACGCATGAGTTCGTGGGAACAAACTGCCAGTGAGCACAATGTGAAATTCAGGTATTTCAGCTTTCTCTCTTTCTCTATTTCACTCTCTAATTTTAATTTCTAATTAGGAAATGAAGCCAAAAAATCAAGAAGAGGGACGAAGAGAGAGAGAGAGAGAGAGAGAGAGAGAGAGAGAGAGAGAGAGAAGAGAGAGAGAGAGAGAGAGAGAGAGAGAGAAAGAGGGTGAGAAATCAAAGTTATGTAGCCTGGGGGAGATATAGTTGTGGTTACAGAAAAATTTTATAACTAAGTTGCTGACAAGTTCGATAGTTCCACTCTTGTAACTGACGCGTGGAATTCCGGCAAAAAGATTAAGTATCAAAATGTGTGTTACGAAATTCCGTACCGTCACTTCGTAAGAAATTCATACGTTCTAACAAACTTTTAGAATCAGCTTTCTGTATAATTTTTTTTAACTATATCTTATCAAAACTTTATTAGGAAATTCTGAATTTTTAATAAAATATAAAGTCTAATTTCATAAAAATGTTGAGCAAAATAATGGAAAATATTTTTTATACCAAGTAAGAGTAGAAACAACTAATTTAATCAATATATATATATATATATATATATATATAAATATGTACAATAATGCAGTACATTTTTAAATTATATATACATCTTCCAGCAACATTTAAATTTGTATAGCCATTTGTATAAGATAATCAAGCGTTTAGCTTAAGGCACCTTCATAATTAAAACTATTAAAAGTTTTGAATTACTTTGTTATGAATTCAGTGTTAGTTAATTATTAACATTTACATAAAGCTCCGTTTTCATTAAAATTTGCGAAACAATATAACTAAAGCATCCCCTAGGCATATATAAAAAGGACTCACGGGACCGCACTACAGGTGGTTCATTTTATCATTGGTGTCGGAAAACCTGTCGCAGTGTTTTATCAAAATCCGTGACTCCGTGTAGTAACGAGCGTATGACATTCTGGCGCAGCTCAGCCGATCCCCAAGTATAATTTTCATTAAAATATTTAACCACGCATTCATTCCACTCTTCGCGTACTTAATCGTCAGGTTCGCGCTCGGCGAAACAGCGTTTAGAGTCGGAGAAAAGCCGCTCGAATGCCGCACTGCGAAAGCATTTCCGCAATAAGCATTCTACTTGCTACACCTCTTTACCCCACGTTCGCCACCCCATCAACGATTCCCCTCGCACGCTGCGAGCTAAATGGCAGAGGGTGATTAACGATTAACGGCTCAATGCGATTTCGCATACGCAAACGCGCGTATCCTCACCTTGGTTAATTAATTACCCGTACGCCCCCTTTCGCCTGCTCTATTGTATGTATGTCCGCAGCGAATGATGCAGAAAGCGAGAAGAGTTCGCCCTTGCTTGTTTTTTGTGAGATTTTACCAACGATGAGAGAGAGAGAGAGAGAGAGAGAGAGAGAGAGAGAGAGAGAGAGAGAGAGAGAGAGAGAGAGAGAGAGAGAGAGAAGATGATCATAACCCTGTAAGTTCTTAAGCTAGAAAAATGATCCAAAAGAATATGAAAGAAGATGAAAAAAACGTTGATTTTAGCTTTATTTCGTGTACAGATATTAATTTATTTTAAAGCTATGAATAATCGAAGATGGTAATGTAATTTACAGAGAAATCGAGGATTTTTAATTCTTGTAAATTTGGTGGTTTTTTATGTCATTGAAATCTCGATCGCTCATTAAACTGAATGCAAAATTTTTGTTGTAGAAGTTTTATAAGCGTGACCCAGACAACGAAAATACTGTTATAAGATAATAAATGATTAAAGAATTAATTGTATTTAGACTTTTAACATTGTTTAACTGTAAAAGCATAATAAAAAATTTAAACATTAAAATTATTTTAGATTACTACTAAAGTTGAGCTTGGTCTCTGAAAATAGTTTTCGTATAAGAATCGTATTAAATTTAGCAATACATTAGATCAATTTCATTGGTTGTTATCGAGTGAAACATATTTAAAATTTAAAAAAATTGTTATTTTTCAAATTTTATCTTAGAATCTAGAATTCGGACCTGAAGTCTTTGGCATATATTCCAAAAGACGTAGGGTTAGAATTTTATATCTAATTTTGAAAAAGTTATTTTTGTTTTTAGAGGAGTAGTTCTCCATGAATCTAAAAACTAACGTTAAAAATTATTAAGTTTAGTTTTGTAATACTTAATTTTACTCAAAAGTAGGACATAAAATATTTGATTTTTCACGCTTGTTCTCGTCACTACCTTCGATGAATGAAGACATTTTGGAACAAATTGATATTTTTATACGAAACCTTTCTTAAACTAAAACTATCTCGGTCTACTTTTACTCTAGTTTTAATTGTTTTTCCAGCATAGAAACTTGCAGCGCTATGCTCATATCAGTTTCAACAATATAATGCATACGAACCACAGATATCTTAAAAACGTGGGCCCACCCAAAAAATGCCTCGACAAACGTCTCACATTTCTCTATAACAAAACAGATTTCACAGTTTCATGTCATTCCCAGGACTCCACAAACCCTTTTACGCTCTTTACACGCACGCGGGGCGCGAATGATACGTTCTTCAACGGCTGCCGCACAAAAGCGAGAGAGAGACCAAGACGAACGCACACCCGCTCGCTTTTTGTGCAGCTCCCTTTGCGCCCGCGGCGGCTAAGTTTCGAGTATAAAAGCCTCGCTCCCAAGCATGTGCGCACGAACGTACGTAAAAGCGCTCTAGAGCAGCAGTGCACTGTGCACACGCGAAGAGAGGGCCGGTCGATCGCTGCTCGGCAGTTCTATCCGCGGCCTATCTCGACGTGCGCGCGGGCACGTGGGAGCCACGCAATTTTCTAAATATACATACGCGCGCGCCAGTGAGCTAAAATCCAGAAGTTGACGCGCGCACACGTGCAGCAAAGGCCAAGAGCGCGAGATATGCGCGCGCGCGCGCGCGCGGTGTTGATTCATTTTTGCGCAAATTCTGGCGCGAGCGCGACCTAATTTCACGCGCGCTCTATCGCTTTCACTGCAGTACACATAATCGCGCTCGACCATTGTTCGCTCATTATTATAGCCGTGCGCTGCTCGCAGCTCGTTTTGCCCGGATATGTGCGGGTGTGTGTGTGCGGGTGTATGAATTGTTTACCGCGGAAAGGGGTTTGGCCCGTTTTGATGGTTTTGACGAAATTACGGAAAATTATGCAGTATTTGCGCGGCTGCTGTAAATGGGTTCTGCGTTGAACCCATTTCACGCGCGCCTGCGCGCTCGAGAGAGTCATGCATATTCATGCTCGAAAAACTTGAATTTAACGCACGAATTGTATAATTTTGGGCTTCTTGTTATTTCGAAATAGCATTCTTTGCTCGTCAATGGAACACGCCGGTTAACACTGAATTTTAAATTTGAATGTAAATTGCTATCTAAAAGTAATCGATGTTAATATTTGATATTATCGGTGAAGATGATGCTAAACCCATGTGATGCCGACAATTACAAAAGTGCACTTTTTTATTTAATTTTTAGTTTTGAGTAAACATGTCTGTGGCACTATTTAGTCCTCAACAAAACTAATAAAATTCCAGAACGATATTTGGTCAAAATGGAAAATTATATGAAAACAGTTGTACCACGTATTTGCTGGTAACCTTATCTTTATAGTATTTTAATTGGAGTTATTAGGATCTGTACAAAATTAATTAAGGATTGTCTTAAACTATATACTCAACAGATCAGTTGTTTTAAGCAAAATACTCCGTAAGTTTCCTTTGAAAACATAAATTTTATCGACAAATAAAGTGTTGTGAAGAAAAATAATCATACAATAATTATATATGTAATTTTTAATAGTTTTTACTTATCAGTCCACATTAAAAAGAACATCTGAAATGTGACATACGGTGTTTTTAACAACCCATTTATTTATTAAGCTTATAGAATTTGCAGTTTCTATTTTAATTTACTTTAAAACGGTTATATAAATATTTGAGAGGAATCATTTTTGAAAACCGATGTTGACTGCTGTTTTTCTAAAAGAGGAGTTAGTTAAGAAATTTTATATTAAAGATAACTATATGTGGATAGTATTTATGATTAACATGGCACAGTATGCAGTAGAATGAGCCGTGTGTAGTAAGATATAGCTCCATTCTTATTCGCTTTAAAATACTTTTTTCTCAATTATTGACTGATAAAGTAATTATGAAATGAATAAAATCAAATACTAATATTTAATCTTCTAAATGTCATTAAAAATCATTTTCAACATAAATCCTAAAAGAAGGTCATCCCCTTCATTCAGCAATGAGCGATTTACACAAAGCTCCTCGAAATTAGGGTGAACTCATGAAAACCTTTTCTCTCTCTCACTCTCTTTCTCTTCTCTCTCTCTCTCTCTCTCTCTCTCTGTCTCTCTCTCTCTTCCCCCTCTCTCCCTCTCTCACTCTCTCTCCTTTTGCACGTTCAGGACATAACGTCCGACGGCACGCCAAGCTGTCGAGGTATATAGAAAGAGCCGCGGACGCCGCGGAATTCCACGTAAGTTAGCGCGGAGGAGGCGCATCTCCGTCGTCGTGTCGTCCTATTCTTCGAGCTCCGACTCCATACTTCAGCTCCGCGAATTCCTCCCGCGAGTAGAGATCGTACCAGCCGGGCCGATGGCTCGCGAAGCTGAAGCCGAAGCTCGCGCAGTCCGGTCACGATCGGCGCGCCATTTTGCCCGGCAAAACGCTCGCTTCCTCTCCGTCGACTTTTGCCCCTCCTCGATTTTTCTCTGTCTCCGAGCGGGCTGCGGATGCATTTGACTGAAGTCTTACGCCAGTAGTAGAGGTACGTGTACAGTCAGCCGGCCAACGACAGGAAGTCGAAGGATCGTTTTATCTTTATTTCTCGGGTAGTGGGAGAGAGATTAGGCGAAATTGCTGCGATACGGAGGATAATTGTACGATAGTAAATCTGTAAGTGAATTCCTCCTGGATTGCGGGATAACCCATTTTTCATCGCTGGCAGGATTTTACGTGCGTATGCTGTACTCGGCTACCGGAGAGGTAATAAATTTTTAGCAACGATTTCACTTTTATGTTCATAGCGGAAAATGGAAATTTTGGATAAAAAAACTGGGGCAAGCAGGCGATTTGGTCTATTAGAGGTAGCAATTTCTTTAGCATTATATAAATATAAGTTTTTTACGAGGAATAAGGATTTAATAAGGTATTTATACGGTACCAGCTTTACTACTGAATTTTGATCAAGTTAATATCTTTTGTTTATATAGGTTTCTACTGATAATATGCTCTCGGTTATAGGGCTCTTACTTTAAAATTGTTATTGCTCATGATGCATTTATGAATGTTCAAATCAGTTGTAGGTAGTATGTATTTTCAAATTTCTCGTAAAAGCGAGTTATTAATATAACAGAGTAGTCATGGTACCTTCCATAGTGATATTCAATAATTTGAAAATGAAAATTTCAATATCAAATATAATGTTACTGTAACTATGTAGGTATGCACTCAATCTTGATAATAATCATAGATAGTATACAATATTTTTTGCATAATTTATAAAAAGCAAAATGATAAATGTATTAAGGATACTGTTAGTAAGGTAATAATGAGCAATAATAGCTCAACCCTGGCTTCTCTGATGGGGCCCTTTTTGTGCTGTAAACCAATGAAGTAAGGGGCCCAGCGGTAAAGTGAGGGTAAATTATAACTACCAAATATTGAAAGTACAGTAACTTTGTGACATATTAGTAGTTGGGTTTGATTATTTGATACAGCATATCAAAACTATCAGTCATTGCTCTATTTACTTTCTATTATGAGTATCAACGAAACAAATTACATCTATCTCTAAACTGTCGTCAGTGGAGTCACTTACCCTTGATACTTAAAAAAGATAATAATTTCATATAAAATATCGAACTAAATTCATCCCGTCTTATATAACGATTAACTTTTATTTTCTTTATTCCATATCTATGGAAATACGGACGTAGCACTTTTCGCGCACACATCAATACCCCGCCTCCATTCCACGTGCACGATTATACCCGCTCGACCTTATAGCATCGCTTACACGCACGAATTACGCGCGCTCTGCCACATACGAGACTGGAATCCCGCCGAGTTGAAATTTTATTGGCAGCACAGCCGCCGCCACCGCTGGCGCTCTCGGCTCCCGAGATTCCCGCGAGCTGCAGGCAGGATAAAAGGGGCAAGAAATCCCGTGCCGAAATAATACGCGCGAGAAACTTCAGCGTGAGGAGTCTGTGTACGTGCGAAAAATTCGATTACCCGATACAAACTACAAAGTGTTATAAGAAGGAGGCAGAGAGACAGAGAGAGAGAGAGAGAGAAAGAGAGAGGCCTGCCTACCTACGTCGTATAAACTTTTTCTCTCTGTACAATCTACGCTAGGCGTGCCTTGTTCCCTCCTTCCTTCGCTTCTCTTTCTTCATACCTGTTTTTTTTTTGTATTTTCCCATCAACTTTTCCTCATTTTCTCCGATGCGCCGGGGCTCGCATGCAAGCTGCTTTTTAATCCACCGGACGCGGGCAAGCCCGCGGTAGATATGGCCGCCATCGCCGAGGACGATGACGGGAAGCCGTGAAGCTGATAAGGAAAACTCGCGGCTCGTACCTCCTCTGCTCGTTGTGCCGTTGCCATATATAGGCTGGTTAGGGTTTGCTTTTCGCACCGGGGCTAGTTATGACGCGCCTACGACTTGTCGGAGCAGGCGGATGAAAGAAAGGGGGCGAGAGAGATTGCGATGAGATAAACACGTGGCGCCCGCGTGCAGCGGATGATAAATCAAACCTCGCGCGTTGATTATTAGATTGAAATATTGAACAAATTCTTTTGAAAAATTGCTGTGGTCGTGGTTGACGTGGTTGGTACTGCTTTTTTTCGGAGATGTTCATTCATTTAGTTTTGAAAATTTTTAAATATTTTTATGATTAATAAAGAGCCAGAATATTTGGTGTGCAAAATAGAGATAGTCGCTTTCTGAAAATAAAAATAAAATTTAAATTACGTATCTTACAATTAAACCTATATTATTTCAATTTTTTAATTAAATTACGTTCAAAAATGTTTGAAGCAGAATTTTTAATAGTATGATGGCATTCATCTGGTATGTTTTTTTATATATAGCTAATGCAATATATGAATCACATAGATTATGATATACACATTCGAAAGTAATTTTATTGATTTTATTAGTAAAAATTTTGAAAGACGTAGAGTAACTAGAAACATTAAATATGACTAATAACTTATCACAAATCTGTTATATAAACAATCTTTATAATTTCAAGGATGACTACGTATTAAACTATTTATCGTGATATATAAAAGAAATTGTAGTATCTATTACATAAATATATTTATTATTATGCGATATCCGACACAACACATCTGTTACTACTTATATAATATAGGTTTGCTATTCAACAAACAACTGCTTCCATCTTTTTTTGAAGTCTCAAAGTCAGTTTGAGATGAAAATTCAATTGATTACTATAATTAAAAACCTAGATTCTGTTCTTATCTACGCTTAAATGTTTTTATTTATATACATTGTCAGTAATCATGTGAGACCTCCGATCCTCTTGTAATCTGAAATATTTTATTATTACCTTTTTTATCTTAAATTTACCTGCAGATTGACTTGATACATAAAGTTAAGGGGGCAGGCTTGAGTTAAACGAAAAAAAAGACTTTTTTTTATGAGTCCAGAAAACGTATTATGTTTAAAAGCAATTATTCTGAAAACTTTTGTGGTATCAACACTTAATAATATTTTAAATTTTACCGTTGTAAAACCTCAAAATCTTAATACTACGCGTCACAATAAATCATTATTTTCAATACCATATTTATTAGAGAAACTTTATTCCTCACACAATTATAGGTGACATATTGAATGAAAATTCCTTTTTCGATGGTTATTCGATTCCCTTTGACATGTATTACAAAATGAGCGGAGCACTTATTCGTTACAAAAATTTTATTACTCTTTTTTGCAGATCCAATTAATTTTTTATAAAATATTAAAAAATTCGTTTCATAAAATTGATTGAATTTCCAAAAAAAGAGTAATAAAAAAAATTTACGATAAAGTGCTCCGCTCTTTTTGTAATTTATTTCAAAAAGTGTCGCATAACCGTCGAAAAAAGAATTTTTCGTTCATCATGTCACGTAGAATCGTGTGAGGAACAAAGTTCCTCTAATAAATATGGTATTGAAAATAATGATTTATTGTGCCGCGTAGGATCAAGATTTTGATGTTTAACAACGGTAAAATTTAAGATATTATTAAGTATTGAAAACATAAAGATTTTCAGAATTATTGCTTTTAAATATAAAAGGTTTGCTGGATTTGTAAAGAAAGTCTCTTTTGGGTTTAACCAAAGCCTGTCCCCTTAAGGAGGTTCAGGGGTTACAAAACGACCAATTTATTCTCATTTTTCTCTCTATTTTGTTTAAACTGGTTAGTATGAATCATTATATATCTTATATTAGTATACCTCATGTACATAAAATAATTTTTAAAACTGCACCACAAATTTGTTTGTATTGTTCTAAAAAAAAACTACAAAAAAATTCAAATGGATTCATTGCATATTTCATGGCCTGGAACGCTTTAAAGCCTGATCGGTAATAAAAATATTAGTTGTAAGACAACCAGTGTTTTGTAAGGTATACATATATTCATATATATATATATATATATATATATATATATATATATATATATATATATATATATATATATATATATATATATATATATATATATATATATATATATATAGAATTGATATATAGCAAAATTATAAAATGGTTTTTTTCGTAATTTTTGACAATTCTCGAGTGGGTCACATCCTTAAATTGACCAAGGCTTACATTTTTTGTCTTAAATTATATTTTGACCTGAAGCTATTTTGATTACATGTAATTATTGTATCATTTAAATATTATTGTATAAGTTGCAAAGTATATTTTTTAATATTGTGTAACTTTTAAATCATTACTAGAATTTAAATTATAGTAAGTCAAATTACATCAAAGGTTTAAGGTCCAAAAGACATCCAATGCGAAAAATCAAAGACCAAGTTTAGTCTGCACGTTATTTAAAGGCAAAATATGTTTGAAACCAAATATTTCAGGTTACAATGGGATCAGAGGTCTCGCTAAGGGTACATTTATTATAAAAATTATTATAACTAAAATATTTTCCATATTTTAATATTATAATTACTAAATCTTGATTTTAACAAATAAAAATCAATAAGAAGAACATTATAAGTATATCTAGCCCTTTAAACGCGATACCAAGTCCTCCAAAATAAGTAGCATTCTCACTTTTATCGCACGCTCCCTAAAGCCATCACATTTTGTCAAGAAAGAATATCTCCTCCTCGACAGCAAACACAAAACTTCTTCGGAAGAGCACTCCGCGCATCTCCGCCGATGGATTTTCAGCTACACAGCGTACCACTTCGCCTACACGTACACGCACACTCGTCGAGAGGTGATATATCCGGCCCACCGTATCCCCAACGCGCGTATATATAGCTTTGACGAGAAACGAGCAACTTCGTAATCCTATTACCGAGGAGAGCGTTGCGGTGGCACAGCTTGCGTTGTTATATGTGCAGGCCTGCCGGCACCGCCGCCGCTGCCGGCTCGTCCTTATGACCGAGCTCTTAGTCGAGCGTAATCCCCTTTCATTGAGCCTCTGTTTCCGGTCTACGTTAATTATTGCGGGCGAGGACCACCGGCACACGTCCGTCCCCACCGCGGATAAGCCGGATACCCACCGGCGTAGTCGGCGCTTTCTTTGTGGGGTTTTTTGCTCTTCGTTGGTGTGGCCCGGCTTTGTTGTGGGTTTCTGTTCTTGCTCGGCGAGTATAGGCTGGTGAGTGAGAACATCTTTAGGATAAAGTCTTGAATGCACTGGTTGGTGTGGCGAAATTCTGTGTGTGTGTGTCTTTTTAACGAATTTTTGTTTTGTCTATAGTATTTTATTTCTCTCATTATTTATTTAATATCTATCTATTTAAAAAGCTTTTATAAATTAAATATAAATGTTAAAGATTTTGTATGATGCTATAATTATTTTAGGAAAAATATAATACCTAATCAGTACTTTAAAACGTTGTAAACGTCAATTCTGTAATAGCTCAGAATAATGAAAATTAAACTTTTAGAGAATTTTCGTTATGTGCATATAATAATCACTGAAAATAAAGGAGTAGAATTTCAAAACATTAAATTAAATAATATACAATAGCAGTCGATTAGAACCTATTTTATAGGTAAAATAGAATTCTATGTATTTTTGACTACTGGTGTTATATAATAGTACACTCAAACTTAACACTTTTATATTCTGCTCATTTAATCATCTAATTAGGCGAATATCATAGGTTTGGAAACAGAAATTTATTGAGGGTTTGAAAGGGTTTGAAAGGTATTTCCAGGTACCTAAAAATAAAGTATAGAACCTTTAGTTTTTCCAATGGGTACTAATTCTCCAGATAGAAGACGATTAACCTCAATTATACTTTTTTTTAATGATGAACGGTAACTCTGTTTCTTATCATAACTCTGTAAATTTTAATCTGTTCTAAAGTTATTAATTAATAAATAAGTGATGAAAAATAAATAAACATTCCAGGATTTTATCTCTTTTAAATTAAGCGATTTGTCATACAATTTTGCTGCCTGCGCTAATTACACTTTTTCAATATTCGTGAAACATCTGATTATAGCTAAAAATTTTTAAGTACGTAAATTCAAAAATTTTTTTTTATAATTTATAAGTAATTCAAAATATATTTTTAAAAGGTATATTTTGTACAGTAAAGTTGAATAGAGAAAAGGCTGTAATGAAACGTTCCAGGAAAGTTGGTAAGAAATTTTATAAGTGTCAAAATCCAAATGATGTACTCTCAAAAAGACCTTTTGAAGTATTTTCGACATTTTGCTCTCTTGAGATTACGTAGAGTAGAAATTTCCTTGATTAGAGTAGGGAATTCACTCAAAGAACCAAGTCTTTATGTTAGAGAATAAAGAGAGCAGAAGTAAATTGAGAACCCTGAAAAGCTTGTACTTATATTGATTATAAGCGGTAGATCGCTAAGAGCTTTCTACCGCTTTATATAACGAAAGCCACAAAATTCAAAGCAAGCACAGCGTTGATTTAATCAAAAACTTAATTTACGCAGACTAAGATGAAAAATATCTTTATATTATATAATGCATTTTACATAAAGAAATGTAGAGTTAAATAATAATGTACATCTTACATTATTGTTCTTATTTTTAAATATACTTAAATATATATATATATATATATATATATATATATATATATATATATATATATATATATATATATACATATATTTAAATGTTTAATAAGCGAAAACTCTTTAAAGATAATTTAAAAAATATTAATTATTCCAGATATGTATTTAATAACATACTGTCCCTGGTAGAAATTTATCTCGTCCACTTTATAGATCTATGTAGAATAATCTCGCGCTATGTAGATCTATGTAGACAGACTAGATAGTTACTATAAAGGCGTGTAACGGTCGTCCCTTCTAGTTTCCCATATTATTTGCCCCGATAAAACTAGATAAGCTAAATTATGACAATAACAGCCACTTCAAGGTTATGTTTTAAGAAACATAAGCATAATCTATTATGATTATTATGTATTATTTTGATTTAAAGGTATTTACATGCTATTGTTCACCTATTACCAATGTAAGTAAATGTAAATAACCTCTAAAGTGTAAGGTTATCAAATTTTAGATGCATCTAGTTTTTGTGTTTAAGAACTTAATAATAATATTATGTTACACATATATATTAAACAATCAAAATAAGAAAATAATCTGAATATCCAAATAACTATATGAAGTATTCGTGCATATATTTATTTTGTTAATGTAAAATTAGTTTCCTTACATTTGATTATGTTCCATCCTAAATACAGGCTTGGTTTCAAAACCTATATGGGTTATGTAAGGAAAACTATTTTCACACACATTTATTATCAACCGATTAATTTTCTATTTTAAAAAAAAATAATGTATTTGAGTTATTATATGTATGTTCTATTTTTGTATTTCCTACTGTGATTAATTTATAATTAAACACTTTAATTTGACATCTATGGCCAGTTAAAACATAGTCATTTGTTACTTATAAAGAAAATTATCGTCTACATGTGTTCGACTATTGTGTTTGTCTTTGAAAATGTTGTCACGGATGAGAAGTTTATGTATTATAAGAACTCACATATGGATACAAAATTATTTGCAATTCTGAAATTAAAATTCTAGTTTTTAAATTAAGCATGCCATAAAGTACATATTTGTACATATGATATTATTATTATTTATATATTACTTTTCAAGAAACAACTACATCAATCAATAACATTATTTTGTGATCACTGTTTTTCATATGCAAGGAACATTATTTCTAAATTTTCATTTCTTACGTTAGATATGCGTTCTAACTACTTTTATATGTAAATAGTATGAATAGAAATATAGATCTTATTATTATAATTGCAAACTTGCATGTTAAACTTTTTTTAACATTAATTTTTACAATAAAAGTTCTGTTCAATAAATAATATATAACCTCACAGATTTTATACGTACATATTATTATTGAGAAAACTATGTAGATCTGTGTGGATTTATCGAGTTTTGTACAGTCTAGTACTATCTAGTTTGCCTATAAAGGCCTATATAGCGAATGTGGGCTCCACGATAAGATTTCCACCAGGGGTAGTACTTACTTAATACAATATAAATATGAACGTACGTAAGATTAGATGTATAAATATTTTATCCTATGTATCTGCTAATTATTTGAACTAAATATTTACTTTCATTCCGCTAAATTTCTTAGGAACTCATGCAATGTCAAGAAACTTGCTTTGCATCAAAGTTTACCGTCGTATGAAAAAACTCACACATGCATTTCCGCTAACAAGTGTTCTCAAACTTATACTAATTAGGAAATCCAATATCAACAAAACTGCAACCGTGTAAAAAATCTATGCCCGGAGAGGAGCGGAAAAAAAGCAATCTGGAGCGCTCGCCGAGAAAAATCACAGTAGCTCTCGCGTCAATTTACTCCAACTCGATCAAAGTTTCATCGGGGAAGTAGTAGCAGCAGCGCTAGATGCGCGTGTCGCGCAACAGAGCTATATAACCTCCTTACTTCTCGGCGCTTTCTCTCTCTCTCTCTCTCTCTCTCTATCTTTCTCTCTCTAACTCTTCTTTTTTCTCTACTCCTTTTGGCGCGCTCGACTCGTCGCCGCTCGAGGTGTAAATTTAAATCATTCGTCAACCGGTGACTGCAGCAAAGAGGCAAAGTTCGCAGCGTCGTTGCGTCACGCGGCTTTCTGCCAACTTCAACTTTTTTCTGTTTCATCCATCCGCTTTCTCATTAACGAAAACGCAGCGGCGCTGTCGCTCGAAATCGCGTATCGTGTGCACGTACATACGCACGTGTACAGGACTTAAGAGAGTGAGAGGACTAGGTCCTTCGGTGGCTTCACTTTCGAGTCGACCGCTTAAATGCACGAGCGCGGGCTTTCATTTCAGAAGACTCGCGAACGGAGGAAAACAGAGATAAGAGAGGGAGAGAGAAAGAAAGAGAGAGAGAGAGAGGAAGAAAAAAGAACGAAGAATGTAAGTTCGGGCTAAATAAGCTGCCGGTGGTTGGTAGGACTTTGAAATTTTCATCTCTTGCCGGCTTCGTATTATTATTTCAGCAAGCTGCGCGAGCGTTCCTTTTTTGCTCCCGCTGTGTACCTTTGAAAATTGTTATTTTCGTTGCTCCACTTTTTTTTCGACGACTTACCAGGACCCTAGTTGTCAACGTACGGATGGTAATAAAGTCATTTCGTAGCGAGTGCTCCAGTTTTTTAACCTTGCTAATACTTCGTAAAGGAGATAAGGATTTAATTAAAAATTTAGTTTTCATTTTTTAGACATTGCTGATGGGATGATGAGTTTAATATTGAATGGAAAATGTACCTTTATTAAGCTACTTAAAAAAAAAGAATATTATCAATTTGATAAGTATGTATTTTTATTGATGAAATCAATACATGCTAAACCTGTTAGAGTAAAATTTGACTCGTCTGGAGTGAAATATAGAAGAAAAGTCACTCTATTAATGGAACTAGTAATTGAAACAGTAACAACTTCTTTTCGCAACATTTATTTAATGCATCAATCGATGTGCTAATTTCAGAAACAAGTTCCTTATAAACCGTCACGGTCCCTATTCTGAATATTTTTGTTTTAAATTATTATTATGAAAGTTTTGCATTATTTATTTTCTTTTGGCTTTCTCAAATAGAAAGTTTCGTGATAGTAAAAATAAGTTTTCAAAAAATCTTGTTAGAAACATGTTTTACGGGACACTTGTAATCAAAATATACTTTTTTTAGAAAATATCCATAGGGATGTCCGTACGGATGTGTATACGTATGTGTGTGTGTGTGTGTGTATCTGTGTGTGTATCTGTGTGCGTACGTGTGTATGTGTGTGTGTGTGTGTGTTGTGTGTATATGTGTGTATGTGAGTGTGCGTGTGAGTGTATGTGCCCCCATATCTCGAGTAAACCACGGTCAAAAATTTTTAAGTGTTTAATTTGTTTTTTTACACGATGCGGGCATATAAATAACTTTTTTAGATTTTCGGATTCGTTTAGGGTTTTAACGGTTTTTCGATTTTCGGGTTTTAGTGTTTCTACTTTTTCATTACATCATATCTATAGAGAACCAGGTCTAATTCGTACAGGTAAAAGATTACCTCTGCAAAGTTCACTTGAACTTCTACCTTGGATAAACAATAACAATAACAATAATTTAAACATAAAATATTCTGTTTTATTTCTATTTCAATTTAAATTTAATATAAAGTAGGATAATATGAATTAAATAGTCGTAAAACCTGCGGTATTTCTATCTACAATAAATTTATTAATGCAAACGAACTTAAAATTTTCAAAGAGAGAAGCTAAAACTTAAGATTCCGGTGAAAAAATTCCGTGATAAAATTTGTCTCTTTCTCAATATATATATTTATGAATCAGGTGATTGCGACAATTTAAATAACAAGAAACGCTTGCTAAACTTTTCTTTGAATCGAGAGAAAGCGAAACAAAAAAATAAAAAGAAGAGAAAGAGGTGGACTGGGAGCCCGCGCATGCAGAATAAACTCGTAAATTAGAAAGTAGCAAAAAAAAAAAGGTTAGGCACAAACGCAACCGTCCTTTCAATTAAGCGGCAAATACCTCCGGGCGATACGGCGAACTCGCGCGGAAAGGCCAAACGAAGCACCTTCAAATAAAAGACAAGTCTAACAGTCGCTTGATTCGATTAAGACGTCCCTTTCCGCCCCCTCGCTCCGCTTCTTCCTTATACACTAAGGAGGCGAAATCTCATTCCGGGAGTGAGCGAGACGAGCATATTGCGTCTCGTTTCCCTCTACTCTGGCGCTTATTATCTCGAGTCAAGGGCAAGCCAGTTACTCCGGGACTACGTACTGGAGGGAATGCATTCTCGTAGAAATTACCGGGAAATTCATGGCAAATTTTCCGGCAATATCGTGTTTCGGCACTTATTGCTGGCACTGGAGTTTATTAAATTATGTAGAGCATTATAATAATTAGCTGTTTGTCGTGAAATCTTGTATATATTGTTAAGAACGCTGGCATCGGATAAGCAAATGAGTATAGAATGAACACTTGCCTATACAAGGTCATAATCCATTAAATTAATCAATGATTTGATATTTATAATTTAGATAATTTATGGTGTACAAATTATACGAATTATGAAAAAAACTTAATACGCAACATTACATGATTGCTTACTTAAAACATTATTTAATATAGTAGTAATTAAATCGATTTCTCTTGTTCACTAAGCTATATATTATATACTCTGCGAATAGAGTTCATAGCTAAAGTCATCAACACTAAACATTTAATAGCAGTATGAAATACAATGGCTTATGATATAGCAAACTTTGTCAGTAACATAAGACCTCTTAACCAACTTTGATAATCGTGACTTTTAAAGTGTGGCGTTATATTTTAGTATTTACTCGCTAGTTTACTTACGCATTATGACAAAAGTTTTAAGTTATAAAAATTATTCTTGTTATTCTTTTTTTATTGAAATTATAGTTTTATGAATATGTTTTCATGTTTTATAGTTGAAGAGTCGGATAAATATAATAAGCTAACTTTAATATACCTATTATTCGATCTAAATAAACGTTAGTAAGTAAGATACTTCTAAGGAATATTTAGCCATTAAAAGTAATGTTTTATAATTTTATAACTTCCTTAACACTAATACTACTACGTATTCTGATGCTTCTCTTTGATATTTCGTAATTAGCAATATTATAAATAACTGAAAACCACTATTCACTACGTGACTGAATAAAGTACAATATAAAGAAAATGAATATTTAGATACATATGTATGTATGGATTGATAGATAGATAGAGTTTTATGTGCACATGTCAAATAATAAAATAAGGGTATACGAGTATAAAGGTATATAACGGTATAGAATATACACGTATTTTTAACCGACTTTGAAAGAGGAGGAGGTTCTTAATTCGATCTGTATATTTTGTTCTTTGATAAATTTTAACATCCGAACCAAAAACGGAGGAATCCTGAAACCTTAAAAAAGGACATCTTCAAGCCGAGCCCTTTCTAATCATATGTAATTTATCTGCTTTGGGTGCATGGTTAGAGCTGGATAACTGCCACAAGATTTACCCGTATTCTTTTAAATATATAAATACTATGATACTTAACTCATTAGCAGTTTTTATTCCATCAATGGATTATAAAGAATCATTTTTAATGACATGTATACTAATGCTTCCTCTTAAATATATAACTGCATGTTAATTTTCAACTAATATCATGGATTTTCTAGATTTGTTTTACATCAAAATTAGTTTAAAAGAAATTTTTTGTTATCATTATCTTGTTCTGTGTACATATATTTATCCTATAAATACACATTTTCATCCAACAATATCATAAATTACAACCCAAAGCTAAATAAATCTTTGATCTTTTTATTTTCCCGAATTAAAGACTTCATTAACGTCATCGCAATTCAAATCGATTAAATCCTCCAGCATCCATTACAAACACTTCCACAAAAAGCGTCGAGCATCCTCTAAATACCGAGCGAGAGAGCGAGAGAGAGAGAGAGAGAGCAGCCCATCTGTTTGCATCCACGTCGAGAGACCCCCACGGAGCAGGAGAAACAGCTTTCGCGCGGGGCGCAAGTCCGGTCGCACGTAATCCAAAGCTCCCTCTCTCAAAACGCGGACGCCAGAAGGGAGAACAGAACAGAGCAGAGTAGCGGAGAGCGAGAGAGATTCCCCTGGCGCTCGTAAAAATGACGATAAAGCGCGCGCACGCGCGCCTCTCTCTCTCTCTCTCTCTCTCTCTCTCTCTCCTTCGCCCGTATAGTGCGAGCTTTAAGCTCGCGAGGGAGAGAAAGGGCGCAGAGTGGAACTTTATAACTCCCGCGGAATCGGAAGACAACGTCAAGAGCTACTATCAAGCCTCCCCTCTCTCTCTCTCTCTCTCTCTCTTGCTCTCTCTCTCTCGCACTAGTGGAGTGGTATTAACCTTTAAGGGTGGCTCTCTATACGCGCTTTCTCGCTTTGTGTGTACTTATTTTACTTCGTTGCGCGCTTGCTTGCGCGCTCGCTCGCTTCAAGTGGAAGCTTTCTTGTGCAGGGGAACTGTTGCGCGCGCGCCGCTAATTACCGAGTTATAAATTTATATTATGTGGAGGTTGTAAAACTTGATCAATGGAGTAAAGGCTGTGTATGCATTTTAGGGGGAAAAGGGAGATTTATTTTCGGGAAACTGGAACGTGGAATTTTCCAAAGCATCTTGAATTTTTAATGGCGGTGCGTTAGAGTGTTGAATTTTTTCCATTCTATACTTGTAAATGGAGTTTATTCATATTCATTTAATGATAAATTTAAAAAAATGGTTATCGTTTTGTTCTTTTGTATTTGTTATTTGTGAAAAATCGTATAAGTAAGTAGAGAGCAATGTTTTATTATGTTTATCAACATTTTCGGTCACCATATGTAGCCATTTTTACAAGCATGTTATTATAATAAATATGTATGGCAAAATTCGGAAAAAGTGTTAACCTTTGGCGTACCAGCGTATTTGAATTTCTAATGGCAAGGTCTTAAATTATTTATTTGTATACGAATTATGTATACTACTCGAATATTATTACTCTCTTAAAATCTTAGAGTGAAACGTTCACTCGAAGAAAGTGTGATTGCCTGAAATTTGCATTATCATGCTGTTAGAATGGTTCTTAAATACAGAGTGAAATTTTAGAATGTCTATTTTTTACTTTTTTCATTTGTTCAGTCTATGTTAATGTGAATCCAAGATAATCCGCGAAAGGTAGAGTACGCGTGATTTACGTATCCATAGAATCGAGTGGAACGTTATTCGATGCCAGAGTGAAGTGCATTATTACACTGATAAATCGAAATGCTGCTTAATATAATAAGACATTGCTCTTTACTTATTTTGTCTGAAAAGACTGCAAACCACAACTCGTCGGGTTAGACGATTTCGTTCACAACTGTACTATCTGAGATTTTGCCAGGAAAAGGTATTATATTTGGATGGCCCTACGCGTATCATATTGACATTAAAATTGCTTACCTAATTTTTCACCTAATTTTTTTTATTATTATAAAATCCATATTGTTATTTATTTTAACTCATATAAACATTATATACTTATATATAATTAATTTTCATATATAGCTTACTAAAAAAGATCCCTTATACAAATCATTATATAATTCTTTTTTCAGTAAGATATCAGGACTGTTCACCATCATTATTTACTTTTATTTCTTCCACTACGTACCGCTCGACCCCTGTCTACAAAAACCCACACCTACAAATACGACCCGAGTCTCGATCTGCCGCGATAAATGTGGCCGATACACACATAGCCACACACATATACATAAACACGTACACATACACACGAATATATACGATAGCACGTGTTGCGGTACGACGCGGAGCGCGATAAATCGCCGCGATTAAAGTCATAATTGAATACAGCGAGGAGCTTTATTACGGTGTATGAGGCTTGCGGCAGGCGCCAAAGTATCGGGTGAGCTCGGTGTACACACAGAGTCCACTGCCGCTGATATTTTGGCCGCAGACGCTTACTCTTGTCTTGATGAGTGCGTAATATGTGTCTACGTGCCGCGAGGAAAGCAGACGTGGCGGAGGAGCAACAACTTGGCATTAGCTGATTCCTACAGACGCCGACTCCCCCACCACTACGTTATACTCGAGGGATAGAGCTTACATATATGTCCACGTACGTATACAGGGGTTTAGGTTGGACGTGTAATGGGCTTGACTCTGTCTTCGTGCCTTTCCGTCCTTCTGGCTAATCTGGGTCTCCACGGCGCTCGTTGCGGAGAGCTCGTTTTCCGACGAGAGCGCGTGCGTGTGCGTGTGCATACGTGTGTGTAGGGTGCGGAGTGGCTGGTTTCGGGGAATTCGATGAGCATGCGGATGGAATTAAATAAGTATTCGTGGGTTTGGTTTGCCTGTGATCGACACTCCGAGCAGAAGGAAAGAAAAATGAGAATGGGCGTTCTTAGTTGACATGTGAACTGATGTTGATTTGTTAATTCGATTTGCAGGTGAATTGTAGTTCATGTCTTATTTTTTCAAAGCACGCTCGAAAGAATAAGACTTGTACTACCATATACAATTAATCATCTTGCATTTTTAAAAAGGTAACCGATTTTGAGATTATTGGATAATAGAACCATTAATGATTTGTAATATTTTATAATAAAATTGATGGTACACGTATAGAGAAATTATCATTTTGAGTTTAGATGAAACGATTTTTAGACCAGCAACTTGCCATTTCTTATCGATTTTCATAAAAATGACTAGTTTCTAGTGTAATTTCATTTTGGGCATTGAATACAGGAAAAATAAGTAGACGACATAGAGTTTTGTGATCAGTAAATTCTTAAACACTGTAATTAATAGTATTAATTATTTATTATTACATTCCAAAATCCTAACGAAGTTTTATCCGAATTATGAAGTTATTGATACTTGTGAAATCACAATTACACATTAACCCGCGAAATATTTAACAGTATTTTTCCGTCATTATCTTTTCATACGCCTTTGCTTTTGATATGCTCTCGAATTCTCCAAATCTCTTTCCATTTCCGCCTAAATCCTTTACGTAGCCTCGATTTTTCTCTCTCTGTCTGTCTGTCTCTCTTGCTTACCCACACATTAGTTGGCTTTCTCTCCCTCCCACTAGCGCACTGCTCCGGCGCCGTGCCTGCACATAGCGCGCGATCGCTATCTACCCTCGACGCGCGCGTTTAAGCTAATCGCGTGCCCGTCGCGAGTTTGCTCTCGGGAAGCGCTCACGGGCTTAACAAAGTCGGTTACGCCGAAAACCGTTTTGCTGCCGCCCGCCGCACCGCATCGCGCCGTGAGCCGCCGACTCTTGAGTGCGCGCGGTGGCCGACCCGAGACTCTATAGAGTATACATATATGTGTGTGTATACACCGATGCATGTCTAATTTCGCACTCCACGCGGGGATGTCTCGGTTTGGGTATAGCTCATTTTGAAAATTGCACACGACGAAAGTTTGATTCGAATGCATTGAGGGATATTGTTCGGGAATTGTGGAGTTATAGATATTTTTGATAAAGGTGAGAGTTTGTTAGTAATAGTTAAATAGAATAATTTATAATTTATTGTTTTTTAATAATTTCACGTAAGAAGTAATTTTAGCCTATTCACTAAAACTGTGAGGAATCAACATAGCAATGTTTTCTTATACGTTGCATTGCAATGAAATTCACATTTCTGCATTTCTGAATATTTCACATGCCTGGGATTTGAACCCGGGACCTCTCAATTCTTATATTTGAATTATAAATATTTAAGTTAAACTTTTGACCTTATTTTATTCTGTTGAAATCAATAATCGTAGCTTTAATGAAATGTTCGTTATTGGTTGTAAATATCACAAAATATTTCTATATATAAAGTTAATCTATTTTAAAGAAAAGTCCACTGAAAAATATGATAAAATATTACAAATCATAACATTTATTCTGAATCAACGTAAAGAGCAAAAAAGCAATAGCTACATATATCTCTCTAAACAATTAAAGGCTTATCCAGCAAAAGAGCGGCGCTGATTCGACGAAAAGAGCTGGACCGGACACCTCGCTTTTTCTGTCGTTAATTTGCTAGTAATTCGGCAGCCTTTCGATCAGGAAATTTAATTTACGCCCGAGAGAAGGATTCACGCTGCAAAAAAGAGGAGAGTGATGCCTCTCCCGCTTTCGTTCTATTCCACTTAGTCCCTAAGTTATTTTAGGGATGTATGAGTCTCCTGAGAGCTCCCCGATCGATGAGCCGCAAAGTAACCAGCTGCGCGCGACCACTCGAATTCGGTTGCTCGCCGGCCTGCACTCGAAACTATATGTTACACATTATCCCCCTAACATCTGTCCACTAGCACAAAATAACTAATCAGTTAAGTAATGTGGATACATGATAAGTATTGGCTCTTCAAAGTTAATGATTTTAGAAGTTGATTAAAAGACAACACTTACTGTTAGTCAAATTTCCAAATAGATTGTGTTATTCTGAAATAATTGATTAATATTATTAAGAAGTATTAAATTAATTTTATCTAATACAATCTATATTAGTAGAGATTTAAAAGAAATAGATTAATAAATATTGGAATTCTAAATAATAATGCTATAGTTCAAGAGCTGAAAAAGCTTTGCATCTATTACCCGAGTTAATCCATCTTATAATTTTTAAGCCTTCCGGGTATTGTGCTACTGTTATCTATTATCCTTTCCGACAAATTTTCATGCTATTCTACGCTTATCTTGTTATTTCATTAAAATTCTCAGCAGCTCTATCATAATGAAGACTTTTAACTGTTTACGTTAGGGATATAAATATAAAAAACAGTATATTAAGCGTTTATGAATTCTTAGTTCTTGTAGTAAGTAATTAGTAACTTATTCAGCGATTTTAATGTATGTAAACTTAAATGAAAATGTAGTTCAACTTTTAATCACTTAACTTTAAGAAAGTAAATAAAGAATTTCAAAATATATGGAACCTATAAAATATATAAGATACCATCTTTGAAATACGATTGTATTAAATAATCCTTTGTTATATTCTGAAAATTAGTTTTCAATACACTTGTTACAGCCATAATATTTTGTATGTACAATTATTTATGAGAACTCAAAGTATGATCATAAAAATTAGAACGCTCGAAGTCAGTCGATAGTTTCAATTTGTTTTTCGAATAATTTTAAAAGAATAAAAAAATTAAAAAACCTCACTTTACATGAAAAAATAAAAATAAATAATAATAAACACATAAGAGTGCAGCTTAAAGTACCCATTTTCACAAATTAAAGGATCATCGAGATGTTGCAGCGCAGCGGGTCACGATCTATCCACCTCTACACTTATCTAGGTCGCCTGCAATCGCTATTCAAGGGCTAATTCAAAGCCCAGCCTCGAACACACCCTCGAAAAGATTCTTTCACGATGCGATGCCATAAACAAACCCACTCCTGCGAGATACGGACCAGTAGCAGCGGCTCGCCTCGCATATCTCGAATTCGCGCGGTTGCCCTCATCCTACATTCAGCGCAGAATAACTCTCTCCCAGAAGAAGAAGAAGAAATAACAAGGCGAAAAAAACCTCTGGAACTCTCACGCGTGGTCGGGCCTTGCGGGCAAAATCACCGCGCACACGCAGCAAAGCGCACCTCGTCTATATATCTCTTTCACGCGAGGTACGCGAGCACGCGCTATTGCGGTCGCTTCGAGCGCTCGCGCGTTTATTGCACTGCGAGCGAGAGAACGAGCATCGCGCGCGGCTGTGCACCGCGGAGTCGACTCTTTACGCGAACGCGCGGCGGTTAGCGAATGCTCGAATGAAGACTGATGCTTCGAGAGTCGAGTTCATAGGTTTCAGGCTGGAGGGATTTGATCTCTTCGGGATTTGATTGCGGGGAGTAGGCAGTTAATTTTGACAATATTCTTATGACGAAACTGTTGAAAGATAAAAGTGAATTCCGATAGTGATTTTGTCAGTTTTTTGTCCAAATGTCTGTGCTCTTTCAATTCGCCTTGTTAAGATCTCCCGTATGAGCAATTTTATAACATATTAGTGTAGCCCTAAATACTATGCGCTCCAATAGTGCAGATTTACTTATATACATGTAGTGACTGATAATGTAATGCTTGTTAACTAATAATTTCAGTATTTATTTATATATTTTATACTATAGGTAGTGCATTGCTGAAGTCGCATTAAAAGAGGTTTTGAAAAACCTAGACAAGGTTAATAGAAGTTTGGTGTTCTGTCGTATATACTATCGCGAGATATCCATCAAAATCGTAATGTAAATTTTTGTCATAAATAAATTAATAATACATTTTTATTTAGCTATGAAAGCATAGATTATAACAGGCGGCCAATTTATATTCTTCAAATTTAAATGTTCTTCAAAACCCTAGGTATAACAATTTTATAAACTACATAATTTTCACAAAAACATAAAGTAGGTAATTTAAATGTTTAGTAAAGTTTACAACTGATACCGCAATGTAAATTAGTCTTTTAATGTTTTCAAATAATTTCTGTTATACGAGATACTTATATTTTATTTATATATTTATTTATAGATACTTATAATTTTATGAAGCTGAAAGTAGTTCCTAAAGTAACGAACTATTGATTTTTCTATGTATACAGAAGTTATATTTTTCTCTAAACATTTATATTTTCTTATTGATCTTTTTTACCTAATATTTAAAAAGTACATAAATTGTTTTTAATTTTTTCAACGAGTAAATATTTTCTTTGAAAAATGTAAAAAAACTTTATATTGTATACAAATATTATAGTAATGTTGTATATTTATAAATGCTATATTGTAAGGATGAAAATACTATTTTATTTGAATAACAATTTTTTTTGCCTCTTTCCTTACTTCCTGGGCTATTAAAAAGTATTTATTTTTGCGTGAGAGCAAAACATCGACTGCATGAATAACGGCTCATTTTCAGTTTGTATACGCTGTCGCCATGCAACGGTGTTGACCGGTGCCTCTTGCATATTTATTGTTGACTCGAGCGCATACTTAACCCCGATTTTCAAAAACGACCGTTTTTTTAACCCTCGCTCGCAAGATAAACAAGGAATACAGGAGAACAACAAGGATGCTTCAGCCGATGGCTTTAAAAATGCAGATAGGCGGAAGTTTACACACGCGCGTGGGGCGGATATTCCACGAAAAGCATGTATATAAGAAATGGAAAAAATATGCATCAGAAAGCTCGTGCATCATATGCAAAGTTCGATGCAAGGTCGGAACCCCGCGCGCACTCGTAAAAATACAATAATAATGAAGATTCGGTATGTTCGCGCCACATATTTCTTTGTTTTCATATATGCTCATTATTATTTTAAGATTTTTTTTCTAAAATGGTTCTTAATAAAAATAAATTAAAATAAATGGTTTATACTTTATTTTCAATATCAAAACATAATAGATTTTAGAAAGACACAAGATGATATAGTTTGTTTAACTTTATTATAGTATAATATACTGTTTATGTTCTCAGCAGTTATTCCTTGGTGTTGTAGAGATACTAGGTTTAATGATGATGAAAACATTTTTGTATTTCTTAAGTTCAAAATGAAAAATAAGAAAATATTAAAATTAAAATTTTATATTTTTCATTTAATGACTTTTGTTGATTCTAAATACAGTGGGCTCTCGTTAATTCGAATCGCAAGGGGAACGGAATGTTTTCGAATTATAGAGGTTTTGAATTAAAAAGATTTCGAATTATGGAGGTCAAGTACAATAAAATTCAAATTATAGAGTTTTAGTCAACACAGTGTAATATTTTTAATACAAAATTTAATTAACATAATAGGTAATTTTAGTTTGTTTTTTAACCTGATTGCATATAACGTATAAACAGTTCCCAAGGCGAATTGATACTAATAGATTCATAACATTAAATTATGCTTTAATTTTTTTCGAATTATAGAGGTAAAATTATTAAATATTTGAATTATAGAAATAAAATTATTGAAAACTCGTATTATGGAGGTCGTTAATCTCTCATGACTTGTAATTGTTTACCTAAATATTTTTGAATTATTTAGGTTTTCTCAACGGAATGAGCAAGACTTCGAATTATAGAAGTTTTTAAATTAACGAGAGTCTATCGTATATTATAACGCAAGATACGAAAAGTCCAAGTTTGACCATTTTTGCCTTTTTCTACTGTATGTAGTTTACTTATAGAAATTGTTATACAGCAATAACGACATAACAACTTGTTACACTTGACTTTGGCATGAATATATTATTAAAACCTACTCATCGTATGATCTTTGAACACTTTAGTACATTTTCTCAACAAAATCAATAAAAATTGATGCAAGAAACTACAAATATTATTAAAGTTCAAATAATATAAAAGCAATTCGAATAAATGAAATTTGCGGTTCTTAATAATTAAGTTTATATTTCTGCAACAACAGATCATCTGTCAACAGTTATAGTAGGGCATAGTCCGCTTGCAGCTGCAGTGGTACAATCACGCTTAAATAATTCAGTACCTAAACGCTCTTCATCCTGAATAATGCATCTGAAGTCTCACGAACGGGCAACATCACCCGAAAGGGTGTACTTAAACTTCGCACTTCGTGATCTCACGAGTCCCACGGCGCCTTGCATTGATTCTCTCACATAAAAACATATATGTAGTATGTTGTATATACCGAGATAAACTTATTTAGTACGTTCATGGCTCAGTTTTTTCGAATAAAATAAATGTATTTTCTAAATACTTGAAACTATTTGATAAAGTTGTTACTTGCTAAGTCTTACGTTTTGATCTAGAATATCAGCTTATATGAATTAAAACCTTAATACCTCGAAAATATTCAATTATTTATTTATTCATAACAATATTTTAAGGTTCCAAAATAGTATCGCTTAAGGGGTCCAGCCTGACTTAAAGTTTAAGAAAGAAATTATTTTTTTATGAGTCAATACATTTTGTTTTCAAGAGCAACCATATTGAATTTCTTTTTACTATAAATACTGAGTAATATCTATCATTTAACCGTTGTAAAACTTCAAAGTCTTGCTCCTACGTGACACAAGGTATTACCATTGTCAATACTACATTTATTGGGAAAACTTTGCGGCGTGTACGTATCTAGGTGACACGATCAAGAACATTTATTTTCCAGTGGTAATTTGACTTCTTTTGACATATACTAAAACTCTTATAGTATACTTTTCCGTTAAAAATTGGTTTTGTTACATTTTTCTTGGATAACAAATTTTTATAAAAAATTTATTAGTAATTTATTAGTAAACCGTAAAAGGTTTAGTGCATGTAAAAATGAGTCAAATAACCGTAGGAAAATTTTTTTCTTGGTCATGTCACAAAGAAACATACATGCCGTAAAGTCTTCGAATACTTTTTATCGGTTTATAAAAGAAATGTATTTTTAGAATTTAACTCAGGCTGGCCCTCTTAATATAATTACATACTTTGAATATGATTGACAATCTTAATTATTTATACAACGAAGTAAATTCTCAGTGACACTTCAAATCCTGTAAAAAGTAAATAGAGTATTGGATTTTCCATCGTGGAGCAAAGAATTCTATGATTGTCAGTGATTAAAATAGTTTTCACCGATCGATGGCTCAACTCGATATAACTATTTCACTTAAGAAATTCATTTCTCAAGCGAAATAGTCACTCAAACCATCTATTACAACCGAAAATATTTTACAAACCATTGCACCCTCACAGAGAAAGCTTTGTGATAGTAAAAAAAAAGTTTTGCTAAAAACATGTTGGAAATATGTTTTGAGACTTAAGAAATCAAAATACACTATTTTTAGAAAATGTCTGTATGGATGTGTATTTGTGTGTGTGTGTGCGTGAATGCGTGCGTGCATGCGTGTGTGCGTGCACGCGTGTGTGTGTCTGTGTATGGATGTTTACCAGCATAACTCTGCATAAATACGGTGAAATTTAATGTTTCAGGGCTCATTATTTTTGTTTTTCTTAAAGGAAGGCGGCAGAATAAATTTTTTTTTTGTTTTTTGATACTTTTTTGTTTTTTTAGCAATTTTTTGATTTTTGAGTCTTAGTTTTTCGGATTTTTTAATACCTTAGAAATAACATCATCCATTCAATGAAGATGCATTGGGAAGAGCATAACATTACCTATCTTTTCCGATACGAAATTTTCAAAAAGATATTTCCCTTGTTTTTTTTATACACGAAAACGTCATTTCTTTTCAAACGGTTATATCTGTAAAATATAAGATGGAAAATTTTTGAAAAAATTTGAGGTGTTAAGGAATATTTATAATAATATCCCGTCAAATTTTTGAAGCTTCATATTTTTCTTTTGTCAAGCAAAAAATAATTTTGTTAAAAGAATCACTTTTTTCCTGACGCGATAACTTAATTAAATCAGCAGCAATTTATCTGAACTTTACAAAAAGGTAGTTTTTTACTATCTCGTGACCTATATGTTTTTTAAGATCATGAGATATTTTATTTTCTGAGATATTGAGGTTATGTTTTTTTTAATTATTTTTATCGCTTATATCTCGAGAACGGCGTGGCCATTTTTTATTGAAAAGGGCTAATTTTTTTCCATCTCAAATGAAGATTCAAAATTGCAAAGGAATTTTAAGATTCATCGACTTGTTTTTGTTTTCTAGTGATTATTTTATTTTTTTATTTTTGAGTTATATATATATTATATGTATGTTTCACATCAAATAGAATTATCGTATAACAATTAATCAACATTTATTAGTATTACCCAACACATCTAATAAAAATATTCGTTATGAATGCAAAAGAGATGTTTCAATTTAATTTATATTTGGGACTCTTACATATATATACTAAACAAAATCTTTCCAATGAAGCCCATTTTATATATATATATATATTATAACGGGGTTTTAGCCCGGAACAACCCGCGATATATTAATATATTATTATTATGGTGGTCAGAGCATGAATAATATATGGGAAAGGTAGAGCCAAAGACTACTCGAGATATTTATTAAAAACACCGTGTATATCATACTATAATTTGGAAAGGGATACAAATGCGTACTGGCTGAAGCCCGTGCGCTCTCGCAGGCTAATCGCTGGTAGGGAAGAGGCCACGAAAAGAGAGAAAGAGATAAAGAGAGTTTTGAGTCGAAAAGGCACTCACATTTATCCCCGTCTGCGATGAACAGGGTGGTGTTACGGTCGACGGTAACTCGATGGAGCGAGTCTCGCACGTTGCTGCGATGATCCCTGCGCTGTCGCAAACCACCGGTCGAAAGAGGGTGAACAGGATGGTGTTACGGTCCTCGATAATTCGCTGGAGCGAATGGAGTCTTGCACGTTTTCTCCTAATCGCACGATATCCTTGAAGCTCGATTACACCCGCGGTACCTACGACTTGCTTTCTCCGAGGTTCAAGCGTCTTTGCCTAATGTCGCGGCTCTCTTTCCTGTGCTTCCCCCCCCCCCCCCCGCGGCCTACCTATAATCTCTCTCTTTCTCTCTCGTTACTCATCGGCTCCTTCCCTATCTCATGCCGCCGCTGATGATGCCTGTAACATTTGAATAATTATTACATGTTTTCTTGTATGAAAGAGAGAGAGTATGTGACGAGGTACCATTACCCGTCACACACCTCTCCCCCAGACGCTGCTAGCCGGAGATGTGCCAGCTCGACCTCAATCCTCTCTCTCTCTCTCTCTATGAATTAAAAAAAAATGTGAAAAGAGAAAAGAAAGAAACAAAAATCAAAATTCCAAAACAAAGTATTAAAGGTACTTACAAAGAAAATCGTTACACAAGGGTATTTTTCCTCTTTTTTTTATTCGAGGACGTGGAATTTCTATGGCGGTTAGCACCTCCTCCCCGCCTCGCGACATACGCAGTTTTACATTTTGCGCGATGGTGCTCATCGCCGCAGTACGAAATCGGGGTGGTTGTTTCTGTTGGGGCACTCCCGGCCGCGCTTGACTCCCCTCAGACCGCATCGGGGACAGAAGCGTGGTCTGTCCTGGAGTGAAGATGAGACCTGAGCTCCAATTGCTCGGCCCTGGACCACAGCTTGCTTCCGCTGTTGTTGCAGGTCTTCGGCCTCTCGGCACGTCCTGACCTGGAACGCAGTGATCCTCGTCCGCGCTTCCGCAACCTCTCGCTCGACGCGCTGTCTCTTCTCTTGCCTTTTTTGGACACATAGGGTTGCCGCCGCTGAGGCTGCTTTCGCGTCCCCTACTCGAAGGGCGTAGCTTGCCCCGAGGCGGAGACCTTCTTCAACGTGGCGTTCCATGAACCCCTCGAAGGCGTCACATGCAGATAAGTGTCGGCGTCGGGCCTCTACATATTCTCGTCTGGAGGCTAGGAGCTCCTCGCGTACTTCGTCCCAGTCCTCCAGGGCTGTGGGTGGAGCAGCCGGCCTTTCCTCCCCTGTCGCTCTTGCGCTTGTCGCTTCCATCTCGACAGGCTGACAAACGGCTTCGATGACAGTACGGGTGTCTTCCTCCTCGTCACTCTCAGACTCACTGGGCTCCTGCCCCTCTGATACTGTCTCCCCTGTCGGTGGACCTTCCCGTTCCGCCGTACCTCCACGACAGCTTCTGCTTGCCGCGCCAACCGAATCAAGGTGTCAAGATCAGTGATTTGTTCTTTACTCACGATCGCTTACAACTCTGGTGCAAGGCACTTCAAATTTATCAGTGTACGAGAGTAGGGAAAAGATATAGTCCGTAACTGGTTCGGCAAATCCTTGAGTGCGCGCTGTCGCTTCTGTCACTAACCGCTGTTGATAACGGTCATCGACTCCGTAACAGCGTCGTGCTGCATCGCAAAAGTCTTGTCATGTGTGCCAATTCTTTCTAGATTGACGACACCATTGGAGTGCTGCTCCTTTCAGCAACTCTGTCATGGCATTCAGGAGGTCCTCGTCCTCTATGCGGGCTAGTGTGCGGCACTCATTAACGCGTAGCAGAAATTATTCTATACTGCGACCGTCTTTTCACCAGAAAACTTGATGTTCCAGGTTCGAACTGTTTTTCCAATATCATTAACATGATGACTAGCAAATATGTTATTTTGCGATGGTCGCGTTGTCTCAAAGTACTGAGACACTCCCCTCCCCCCAGACTCTTGCCGGGTTGGGAGAGTTTGATTGCGCTGGCGAGCCATCGCTGATTCCTCCCTGTTGTTTGCTAAAGAAGTGATCTAAAGCTTGGAGTGTTTGCATTAAGCGCTGATCCACCCACTCTTGCCGCTTCTCCTGTTTGTGCCCTTGGGTTCTCATACTGCTGGTAGTCCTCGTCATAGCGTAGGTCGAATGTGTCCTGAAAAGCGACACTCTTGTTGTTTTTGGGCCTTGCTCCTCGCCCTTGATGCGTATTCGCCTCTTCGGTACTTTGCATGGTTTCAAACCGCAACCTTGTGCTCGTAATCAGTTCAGCAACATTCTCTTACAGCTCTTTCACTTGATTACTGTACTCCTGCACCACTACCTGTGTGTTTGTCATTTCGAGTGCCACGGCTCTTGGAACGGGGTATGACATGCCATTTGATAACGTCACCAGTACCATATTTGCGTTTCCTTGCGCATTCGTAGTTTGTCTCATGCCCGTCGAAAATACTGTAATCGGGTTACTAGTCTTACTCGTTCCCCCTGAGCCGGTTGCTGTAGCAGTTGTGGTCGTACTTTTAGTACTGGTTACTGCTAGCATACTTGTTGGTACCGTGGTACTAATCGCCTCTATTCCCCAGAGTGACCGTGGCATTGGTGGCGGTGGTGGTATTGGTATGCGTGTTCGTACAGGCAGTTCATACGCTGGTGCTCTGATTTCGCCAACTGATGGCGTGTGGTTCGGTGTTGTTGTACATACCGTCGTTGCCGCCTCTGATCCTGCTCTCGCATTATTCCGTAACACACCAGTGTTCATTTGTCCAATCTCTTGGCATGTCGTAAAGGACATATTCAAGGAGCTCATCTGAGTAGAGCTGCTTGATATTGGAATAAAATATTGCTGCCTTTCCAATATTTCGGCCTGTGTTTCATTGCTGAACTTCGCATCTTGTAACACGTCCTCGAGCTTCTCTTCTCGACGAGTTTTCTGTTCTTCAATATCTGTGCTGTCTAAGCTATCAACGAAGTCAGTTGCTGTGTAGTCGCCCCGCAATATAACCTATCGCTTTTCGCAAATTGCGGGCCATCACTTTTTAATTCTAATCTGTTTAGAAAACATCTAACATTTGTCCATCTAAACGTTGAATTCACGCTTGATCTCGGTTCCTACCGTTTCATCAAAAGTCATGTCGTATTGATTCGCCATTTTCTTGTGTTTTTATTTAACTCGAAACTTGTATGAAATTAAATGTTTTTAAATTTAAATACGAAGAAATTAAATTTTAAACATAAATTATTAATTCAAATATTTCAGTTAATTAAATCAAATAATAATTGTTTTAATAGGAACTGTTTACAATCCAAAATTGTGTTAATCACACAAAGTAATTGTTTCTTTCAGTGTATTTCCGAATTTGTGTTATATTGCGTAAATCGCTTATCTAACAACTATTACCTAGTAATTATTAATAATCAAAAAAAATTTATAATCCAATACAATTATACTTAACACTGAAAGAATACTAATTTTATTCAACCTCAATTTTAATTAAAAAAACTTGTTTAGATCGCTGTAAGAAAAAAAGAAAATTTATTTAATTATTTTTCTTAATTTGCTTTTATTTGCTTACAGATGTTATGGGTATCATTATGAAAGTTGGAAATGTTGAAAATGCTGATAGTTACAGTGGTGCATAGTTAATATTGCGTGATGTGTTGATAGGCATAGTGCGTTTCTTACACATAGGAATTGTACGTAATTATTGTGCATAATTTAGCATTGGTCAAATACATCTATATATAATTTGACCAATGCTAAATTGTGTACAAGAATTACGTGTATAATTCTTATGTGTAAGAAACGTGCTATGCCTGTTGATTGAAGACGATCAGAAAAACTCTGTAAGTATCTTTTTCATTTACTTAAACTTTTTGATTTTCTCTTTGTATTTGACGTAACATAGTTTAATGCAGTAATGATAAGAAATGTATTATTATCTTGATTATTAATTTTATCAATGTTGAATTGCATTTTTTAAATTTGTTAATTTTTAGTTTCCAGTTTTTTATTAAAATTTTTAGGATGCAACCTGAAATTGTATTATCAAATAAATATTTAGATTAAATATTTATTTTATTATATATTTTTATAATCAAATTATATTAAATTTTATTTTATCTATTCTTTTTTAATTTTATCTTAATTTTTAGGTATTCTTAGTTTTTTGGTATGATACAGTAATTCAATTTTCCTATGTTGTTGATATTATAGTCATTAAAGGTGGGAAAATAACAGAGTATAATGGTGTTAAAAAATTGTCGATATTATCATCATCAGTATTTGAAGTCAATATTGACTTAGAAGAAGTGAAAACGTACTTTTTATTTTTATATTTGGTTTATATAAGGTATAATACATTTCTTACTATTCTTTTCTTTTTTAGAATAAGGACAAGATCGCTAGAAAATACAGAAAATGAATTAGTACACTGAATTATGTTTTAGTTGTAATTTCCTTGAATCTAAATAATGGCTTAGCGTTTTGTTAAAAAAATATTATATTTGAAGGTGTACTCGTGGGTTTAAAAGTTTATGATTTTTTTGTAAGAAAAAGCTTCATTATAGTTAATATTGATATATGTTACGCATTAAGAAATTAATCTTTTGAGATTATTAATTAATTATAAAATCAAAGTAAAACAGATAGTCAATATAGCGAGAAATTATATAATACATTGTCAGTGTGAATATCTTGTTTAACGTAAGAGGTATTATTAGAAGATGCTATTGTATTTTTTCAATTTGTATGTTGGTAAAGTGGAAATCTTTTGTTTATATAATATTTTAAGTTCACCCGATCAAAATTTGTTTTATCAGTGATCAAAATGTGAAGTTATTGCAAATTATGAAAAAAAAAACAAATAAAAAAAATTTTCGACCCTAAGCTTAAAAATATAAAAAGTTATAAGGATACTTAAAAATTGAAATTTAAATTTTTTCGTAATTTCAGACTTTTATTTATTTTTAAATTGGAATTCTTGGGGTTTTGAAACAAATTTGTAAGCAAGTGTTTTTTTTTATTTTATGAAGAACGTGCTTGAATTTTTTCAAAACTTAAAATGGCGAATTTTGATTGGTGTGAAGAAATTGGACCTATTTATGTAATTTTAATCAACTATGATCAGGTTATTTGTTTTTCAGGTCTCAAAATTTTTGTTTTTCTATGAACTATAAAACTTATAATACGTGACATAAACGAATATTTATGACACATATTACACGTTTATCAGAGATTTTATGTCTTTAAAGTGTCTTAAACTTGACATATTATAAATAACTTTTGTTATATACTTTGTCCCATCTTTCTGTATAGCACATTTTAATGTTCATGAAAAAATTAAAATTTTGAGATCTGAAAAAGAAAAATTAAGCTGGTCGTTCTTGATTAGATTTGCATAAATAGGTTTTATTTTTTCATATTTAATCAGAAATCGCCATTTTAAGTTTTGAGAAAATTCAGGCATATTCTTCATTGAATTTTCAAAGAAACATTTGCTTACAAATTTTTTTCTAATCCCCTAAATTTCAATTTAAAAATTCAATATTTAAGTATCCACTTAACTTTTTATACTTTTAAGTTTAGTGTCTTAAAATTTTTATCTATATTTTTTTACCAATTTGCGATAATTTCATCGTTCGATAACTGTTAAAAAATTTTATTAAATAAAATTATTTATTGCTGGTTAATAAATATTATTGTTTATTTGAAAAAATGTTAATGATTTTAAATGAGTACTTATTTTAAGCGTACAAAAGTTAAAAATTATGAATTTGTTAAGATACACCGTTTTTATATAAAACGTATTGACATAATATTATATAAACAATCACTTTAAATAAAAAATCGCTGATTTTGATTTTCTTTGAACATAATATAATTTTTTTTAAGGGGATGTGAAAGAGAACTAAAAATGCCTACCTTACCGGCATCACATTTATATTTTTTTATTGCTATAAATAAATATTTCTAAAAGAACGACATACTATGCCCTCCGTTTTCTTACCAGGAACCTTCAATTAAATTTTCAAAAGCTTTCATTATTATCTCACTGACAAAAATGCATTTGAATATATACAACTCAAATTCAGAATATAGTTTAATTCTCAAATTCATATTTCTCAGAGTTTTTTATTACGAAATATTATTACGATTGACCAATAGAAAACGGTAAAAATGACGGTCATCTTACCGGTTCTTAACCTCATGGGCGGCTTCACCTCGCGTCGTATTTTCCGTTATACGTAAAAATTTCATAAAAGATCGTACATAGCGACCTTGATAATCATTTATTATTATCTAAAGAGTAGTGGACGACAACATTTTTGTACTACAAATGCCTACACATTTTTATTTTTATGATTGCAAATTTCGGAGGTTAGGTTAAATTTCAACCAATCAGAATAGCTCCGACATCCCCTTAAGAGTATGCAGATAGGGAAACAAAGAGAGAAGGAAAGATAAGAGAGTGAGGGAGAGGCATGGAATGAAGAAAACGGGACAGGAGTGAGAAAGAGAATATGTATATCTGTTTACAAATTATATATATATATATATATAATTTGTAACAGGTTGCCTTAACTGAAATATATGTTTTAATATAACTGCTTTGCAATAATTTGTAATTTAAAATTATTACTCAACTTTACTAATGTAATTACTAATGTAATTTGGCATGGGGACCATTACAATATAGTAATACCCTGGTGGAAAATTAATCTAGAACTATGTAGATCTATCTAGTTTGCCGTGGGAATAATCGAGGGCCTCGATTAAACTAGATAATTTTCTACCAGGGTATAAATAAAATTAATAAAACTGTCCACTTTTAGTTAAGTTTTAATGTAAGATGACTGTATGTAAAATGGAAGGTGTATATTAACCCATTTCTTCCCAAGCAGCCATTTTATAGTCGATTGGTTTTTTGCCTAAAAAATTGTCGAAAAAAAAAATAATAATAACCAATAGCACTTTTCTGAAGTAAAATTGTCCGCTCTTTCCGATTCTGAAGTCAGAATTTTGAAATTTCTGTTGGAAAATTTCAAAATGGCGGTTTTAGGCAAAAAACCAATCGACTATAAAATGGCAGCTTGGGAAGAAATGGGTTAAAAGAGGTTTCACCGTATATTTGCTGAAAAATTAGCCTTTAAAGAAGAGTGGGGTAGCTCGAGCTGCCTAAATTTAATATAAAAAAAATTCGATATTGTTTAAAATAATACTGTTAAATGTTAAATAACATGCAAGTATGAACATAAGTCTAATTAATAAAAAACTTGAAATATAAATTTATTTTGGGGGTTAAAAAACAAAAATTGTTTAAGAAGTCAAAAGTGGCGGATAAAATACAACTTAAAATGTAAAGAATGTCAAAACTTAAGTGGGCCATATTAGATATATTCACATTATTTCTATGGAAAAAGTCTCTTATAAAAAGAGATCTCTTGTCTCTTTAAATCTCTTATTTATTAATCTCTTAATGTTATGGTTATGGAATATCATCTTATAGCTATATTTAAGATGGTTTCAGCGTTGGGTGCCGTAAACATTCAGTCAATTGGGTCTATTATTTTTGTTTAAATCATGGTTAATTATTATATTTAAATTTTGTTTGTAAGGTAATGTAAACTTCTTTTGAACGTCGATAACAAAAAATAATTTTTTTAATACGTAAAAAACATTAATTTATTAACTTAACTTTCAAAGCGTAAACACATAATCATGTTTGTAGCGTTTATTCTTCATATGTTTTGTATTTGGTTGATAATTTATAAACAGTTTCAATCCATAAAGTTATATGTTAAAAAGTGATTTTTTATAAGATAATTTTTTTTTCAGTAAAGTGGTCGTTGACCCTTTATTTTCTTAACACTGGTTAAAAGTTTAATGTTCAAAGAAAACTTTGGAAGAGGATCAAAAACGTCTATGTTTTTAAAAAGACTTCCTGAAGCCACCTCACTCTTAGTTTTGAAAGATCAAAACATACAGAAATAATAATTTTTCAGGTAAATTTAAAGGGTGTTATTCTGGCAAGTATTTTGAAATTGTTAATTAATACAAAATACATTAATATTTTTATTATAAAGATTTATTATTATTACAAAGAAAATTAATAGTTATAATTTATACTTGAATATGGGGTTTGATAATATTGAAATGCAAATTATAAAAGGTGTCGGAGATTATTCAGGTAAGAAAAGTAAATTAACAGATAATCATATGTTTGAATTGAATGATATTTTAAAACAACATAGTATATTTAGTATGCAATCGAATGTTACTATGCAAAGACTATCAAATATTCGGCCTGTTAGAATGGATGAGGAATTCGTTCAAATTCTATTTTCAGGAGCAAGTAAAGATGGACAGTAAATATGTATTTGGTATTATAATAATGTAATCATGTTTATGATAGCTTGAATAAAAAATCATTGGATGATGATCATAAGATTATCTATAAATAGACTTTTTCCTAATAACGAAGGATTACGCATAACTTTTGAAACCGTACAATATCAAGAAAATCCTTATGACTGCGGAGTTTTTTCTATTGCATTTGTTGTAGCGATTGTATATAATCTATGTCCATGTAATTTAAAATTTCATATTAGTAAAATGCGAAACCATTTGTATATGATGTATGAAATGTCTACTTTAACATTATTCCCATTATTAGAAGAACTGGAATCTATTTATGAAAATCGTTTAGCAAATGAACAAAAATTATTGATGGCTTTTTATAATAAAAGACAGAAGAAAAACAGTAGTTTTGCAAGTATATTTAAAGAAAATGAAGATGTTATAATGTGCGTTGATGACTATTTTGATAATAAGTTAAAAGTAAATGAAAAAGAAAAGTGTATAAATTATGACTGTGTTCACCATAGTAAATCATTTAGTGAGCAAAATTATAGGACAACCGAACAGTTAACCGAAATATATAATAAGAAAATTTTTGAAGAACAAGCTAAGTTAAATAAACCACAAAGAGAAAAGGTACTTAAGACTAATAAAAATTTAAGTGTTGAAGAAATAATAGCAAATAGTCAAAAAGAAACACAGAGAAAAAAAATAAAATATAATAAGAAAAGTGAGGAAGAAAAAGTTGCAATGAATGAAAAAAGGCATATTAAAAATACTATGATAGAGAATACTGAAGAAGTTATAGGAAATATCCAGAAAGAAGCACTGACCAAAAATTGCAATACAATGAGAAGAGTGTGGAGGAAAATGCTAAAATAAATAAAAAAAGGCGTAATAAGAATGCCACGAATTCAGAAGCAATGGATACTGAAGAAGTTTTAGAAAAAAATCAGAGAGAAGCATTGAGAAAAAAATTGAAATACAATGAACAAAGTGCGGAGGCAAAGGTTTTAATAAATAAAAAAAGGCGTGATAAAAATGAGATTGAAATGGAAGCAATGGATAATGAAGAAATTTTAAAAAATAATCAGAGAGAAGTATTGAGAAAAAATCTGAAATACAATGAGAAAAGTTTGGAGGCAAAAGCTGAAATAAATAAAGAAAGGCGTAACAAAAAAGCTATAAAAATCGAAGCGATGGATACTGAAGAAATTTTAGAAAATAATCAGAAAAAAGCATTGAGAAAAAAACTAAAATACAATGCTGAACAAATTTTAGAATATAATCAGAAAGAAGCATTGAGAAAAAAAAAAGAAATACAATGAACAAAGTGTATAGGCAAAGACTTTAATAAATAAAAAAAGGCGTAATAAAAATATCATGAAAGTGGAAGCTATGGATACTGAAGAAATTTTAGAAAATAATCAGAAAGAAGCATTAAGAAAAAAACTGAAATACAATGAGATTAATGTGGAGGAAAAAGCTGAAATAAATAAAAAAAGGTGTAACAAATATGCTATGAAAAAGGAAAGGACAGATTATGAAGTAAATTTAGAAAATAATCAGAAAAAAGCATTGAGATATAAATTGAATTATAATCAGAAAAATTTCGTGGAGAAAGGAGAAATAAATAAAAGAAAAAGTGATAATAAATTAATAAATGTATGTAGTTATGCTGCCATTATTAAATCAAATTTTGAAAAAAATGTTATTAATGAAAATTATTTAGGAGAAATTAATGTGATGTGCGAGTTTTGTAAAGCTAAACATTTTAAATTTGAGCTTCCTGCAAACAAAAAGTTTTTGAATTGTTGCCATAAAGGAAAAGTTTTTCTACCAGAAGATCCTACATATCTTGAACGATTAAAACATTTGGTAACTGATAAAACGACTGAAAGTAAACATTTTAAACAAAACATAAGATTATACAACAATGCTTTAACTTTGGCAAGTTTTGGAGCGAAATTTGATACACTATTTGGCAGAGGACCTCAAGTAATACGGATATGTGGACAAATATATCATAATATTTATACTTTACACCCCACGGATGATGAAGCTCGTAAATACGGTCAACTATATATTATTGACAATGAAAATGCAACACAATCACGATATCAAAATAATTCAAATTGTTCTTTAGAATTGTTAAAGGAATTAGATAATCTATATAGACAAATAAATATTTGTGCAAAATCATACAAAATGATGTATGAAGTAGAAATTGAAGAAAAAGAACGATTTAAAAACCCCGGACAAATTCCTGAAATTAAAATGTATTCTACCCGAGACGCTAATCAAGATACAAATCGATATAATGAAGCTAAATATAATAAAGTAGCAGTTCTATTCGTTAGTGAAGACGGAGAACCACCTTTAAAATGTGATATATGTATTTATTCAAAATATCATAAATCTGTTAATATTCCATTTATTAGCAAATATGTTGATCCTCTGACTTATCCATTTGTATATCCTAACGGAGCATTCGGCTGGATGCCAAACATGAAAATCGGGGATAGTAAAAACAATATAACAACTTTGCAATTTTATAGTTATAAATTTAGCATTAGAGACAAATTTAGTCTATTTTTAAATTTCGGTAAATTAACACAACAAATTATTGTTGATGCCTGGGTTAAAGTAGAAGGATCAAGATTGTATTTTTTAAAAAAGAATCAACATACATTGAGAACAGATTTATATAAAGGTATTATAGATTATTTACAAAAGAAAAATGAAAGTGAAAATCTGAGAATTGGAAAAATGACAATGCTACCTTCATCATTTTCAGGAAATCCTCGAGCTGTAAAACAAAATTTTATTGATTCAACAACAGTCCTTCAAAGATGTGGCAAACTGGATTTATTTATTATAAAAACATGTAATCCCAAATAGAAAGAAATACTTGAAAACTTAGAAGAAAATGAAGAAGCTATAGATAAACTAGATATTGTTGTAAAAGTTTTTCGTCAAAAAATAAAAGAATTTCTAGAAGATGTCGTTAAAAAGGTGTGCTTGGAAAATGTATTGCCTATGCATATGTTATTGAGTTTCAAAAAAGAGGTCTACCGCATATGCATATGCTACTTTTCTTAGATTTTGAAAGTTAAATTTATAACGCTATATAAGAAAAGAGAAAACGTTCAAAAAAATTTCCTAAGCCATTTAATGAGGTAACCAATTATAATACAACTGGTTATCCAATATATCGACGAAGGAATGATGGTGCAAAAGTTTTGTTTAAAGGAATAACAAATAAAAATAAGTATGCAGATAATAGATTTGTTGTTCCATATAACTCCTATTTATTATTAAAATTTAATTGTCATATTAATGTTGAAGTTTGTTCAACTATCCAATGCATTAAGTATTTATTCAAATATTATTACAAAGGGCATGATTGTGCGTTCATCAAAATGAGTAATATAGATATTACTTATAACAATGACAATGAAGACGATAATGAAAATTACGATTACGATGAAATAAAACAATATATAAATACAAAATACGTGTGTCCTCCTGAGGCAATGTATCATTTATTTGAATATCCAATGCATGAGTTATCGCATGTGATTTATAGATTAGCAGTACATTTCGAAGATGAACAGTTTGTATATTTTAGAGAAGATTGTGAAGAAGAATTGATAAATAAGAATTTAAGCACAACTTTAACTGCATGGTTTAAGCTAAATGAAAAAGACTCTGAAGCTAGAAATTATTTATACACAGATATACCTAATGCATATGTTTTCAAGAAATAAATAAAGAATGTACTGTAAGAAAAAAATTAAGTAAGCCAGTTTTAAGTAGAATGTATTTTGTGAATCCAAAAGATCGAGAACGTTTTTATTTAAGATTATTATTATTACTTGTGAAAAGGGCTAGATCTTTTGCAGAATTAAGAACAGTTGATAATATTGTTTATTCATCATTCTTTGATGCTGCAAAAGCTAGAGAATTAGTAACAACTGATGAGGAATGGGATAAATGTTTAAAGGAAAGTACGGAAATACATTTTCCAAATGCATTATGTAATATTTTAGCTTATATATGTGTTTTTCACAATCCAATTAATGCAAGAGAATTGTTTGACAAATATAAAGTTCATTTTTATGCACCTCTGTTATATCAAGATGTTGGCGAATATATAGCGTTAAAAATGATAAATGAAGTTTTAACATTAAATGGATACACATTAAACGATTTTAACTTACCAAGTTTCAACGAGTATCATGATAATGAAGAATTCACTCTTCCCGAAAAACAAAATTGTGAATGCTTGTATGATAATATAAACACTATATCAAGAAAACAGCTTGAAATTTTTGATACTACGAGATATCAATATAATAAACAGATACTCGTATAATAAACAGTCTTAATAATTGTTATGATAAAAAATGTTTTTTTATTGATGGGCCAGGAGGAAGTGTTAAAAGTTATTTACTAAATGCTATTATTAGTTATTTAAAAAAAGAAAATAATCTTGTTCTACCTGTTGCATGGACTGGGATAGCAGCAAATTTACTAATTGATGATAAAACTTCACACATAACTTTTAAATTGCCATTAAATATAACTGAAGAGATAACTTGCAATATTATACCATGTTCAGAATATAGATTAATGCTTCAAAAAGTTAAAGTTATAATATGGGATGGAATAACAATGACTTCTAAACAGGCTTTCGAAGCTGTTGATAGATTATTTCGCGATATATGTAAATGTGATGAAGAATTTGGAGGTAAAATAATAGTAGTTTCTGGTGATATTAGGCAAACTTTACCAGTTGTTAAACATGGTAATAGAACCAAGATAATTGAAAATTATGTGAAAAATAGTAGAATATGGTTAAAATGTCAATCCATGTCTTTGAAAGATAATATAAAAGTAGGTAATAATGAACAGGCATTTAAGCAATGGCTCTTAAATATCGGCGATGGAATATATTCAAGTAATTATGAAAGAGTAAATGACGTTATTGAGATTCCAGAAGAAATTTTATCAACAAACAATATTATTACTGAATTTCGATGATTGCTTCTAACAGCAAATTGTAGACGAGATTTTTAGAGTGTCTCATACACTCTTTAACAAAAAATCTATTATATTTATTAGAACAGAAACAACTACTCTGCGGGCAAATACCCCCCCCCCCCCAGCATTGAATCAAACTGCTAATTCATAAAATATGTAAATGTAATTAGTATTAAAAATTCAAATATTTTTCGTATTTATCCTGCAAGTTTCTCGTGAACTTGTTAAATGGATAAAACATGCTACGTATTTAGAGTGTTTCATATACTCTTTAATAAAAAATCTACTATATTCATTTAAACAACAGAAACAACTACTCTGCGGGCAAATACCCCTCCCAGCATTGAATTAAACGGTTAATTCATACAATATGTAGATATATTTTAAGATTAAAAACCCAAACATTTTTTGTATTTATCCTGCAAATTGAAGTTTTTTTTTTTTTTTATAGCAATAATGGGAAAACCATTTTAAAGTAGGTTTCTGCTAAACCTATTACATCGTATTATTAGTTTTTCACTGTATTTATATGTAAGGCTCATTCTTACAGAGAAGAGTCTACCTCTTCAAAGCAAGAAATATATAGGTCCTTTAATATTATAAATGTAAAGATTAAAAAGCGTTTCGGCCTCAAGACTGCCTGTAGGCCTCTTCAGTATGATCAGACAGTCTCTATCATAGACGCACGTATATTTAAAAAAAATAAATAAAAAATTTTTTTAACAGTATATCAAAGTAACCAACTAAATTTAATTTTTGTACTACAGCATCTTATTTGCATGGTAAAGTTAACCCTTTAATATAACCTCTAGAACTATAGTAAACAAGTGGAACTGTTTATATTATAATATACAGGGTGGGTCATTTTAATCTCCGCACCTAAATTTCTCCGTTCCTAAGCATGGTATCGAAAAAAAGTTAAGACAAAAGTTGACAAGGGCAAAGGGGGTGAAACATTGGTGACCTTGAACTTAACCTTGAACTTGATCTTCAAGGTTATTTCAAGGTCAACTTGATTTTTTTAAATAGAAACCCCTAATTTTTATCCCGGAATTAAAAAGAACGGAAAATTTTACATTCAAAATGTCTTTGAGAAAATTTTGTTTTGTGACCTTAGAGAGGTCAAAAATCAAGCTCAAACGTCTGAAAAATGATAATATACTTTTTCTCTGAATTATTACGGCGACGACGAAATAATTTTGCATTTTTTTTTACTATAAATAAAATACATCTCCAGAGTTTTAACAATTTTAATTTCTTCATTGGCCAATGTAAATGTAGAAAAACATTTTCATACAAGAACCGAAGAAAAAAACGGCTGCCAAAAAAAAGCGCTGCAATGTCTTAAAAACTAAGCGGCTGCTAAAATAATACGAGTTGTATTATATAAAATATGACGGCTGCATTAATAGCGCTGGTCAAATATGACTCTCGAAAGGTCAATTTTTTTACCGAATGTCTTGCCAACACGTCTTAGTAGTGAGAATCGGGGAAGGTTTCTTTTGTATGTAGAAGAAACGGCAAACGTTGGAAAGCAAAAATTTTACCTACCACCTACCTAATTTTTATAAGACCAAAAAATTTTACTTCGCAAACATATATAAGGCCCAAAAATTATACTTTTTAAAAAATAGTAATGGTCAAACTTTATAAGGGCCACAAATTATAAATCGCTAAAAAAATATAAGGCTCAAATTGTATAAGGCCCAAAAATTTTACTTCGCAACGAATTGTAAGGTCCAAATTTTATAAGGCCCAAAAATTATACTTTTTTAAAAAATAATAACGCTCAAATTTTATAAGGCCCAAAAGTTCTATTTCGCAAAGAAATATAAGGCAAAGAAATATAATATAAAATATACTTCGATAAAATTGTAATGCCCAAATTTTATAAGGCCCAAAAACTGTACTTTGCAAAAAATTATAATGCCCAAATTTTATAAGGACCAAAAAATATACTTCGCAAAAAAAAAATATAAGGCCCAAATTTCATAAGGCCCATAAATTTTACCTTGCTAAAATATGTAAGGCCCAAATTTTATAAGGCCTCAAAATTTTATTTCGCAAATAAATATAGGCCTAAAAATTTTACCTTGCAAAAATATGTACAGCCCAAATTTTATAAGGTCCAAAAATTTTTCCTTGCTAAAATATGTAAGGCCCAAATTTTATAACACCCAAAAATTATACTTTTTAAAAAATGATAACGCTCAAATTTTATAAGGGCCAAAATTATAATTTGCAAAAAAAATATAAGTGTCAAATTTTATAAAGCCTTTATAAATATTAAATTTTATAAATATATATTAAACAAATATAAGGCAAAATTATAAAAGTAAAAAAAGTAAGTAAAAACTTATTAGGTCGAAAAAATTGCGATACTCAAATATTATAATATGCAAGAAACTATAAGGCCCAAAAATTTGAGAGGCCCAATAAATTATGAGACCCAAATATTATAAAACGAAAAAAAATGAATTAAAAAAAATAAGAATACTCAATAAATTATAATGATGATGAACTTTTAAAAAAAGATACGAACTTATTGATATGACTGGAGACCGGAGACCGGAGATCGGAGACCGGACACCGGAGACGAAAGACTTTTGTGATCTTAATATTATAGGAGATATTTAAATTTAACCTGTTTCTTACTTTTAGTAGATCAAAAGGGTTAGAAAAGTCTAAAAAACGATTGAGTAGTATTAGGCAAAAATATTAAATAGCACCAAAGATCGTTTAAGAACCTTAAATTACACATATAAAGTTACTTATAACTGTTGTTTTAGAATTTGTTAATTTGTAAATTAATATAAAAATATTTTCGATGTTTCAATTTTTCTTGAAACGAAAAACCCATTCAGTGATCATACCGTTCATTAAGGGGTAACACCACTCTAGGTACACATATTTTTGACGATTTTTGTGGTTAATTAATAAGCGAAATGAAAAATGCGTTTAAAGAAATTTATTGTACAATTAATGAAGAGTAAACAAATTTTTTTTTCAAAATGGCGGCCACGGGAACCCGTAGTAGGTCGTTACTTTTCTATTGATACTCAAATGGGAAAACAGTTTTCTCGTACATGATGAACCCTAGAACAAAAAAAAAAAAGTTTTTCTTAACGTACATATTAGTAGGCGTGGTAGTACGTAACATTTTTTTAAATCAAATTTTAAAAAAATGGTGCACATTTAATAAAAAAGTTTCGACTTTGACAAAAAATTTTTTTTTAAATATGCACCATTTTAAAAAAATATGATTTCAAAAAATCCCTACGTACTAGCACGTCTACTAATATGTACTTTAAGAAAAACCTTGTTTTTTTTTGTTCTAGGGTTCATCATGTACGAGAAAACTGTTCTCCGGTTCGAGCGTCAACAGAAAAGTAACGGCCTTCTACGGGCTCCCGTAACCGCTATTTTGAAAAAAATAATTTTTTTTACACTTCATTAATTGTACAATAAAGTTCTTTAAACGAATTTTTCATTCGCTTATTATTTACCCACAAGAAATCGTCAAAAATAGGTGTACCTTAACCCGTTAAGGGCCAAAATGGCATAAACGATGCGACGGTCTTTGACGCCGTTTAACTCATGCTATGATCGAGTAAAAAAATTGAGAGAGACATATTTTTGAAGTTAGAGACCTGCTCTTTCGAATGGTGACCGCGGAATCGATCTAAATTATTTTTTTCTATGTAAAAATTCAGTTTAAAAAATAAAAACACGATTTTTTCGACCTTTTTTTTTCTTCAAATCGAGTTTTAGAAGGTTTCCCGGTCTGTTAACAAGCTGGAACCCGTTCAAATGGTGGAGTAAATGTCTGAACTTTAAAAATATGTTGGGAGGAAGTTAATTTTTCACTTTGGTGTTTACAAAATGGCGGCTGATTCACAGAATTTTTATCAATGCATTCACGATTTTTTTTAGAGGAAAATATGAGTGAACCGAGGAAATTGCTAAGAATAAAAAGTTCTTAGAATCACTCAAAGAATACGTCAAAATTTTTTCGAAACCTTTTGAGCAACTTTTTGATTTTGCAAATTGCAAAATTTTTGCAAAATCAAAAAAGTTGCTCAAAACTCGCCGGAAAAAATTGTGCGTATTCTTTGAGTGATTCTGAGAACTTTTTATTCTTGGTAATTTTTGTCTAGAGCCCATTGCTTCCAAGAAAAAAATTATCAAATATCGAATTTGTATCCGTTGTGAAAATTCATCCTGCGCAGCTTTATTTCTCTCATGCCGGCGTTGCCTCTCGATATTTTGCAACTTTTTCCTATATCAACTCAATTCGATCAATCGAATATACTGTGGTGCTGTCGAAGATATAGAGAATTCCCAAATTTCATCATTATCAATATAAATCTGCAAATTTATACGAAGCAGAACATAAGTACTCGAGCAGTACAATTGATTGCAAGCTGTTTTTACAACTGCTGAACGTTGACATAATACCGGATTTTTCTATTTGACTTAAAAATGAGTAAACGGAAAGCAATAAAAAATCAAACGAAAATTATCCTGAATCGTCTGATGATGAGTCTGATGATGAGGAATCTGATGAAGGTGAAGAAAATCTTTTTATACTTAATGGGAATGATTCTGGCTCTGATGGGGATAGCTCATCAGATGATGAAAATACCGATCCAGAAATTCCCGTACAGAATGTTTCATACAGGTCTGTTTGTAACAATTACACAGAAAAACAGAAAAAATTGGAACCAGATCATATATTTTCATGGAGTGACGGAGAACAAATTTATTCTGCAGATTTAGAGGATCAACTGTTTTTGAGTGCAGCAAAACGAAGAGAAATTGCCAGAATGTCAGACGTGGAATTATTTGAACTCTTTTTTTCTAGAGAGATCAAAAATTATATTATTGAAGCTAGTCAAGTAAACGGCTTACAAATATCTGTAGGAGAATTGAATACTTTTGTAGGTATACTTTTATTATCATCTATCAACATTCGACATAATCAATATGAGTACTGGGAAACTGACTCTCTTGTGAATTGCCCAGATATTCCATCAGCAATGTCACGCAACAAATTCAAAGAAATAAAATCTAAATTGAAATATTCCAAACCTACTGATCAAAACAGCATTGATAAGGCATGGAAAGTGCGAGAAATCTTACAGTTATTCAGAAAAAATATCCAGCAATTTGGTTTTTTCTCGACTGCACTTTCAGTTGATGAAATGATGGTTAGATTTTTTGGTCGAACATGCCTGAGACAGTATTTGCCCTCAAAACCTGATCGTTACGGGATGAAATTGTGGGCTCTATGTGGAACTAACGGATTTATTTTCAATGTAGATATTTACTGTGGTAAAAACGATTCAAGCATTGGAATAAACTTATCCTCCTGTCCGCTTGGCTCCAGGGTTGTATTGCAAATGGTCAATCCACTTTTATGTAGCCTCCCAATAAGAAAATTATCAGAGTATCACTTATATTTTGATAATTATTTTACCAGCCCAGATTTAGTTATCCACTTGAATAAATTTGGTTTGAAATCGACGGGAACTGTTCGTAGAGATAGAGTGAAAGAAAAGCATGTCTTTCAAAAGAAAGCTCCACGAGGAACATACAAAGTGAGTCATGAACGAAATAGTGGGATGAACTTTGTAAGTGTGATAGATTCAAAAGAGGTCTCTATTCTTTCGACAGCGGCTGGTGCGAGTCCTATCACGTCAGTAAAAAGATATTCAAAAACTGATCACGAAAGAAAAGAAATCGGATTCCCTTTTGCTTTTTCATTATATAATAAGTATATGGGAGGAGTAGATGTTCATGATTTTCGAAGTAAGAAAGTTTCTCCTAGTATACGATCTAAAAAATGGACGTACGCAATTTTCGTACGGATTATACAGATGTCAATCGCGAATGCAGTCATACTAAAAAATCTTTGCAAAAAGGACGATGAACGTGAAATGAAAACAAGAGAGCTGTGTAAAGAAGTGAGTAGAGAATATTTATTGAAATCACGATTAGGTGATCTCAAGTCTCATAGGCACGAATCAAAAATGAGAAGAACATGTAATAATCAGGGTTGTAGTCAAAGAACTACAAGATTTTGTATCGATTGCCAAAAATATTACTGCATACAGTGTTACTCGCAATTACACGCCGGATAAGCATTTCTGTACACAGAAACGTGATCATAAATTTCATAAAAAAACTAGAAAATAAGAAAAAAAATAAAAAAAATAAAAAAAATGTAAAAAAACGAGACTATCAATATTCGTCGACCTCCACGTTGGTGATAGTTGGGCAATGTAAACTTTGTTTGCAGCGGACAGACGATGAATGTGGAATCCTGTCAGAGTTTTACGTCTAGTACTACTTTGATAATTTTTTTCTTGGAAGCAATGGGCTCTAGACAAAAATTACCAAGAATAAAAAGTTCTCAGAATCACTCAAAGAATACGCACAATTTTTTCCGGAGAGTTTTGAGCAACTTTTTTGATTTTGCAAAAATTTTGCAATTTGCAAAATCAAAAAGTTGCTCAAAAGGTTTCGAAAAAATTTCGACGTATTCTTTGAGTGATTCTAAGAACTTTTTATTCTTAGCAATTTCCTCGGTTCACTCATATTTTCCTCTAAAAAAAATCGTGAATGCATTGATAAAAATTCTGTGAATCAGCCGCCATTTTGTAAACACCAAAGTGAAAAATTAACTTCCTCCCAACATATTTTTAAAGTTCAGACATTTACTCCACCATTTGAACGGGTTCCAGCTTGTTAACAGACCGGGAAACCTTCTAAAACTCGATTTGAAGAAAAAAAAAGGTCGAAAAAATCGTGTTTTTATTTTTTAAACTGAATTTTTACATAGAAAAAAATAATTTAGATCGATTCCGCAGTCACCATTCGAAAGAGCAGGTCTCTAACTTCAAAAATATGTCTCTCTCAATTTTTTTACTCGATCATAGCATGAGTTAAACGGCGTCAAAGACCGTCGCATCGTTTATGCCATTTTGGCCCTTAACGGGTTAAGTGGTGTTACCCCTTAAGCGAAGCATCAAATGAATCTACCCATCTAGTCAAACGTAAATTTCTTACTCCTCTGCACATTCCTCCCACACACAGACCTTCTCTGGCTCGGTTTTCAAAATATCTCCCACCTTCGCTGGCAGCTGCGGCAGTGGCTCTCGCAGGCCATTATACACACACACAAGCTAGCGAAGCATTAGTCCGTGGCTTCGCTTAATTATACACGAAGTCGTTTATCGTGCGGCCAGAAAACGTTCAAAGGCAAGAGAGAGAGAGAAAGATACTCCGCACATCGGGTCCATATAGTCAACGGCACGCGCTCACTGCCGTTGCCGACGACGACTATCTGGATTATTCGAGATTTATGGCGGTGTGCGACCGGCTTCAGTTGCAGCCCGCGACCCGGGAAATTGCACGCCTGCTTGCTGCCCCTCTCTATCTCTCTCTTACTCCCTCTTTATCTTTTGCTATCGCCGACATACGCAAAGCTTTAGATTTTCTATGTATTCGCGCCGTCTTTCTTTCATATTCTATCGTTCGGAGCTTTTTTCAGCATCTTACTCTTCATTGCTATCTCTTTATCTTCGATTTCGCAGCGTTTAGTAGGATCTTCTTTCAGTTTTACTGGATTTATAGCTTTTAGTCTTATTTTATCTGAATTTGTGAAATTTGCTGAAAATAACTGGATTTGATTTTTAATATATAGTAGTTTTAAAAGGAATAATATATAGAATCTCAGTAGTACTTCATTTATCAATAAAGGCTTGATTAATCCATTCATATTGTATAATATTCAAAAATTAATAGTAATAAAATTTATAACAAAATTTTCTCGCCCATTGGAGGCATGTTTAATGATTTCTAGAATAAAAAAGAAAAATTTCTTTGTAATAAGAATTTAATATTAAAATCGAAATAATAAGTAAAATTAATTATTATTACTATTACTATTACTATTGATATTGCTATTGCTATTGCTATTGCTATTGCTATTTCTATTGCTATTGTTATTGCTATTGCTATTGCTATTGCTATTGCTATTGCTATTGCTATTGCTATTGCTATTGCTATTGCTATTGCTATTGCTATTGCTATTTATATTGCTATTGTTATTGCTATTGCTATTGCTATTACTATCTCATCCATTTACCCCCGAGTTGTAAGGACTCCAATCTCAAACACTCTAAATCTATTTTCTTCTCACTTAGTTAAAACCCACGTTTCACAATCGTATAGAAGTACTGACATTATAATTTTTCTATGTATTTCTAATTTTTTTCCGCCATAGTAGTGGAGACTTTAATACGTTAATATTAATAGATGTGTGTATTTTTCGAATGCAGTCTCTTCTTGATTTCTTTATGAGTCTCATTTTTGTAGTCTATTATCGGGCCTATGTATTTAAACTCGTCCACTTTTCTCAGGAGACTTTCAAACCGGTATCACCATTCTCTGTTAGTGGCCATATACAGGGTTTATCTTCGCTTATTGCTACGCCTTTTTCTTCTGCTGTTTTTATTATTATTAATTTCCACTGTGTCTAACTGTGATAGTGTCAATTTTGGGAGTCACCGATGAAGACAATGGGTAGCAATGGGTTATATTGGATAATTTTTTTCTTTCGATAATTTTTCAACTTCTTTGTTATGTACCAATATATAATTAAGCATACAATTGAACGATTAAGTTGCTTTTTGAAGAAATATACACTCATTAACATCCGTTTAAATTTTCATATTTAGACACCCTTTTACCCCCTTATGTAAGAGGGTTGACAGTGCATTTTCCTGTTTTAATCAGTTGTGGATTTCAAATGGATGCGATAAAACTCACTGTTATCTAGGTACATTCTGATTAAATGGATACCATTAAACGAAATGGATTAAATGGACTATCTTTTTTGATACTCCTAGCAATACTGAGACTTGGAACATTTTAGATTTTATTATTGAGTCATAACACTTTCTTAAAATCAATGAATAGTTAGTGTACCATTTCTCTGTATACTCATTTCCTTTTAAGAAGCTGCCCACCTATGAACATCTGGTTGCTAGTCGACCTGTTTCCTTAAAATCCACACTACATATCGACGCCGAATACGAAGAAAAACGCGTTTCAAAGTTTAAGACGAAGAATATCGCGAATCAACTTTCGCGACGAAGACTAACGTGATTCAAAGATCCAAATTAACCAAACTTCGTAAACACGTAAAATAGCTCTTGAACTTGTATTATCCATTAAAAATGTGGTATCACTAGAATGGTATCCGCATGTTTAGAGGGATACACTTAAATTTAAAACCTATTTTATGCATTTGGCTAGTGTTAAAATCATTTTCGTAAACCTTTGAATTGCGTTACTTTTAGCCGCAAAGGTCTGAATCGCGTTACTTTTTATCGGAGGCATTCGAATCGCGTTACTCTTCGCCGCAAACGCTGAATCGCGATACTCTTCGTAGCGAATTGAAATGCATTTTTCTTCGTATTGGGCTTCGATATACTCTCGAATTACTTACTATATTTAATAATTGTTTAATGTGTAAATCAGCTTATTCGTTTTGGTGAAGTTGAAGAAAAAATTATTAAATCATTTATACACATCTGTTTTTAAATAAATAAATTAAGAAAAGTGATAATAAAATGGTGAAGGTATTTATAATTATATTACTATTATTAAAAATCATAATATATTGTCTATAAATGTATGAGGTAATGTCTAGACAAGAATCACCAACGATTTATCTCTTCCGTTATTCGTAAACTCAATATAATCCTAAATGAAATATAAAATCAAGGTAATGAAGTATATATTGAATACGTTAATTTTCATTTAACGCAAAGTCACGTATAATTTAATTCCCAGCATTCAAATAAATTCCAACAAAACTACCTACAAACCCTAAGAAAATTCACTGAAAAATACCCCGCTCCCGTATCAAACTAATTTCTGTCGTGCATCCGTGGCTGTAAATCAGGACCCACTGTACTGCCATTAACACCGAAAAAAGGGAAGAAAAATAAATCGGAGAAAGCGGAAAAAAATCACACACAGCGTATCTCTCCTCCGCAGGCAATCACAGGCTGAAGCGTAATCCGTTCATTCGTTTCGCGGGCGGAGCGAAAGCCGATAAAATACGAGGCGATTCCCGCGGTTGGATGTACGCATTCGTGGCTTCCTTTCCTTGCTCGTCGTCGTCGTCGTCTCCGCCTTTCGAATGCGCGTCGGACACGCGACCCGCGGCGACAAAACGCTGCCGCCGCGCGATTTTCGCCTTACACGCACACGAGAGGTACGCGTGCTGCCCGCCGCATCAACTCGAGACTCGAGACTGCTGCGTGTGCAGCACTTTGCTGGGCTGCGGATGTTTATTTGGGAGAACTTGGAGGGAGATGGAGCTTAGCTTCACGGTGCATCACTTTTATTTTCAAAGTTTTTTGAAGTATCGTTTAAGGGACGTAAATTAACAAGGGTTACGCGCAGTAGTTATTGTTCAAAGTTAGAGTGATTTTAAGGTTTAACATCGGAGCATTAAGTAAAAAAGATGAACAATCTTTACGTTCCAATATTAATATTTTAATATCTATAGTGAATTACAAAAATATTTGTTAATTTAATTTTATTAATAATTAAATGCATTGTAATAATAAGGGGATATCGACGCAGTATACTTACTTGATGACATTTCGTATTTGTCATTATTATTAAACAATTTTTGATTTTTATTGATTATTCGGCCATCTGGTGGTTCCTTAATAAAATGATTACATTCACCACATAAAAAAGAGGTTTTGAAAACAAAAGATTAAATTAAAATAAAAGAAAAGTTCAATGTAGACTGTATTTGACTGTGAGATCCGGTTGACATGATCTGTAGCTAATAATGTTTTGAGAAGCACAGTTCTTAAATTACTTAAATCTTACATAAAGAGAGATACATCTCAATCTCAATGTAATTTAACAATAAAAGTATGTTACGAAACTGACATTTGAAGTATATTTGACCTACATATTGTACAGAAGGTGCTGTTTTTTTTTATATCTCATGTTATTGAATATTACGTAAAAATATTATATTTGACGTGTACAATCGCAAGATTTCAATTATTTTGCCTTTGAACAGCATTTATAAAATGAGCCATAAAAACTATCAGTTCCGTGATTGTTATCTACTTTCAAGTGGAAAATTAAATTTCCATACAATATAATACGTAGTGTAATATAGTAATTATTTTATTGCCAAAAGAAATGTTATGCTACTTAATACTTCGGCCCTTTATATAACCTATGACCTTCCGTTAAATAATATCTCAAAGTAAAACTATTTTTTACAAAAAGTGACTATTGATATCCTTAATCGATCTGTTTTTTCATCGATCAAAAATTCAACAACTGATCCATCAACCAAACGAATTCCAAACTATTACTTCTTGTTGACGCGATCCCACATTCTTTTTTCCATTCCCGACCTTTTGCACGCGATCCTGTCGGAGACTTCCACGCGCCGACAAGGCCATATACCAGAGATCTGTAAGTACGTCGTTATCGTCTCTCGGTCACCTCGCTTACCGTCTCTCATTGGTCTCGCTGCGACTACACGTACATGCCTCTGTCCTCCAGGTCGTTTTCCGTTCGTGTATATGTGCGATAGACACACGCGGAGGAGGGCGCGAGGGCTTAACGGTCGACGGCGAATTAAGGACTCAATCGTTAAGCGACGCGCGTCTTCTGACGTATAAAGCGCTGATTACAGCTTGCTTAGCAAAAATGCCGGGGAAGCGATATAGACGGACCTGAGGTCATACTGGAGCTGTGACGGTAGTACTCGACCGAGAGGCCGATTGTTATCGGAATCGTTCCGTGGTCGTCTTGAGTGTAATGTGTTCGCTGTTCAATGATTTTCCGGGGGATTCGATATACGTTGAGTGGGCGAGCGAAACTGGATAACTTCACTTTTGGCGAATATTGGTTTTATATTGTTTTATCATAATACATTATTCTCTTTACATTTATGTTGTTATTTTTAATCCAAATTCAAAAATCGATCATTTAAAAACCATCTAAAATACGTTATTTCATTTAAACTGATAGAAAAACATCATAAAATTCTTAAAATTTTTTCTTAAAGTGTTTCTTAAAATTTTTAGAATTAAATGAAGTGGAATTATTCGCTTGTATTCACCCATTTCTCACATACAATAATAAATGATTAAGTTATATAATTATAAAAGAAAATTGTACACAAAATGTAAATTCAATTTGTTTATATAATTTATTCATAGTATAATAATTTTGTTAAACACTTTGTTTAAATATACATTGAAATACAACTGATTTTATATTACTAAAGAAATCATCCCTTGAAAGCCTTCAATTTGCAAAATAATTAAAGTGCTCGTTACATTCAGCATCCTCTTACTCGGCTTGTAGAGCGTGTTCGGGTAAAGCAGTTTCGTCGTAGTGGGAAAATCGATGAGGAAATTTCCTTTCAAGATTTCGTACTATGTCGTACCTAACGTGGGTTTGAATGCAATAGACGAGGAAATAGATTTCGGATAGGTGCGGTTTCGTTAATCTTTCGTGTCGTATGCGAAATAGTATAAAAATGGTTTTAACGAGGATGCGAAGTACCGACCCGATTACGACCTTGCCAGATTTGTATAGTTATATATATTTTTTCTGGTTCTGAATCAGTGTTTAATGTATTATATAGTATTTAAAATATTGTATGCCCTCCGAATGCAAAAAACTTTTAAACTCTTGAAAGTAATAAGAGTATATTAGAAATACAAGATAAAATAAATTCCCGATTTCTGCTCACCTTATACTTTTACCGTTATTATTCATTTTTATTAAAAATTTGTCATATTAAATTTGTAATATGAAATCAACTGACATATGTACATTATAAAATATGATTTAAAAAATTAAAAATAATGCGAAGTAAATATACCTAATTCTATGCATGAAAAATAAGACTGTTATGCTAATTTCTTATTATGTAAAGGGAATTCCACTCTATATTTTATATGTTGGTTTTAATATTACATATCTATAAATTAGGTACTAGACAATAAATCATTATAAGTGGCATATAGTCTGCGGGTCCTAGTCATAAAGTCGTATCTTGTATCTTGTAATATATGAAGTCTTTATGAATAGGATCCCTCGTATTAGATACATATAGTACCTTCAGGTTAACTTTAATGATTGTTGAGTCCACCGAAATTCGAGTTATTTTAGAATTAATTTAATATAACATTTTTTATATGCATGTCGATGCTTAAATTAGACGTGTGAATTGAAACTTCCACTCAATAACAGTTTAAAAGAAAAAAAAATCGTTAATTCAGTACCAAATATTTATTTTACTGAATCAAGGGATAGTTTGAACAAAAAAATAGAAATACATATTAACGTACTTTTAAACCTGATAACATTTTTGAAAAACCTTATATTAGACCCATAAAATTAAGACCTTCATAAGTACTTTTATACCAACATTAACATTAAGAATATTGCCTCGTATTCTAACAATACAACTCCGAAAAAATTACCCTCATCCAGCTGGAAATACCCACTATCCCAACCCAGCGCTCGGAGCGTTTACCCAGAGTTAACTTCTCGGCATACACGTATATGTTTCTTGCGCCACCTGTTCAATGTGCGCATCTACATGCGCGTAGTATCGAAAATTCCGCGTCTTAATACAAGAGACGACGAGCTTCTCCTCATCCTCCTCCTCCTCCCCCGCATACAGCAGTAAACATGCAAATGACTATATCAAGGGAAACACAGTTCGACGTAACTCGCGTATCCTTCACTTCAACCCTCACCAATCCCTTCCCACGCGTCGAAGATCTCCTCCTCGTCGGCCCCCATCCGCGTGTTAACAAAGTCCCAGCGTTGCCGTCGCGCTCTGCATGATCTAATTAACCGCGAGGGAGTATAACGCTCTTCCTCCCTCTCTCTACTGTACATCCACCTCGTAGTTTGTCTAGTACGAGTGCCGCTACTGCAGCCGCCGTGTATAACACCTACACACTTACCTTAACGATAGTTATGCGGCTTTGCACTTGCTCGCGGCCAGAAGCTAGTCGACGCGACCTTATCTTATCTCCCTCTTTTACTCTTCTCGCGCTTTTGCTTTCTATCTCGTCGGCGGAGGCAGTCAGGATGAAATATGAAAGCGATACTCGAAGTTGGTCGGCGCGATGAGGGAAAATTCGACGCTGCTCAGCACGCTCGCGCTTGTGAGTGTTTCATGAGTGTGTGTGCGAATAGGTTAGTGTACGTGCGTTTGTAGTACACACTTGAGGGTGTTTATATCAATTTCACGTTTACGTGTGAGAGCGTGTGGCAATGTGAGTTCGAGTGTGTGCGTGTGTGTGTGTATTGATTTCGTATAAGGGCGTGAACGGGTTTCGTAAGCGCACGTATGATGTGTGCGAGTGTGTACGTGTCGCGGAGGAAGTGGGTACGAGCTTCCTCGAGGCTTCTAATCGAGTCGTTTTAGGCCAACCTCTGTGGCCCCGGCATGATGTATATATACGTATATAGATTTATATAGGGGTGTATGGTGTATGCCTGAGCTTGATGAAATAGGGATCGCGGGGAGATTTTCCAGGCGAAATTGCGTTTTCCTTCGGGCGATCAATATTCAAATTCGGATTAGGTGTTGATGAGGGCTTCGTCTTTTTATGTTTCTCGAAGAAGTGTAGCGAGGGCGATGATGATTTATTGAGCTAGCTTTAATGTTTCATGAGAAAATTGAAAGTGGGTGGTTACTTTTTTCGAAACAGTGAAGAGCCGTAACTAACGCATAAGTGAAACATCTTTTTCTAGACTAGTGCAGTTGCCCATTATATTAACAGCATGCTATTGTTCTTTATGGTTAAAAAATCAAACAAAACTGTAACAAAAGTACTTATATTATTTTATAATATTTGTACGGTCGCTTTTGCTGTATTCTTGTTCCCCTTTTTGAATTTTATTACGAACTTTGTGATTTTCGTAAAATACTGACTGACTGAATAGCTATTAGTTTAAATTAAAATAAACTTATCGATAACTTGAAATAGAGAGGCGTGTATGCGTATCGAGGTTATTTAATTTGTTGGTAATTCTTTTTTCAAAGAAGTGATTTTTTAATTTCTTTTCTTAAAATTCTCGAAAAAAATTGGGCAATAGATATTGATTCTACCTAGTGGAAACTTTGAATAATAGTAAAGAAAGCATTACTAAAATGCTTTAATATACTTCTAAACCGATTTTGATTTAATATAACTCATTTTTATGCTAAAAAACAATTATTCGGTTTGTCGAATACGTTTCTAAAACGGCGATAACCTGAAATTTATTTTAACGAATTAATTGTAAGTTTCTTTTTATATTAATGATGACATTTGTTACTTTAGTACAAATGTATTTTTTTAGAAAGTCTATAAATGAACAAATCAGATTATAAACAAAATTTATTTTCGATATTAAACGATAGCAGCAGTAAAAAATGTATGCATAAAGGTAATGTTTTATATCTATTGATTAAGTTCATGCGCAGTTAATGATATCTATTAATCTCCTAGGTATTATTATAACTACAATCAGGAATTCTTGCGAATCCTTCTATTATTATTACGAAAATTTATTTTGCTTGGATTGGTATTTGTATAATGATTGTTCAATAAAGAATGGCTATATAATTGGGATAATATAGTAAAAGGTATATTTAACTAGAATATAGGTACACCAAATTTAGAGAATAGTTAGGTATATTTTCCATACATCATTTTTAAGCTTTGAATATTCGTTTACTTTAAATTCTTGATATCATTTTTCCACTAACTAATTAATTACTTTCCTTAAAATAAGACAGTAAGACGGTGCTCGAGATCGTCTGGATCCTTGACACGGTGTCGACTGCAGCAACGGAGACGGAATATTTTTGTAATCTTTACATTCTCTTATTGAGCAAATAATGGATCAACTCTAATTTTAAATATACTTGGAAAAAAGTAAAGTCTAAAGTCACTTGTCCTCAATACTGTAATAACCTACTATTCTACAATGTTTACCATACAGACTTCTACCGGCAACTTTAAAAACAAAATCTTGTAGTTACGTGAGATTTTTAAATACCAATAGTATGTGCCTTTGGGCTTTGCGTAAGTATAAGTTTATACATATTTTAATGACACTTTACTATTCAATCCCGCTGAGCAAAATTCAAGGCATCAAATATAAATTTTCAATTCACTCTCCTCTAAAAAATCTCTCCACGACTTCTTCCCCAGCTCCTTCCCACTTCAAACAACCCTCGAAACAAGAAACTCCGAAAAAGCCCTTTCAATTATATGCCCTTCCCGCCGAATAATCGCGACGCGCCTCTCTCATCCACCTAGCCGTGAAAATATACCCGAGAGCCCGCTTCGCGAATCTGCTGCTCCCAGCGCAACTGGAACGTGAAATGCGCCCCCCCCCCCGCCCCGCACACGAGACACATGCACGTGTAAAGCCTTTCGCGAGCGTCGCGCAGGCTCTACCTCCCTCTCTCTCTATTGCGGTCCTCCCCGAGTAATTAGCGGAGGTGGCAATTTATCAGAGCCACGGCGGCGCTGCGAGGAGGGAGTACACGGAGGGGCGTTTTATAGAGGGGAGGGCGGAAAGGGCGAGGCCCGCCGCGTTATACACGCGCCGACTAGAGAGGATGTCGTTACTCACGGCTGCCGGCCTTAATCTTAATAACGGGCCTGCGCGCGCGCGCGCACCCGCGTATGTCTATACGGTAACGGATGCGTCCATCATATAGCCGGACGGCGACGAATGCGGTGCGGTGGGAGGAGGAGATGGAAAGAAAGCGGAGTCGCTGGACCACGCGATTGCGGCTGTGCTGGGAGGACCTTTAGTGGTATTAATGAAAAGTTTCGTGGAGAGATATGGGTTTGGGTCGTTGCGCTTTTTTGTAATTATAAATCAGAGAGATTTTTAATCAATGGGATTTTTTAATGTAATTTTTCAATTTCTTTCGTCTTAATCTTTAATTTGGAAGATTTTTTTTAAGACGCCGGGAAAACGTAGATATATTGTTCATTGTGAATATAGTAAATGGATAGAAAGGATAGTTAGTCCCTTAGTGCTCTTGGATTTGTTAAACGAAACAATATTCATGACTCAAAAAATTATTAATTGACATCTTTCCATAATTAGTTCCCACGAAAGCGGGAGAGAGGAGAGCTCAACACAATTTTTAATGATCGTTACAAAATTGTCATTGAAATATATAATGTAAAATACTCGATAGCTAAATGTATAGTTAACTGAAAAGCTTATTTTCGACATTTTACAGCTGGATGGATTACAACATTTTAATGTTTGAGCTCGTTATTGTGGTAAATACTTTTGAAAGAGCTGTTAACCTATAATTTTCTGAGTGAGAAATACCGTTTTATTCATTAAATCCAAAGGTACAAATTTTAGATTTTTTTCGTACTTGGATTCTGGAGATTTTTAAAGAAAATATTTGAACAATGAAACCATTCCAATTAAGGTAAATTTTTTGCGGCCTTGCATATTTTAAAATCGTGAACTGTTCATTAATATAATACTATTCAAACGTTATTCTATAATATCATATAAATCGTCTCGTATATTTTAAAGTCATGAACTATTCATTAATATAATACTATTCAAATGATATTCTATAATATCATATACATCGCATGTTATTTAACTTAAATAAAGCTTATATTTCTAAATCAAGAATGACAAATCTTTTCTGAAAAGTTATACGTATACTTGTATTATGAAAATACTCTCGTAATCTGTTATGATTTACGAACACGTTAATAAAAATATTTCTCCAAAGATTATTCACAACTTCGTAAATATCGACCCAACGTTCGTTAACATCTCTATTATTTTCAGAACCCATAGATGTAAATCAACCCTCTTTCGAAAACTTTTAATCTGAAAATCAAGGCGACACGTTATACTGCCCTTGAAACCACTTCCGGCCGTTCTCGTCGAGATTTCGTGACTGTCGAAAAAGTCGTGTCAGTTCGGAGCGCGCGAGACACGAACTTACAGTCACATGCACGCAAGAGTTCGGTACCTTAATATCGTCAAAATTCGGTGTAGTGTGGTTTGCGGGTCAGGGGTCAGTGGGGGAGATGGGACGCAACTCACCTGAGTGAAGAAGTAGTAGTAGACCTTCATGCCGCGATCGGCAAACAGCTGAGCGAAATGTATGGATGGACAGATGAAAAAGTAGTCGCCCACGATGTCAGCCACCATCCTCTGGTACATGTACTCGTCGTTGATGTTCTCCCAATCGGTGTACTGAAACGTTCAAAATTGTGTATTTATAGTTTATGCGGAATTGATGTCTATATTTAATTAATCAAATAAAACTAGTATTCGAATAAATTTATGTTCTGTCGAGAACCAAACGTAGTTCTTGTTTCTTATTAGTATAAATTTGGGAATTCAAGTAACTTTGCTCTGTTTTTTACCTCTGTAAAAATTGCATATGCTTTATTTACAAACACACCGCAGACCCCCGTCGTCGATTAGCACCATATGGGAGCACAAATATGGCGACGTTAAAAAAAATCGTATACATATAATTTTATCATAATAAATCTATGTATAATACTATTTATACCTATACAGGAGAAATGTATCTGTATATCCAAACACCTCCTAATACCAGAGACTCAAAATTGTTTTAGATAGCTTGTATTACTTTCTAATGTTATGCAAAGGCTCATATCAAGTGAAGAATTACAGAAAATACAATTAAATGTAGACAACATGTGCCCAATATTAGGCACACATTTTTTAGATCATCAAAATGTTACTATTTTTTTTACTTTTGATTGCATTTGCTAAAGTTTCTCAATTAAATTGAACCTTTGCATACCATTAGCTATTATAGTAAAATCTACATATTAAACGTGAAGTAAAATATAATATAAAAGAATATTTTAAGAATCAAATTTTGTGTGAAATACTCTGACTATGCGATATCACTCTTACTTAATTTGAATCCATTAATAATGCAGAATTCATCATGAATAGAACAACCATTCTAAGTGCTACACTCTTTCCCACTAAAGAATTTTCTTATTTCCCTTCCCCGTTCACTCAAACTTAATTCAAACCGATAAAGTATTTTTCCGAGTCGCTGCTAGCAAATCACCGGCGGGCCGTTTAAAATCTACTTGTAGCGTCGCTGTAGCGGAAAACTAAAAAAAAGAGAGAAAAATTGCCAGCAACGTGGCTAATACAGGGATTTCCAGTTTTCATGTTTACTTGAGCTAGTGTAAGGAAAGTTCAAAAGCGGGTAAGAAGCTGAGGAAGAAGCCGTCGTTTTTGATTTTTTTCAAATTAATTTATACGGTGACCCCGTTTTGCTTGTAAGATGAAGATGCTCGCCGATCGTTAGTTCCGAGAGAACGAGAGAGAGAGAGACAGAGAGAGAGAGAGAGAGAGAGAGAGAGAGAGAGGGAGGGAGTGAGGGAGGGAGGGAGAGAGGGAGGGAGGGAGAGAGAGAGAGAGAGAGTTTAGCTTCCGCATATAATGCAAGTGTAGCCGAAGAATCCTCACCACTGAAGCAAATTAAATTATCATCTACATCCTATAATTTTAGAACTACCTAAAGCCTGTAAAATGATTCGATTTACCAATAACACAAACAATGGTCATCACTGTTTACTAATGGGCGATTTTAACGCTCATAACAAACATTGGAATTGTCGCGACACTGATGCTAACGGGGACAGATTTTATAATGCAATTGATGCAAGCAATTTATTTTTACATAACGATAGTTCAACAACATATATAGATATCCATCGCAATATAAAATCTAATCTTGTTAAATTGTTCTTTCCACGTCTAAAATTGCCGAAAAAATTGACGTGAAAGTATGTGATTAGACTTGGGGTTCTGACCACTTTCCTATTTATGTAAATATTGACTCTGTGAAACATCATTATATAAAAAAAACATTCAAACTTAAGTCGATTCGAATCGATTGGGACAAATTTAAAAAAGAGCTTAATAATAACTACGACAAATTTCTCTCATACGAATACGAACAACTTACTCCTAGCGGCCAATATGATATTTTTGTAAACACGGTTACGCTAGCGGTTAAAACTAGTACTCCGACTAAAAAATATAAAAAAATAGTTGTAATTTTCAAAATCCAGTCCCTTGGTGGGATTCCGAATGCGACAAACTAAAAAGACTTCGCCGAGCAAGTTATACAAGATGGGAGTTAACTCAAAATCTTGAAGACTTGATTAATTATAAAAATACTCATCTTTGGTAAAAAAAACGTATAAGAGTAAGAAAAAGGAATGTTTCAAAAAATTTGCTGAAAGCATAAATTTTCGAACTGACACGAACTATGTATGGAATAAATGCAAAATTTTTAAAAACAGCTGGATTAAGACAACTCATCAACACGCGTCCGAAAATTTGCAGCTGTCGGATAAAATAGAAAACGCGCTAAATAAAATAAGTCCTCCCTGGGTACAAACAGATCCCGAATGGTTTCCTTCGTGCAAGCAAAATGATTTTTTCACCGTTCTAGACTCGAAAAACACTAAATCGGTACCAGTAATGGACGGCATCGATTTCGAGGTCCTTCAAAACTTACCTGTCAAATTCAAATTACTACTAGTTGACATTTATAATCTAATGTATAAAAAAAATGACTATCCACAAATTTGGAAACATTCCTTTGTCCATTTTATAAATAAACCCGATGGCAATAGCCTACGTCCAATAGCCCTCACACCTTCTCTATGCAAATTAATCGAAACAATCGTTAAAAATAGACTTCAGTGGTGGGTCGAATACAATAATGTTATACGATAATTCAGCTATTTTAACACTCAAAGTCGAGGAAGCCTTCTTAGAAAAAAAGGACATATTAGCAGCCTTCCTTGACGTCGAAGAAGCCTTTGATAATATAAAAATTGACATTCTTTTAGCGAAGCTTGCTAAACTTGGATGTTCAAAATTTCTTGTACAATTTATCAAATTCTTAACACAAGAAAGGTTTATTTTTACTGATGACCTAAACGATACGATTTGAGTAGTTCATAAGGGCGTACCTCAAGGTGGCGTTCTCAGTCCATTACTGTATATTTTGTTGTAGCTAATATTACTAATAATTTGCCAAAAAGTGTCATTACTTCTCAATTTGCCGACGATTTTTTCGATTTAGAATTAGAGCTCACTCCAAGCAAAACCAAATTTATCCACTTCAATAAAAAAAATCCAACCTGGTAGCAATGTAATTAAAGTAGATTTATTTTATTTAATGTTATTATACACAAAACCATATTTACTAGACCGTCAAAAAAATTAATGCTTACACGAGTGATTCACTGACGCACATCACGGCTATACATTTTTTACTAATACTGTTGCAGCGCGATGGCTTATGCATTATTTTAACAAAAAATACGTTATTATTTACAAATCCAATTAACGATCCCGTATTCTATTTTTCACAATATAACATGACACCGCTAATACGACATGTTTTAAATGCATAAAAGCTTCCTTCTCGGAAAAATCCATCGAATCATCCACGCGTCATATGACTCCTGTCCCATCGAGCTACACAAGAAAAACCCACAGCCCATCGTACTCACCAGAAAAAACGAAAAACCATTAATAAATCTCTGACACCGTAAACAAAAATAGAGCATCCAGATCGACGCAAATCCCCATCTCGTAGAATATCAAATTTCATTAATATAACTTGGAGTCCTCGCGTCATTTCCATACCTCGAATCCCTCCTTCCTCGCAGAAAAAGAGACCGCACCCCGAGAGACGGAAAAATCAATCCTGCACATTGTCGAGCTAGCGCGACAAATTTCCATTATTCCACGAGAGCTCGCGCGCGCAAGAAAAAAAGTCTCTCGCTCGCAGTTTATATTTCAATCATCCCCCAATCGTCGTCTCCGCTTAGCGCCGACAGGCCGAAAACAGACGGCGCGAGGTGCAAGTCATCCAATTTCCCGATAGCGCGCGCTCTGATCTCCTAATCATCGCGGGAGGCTTGCGCGAAGCGTTTTCTCTTTATACGTACGGTACACACACGCGTGTAGCAGTGTGCGCTGGTAGCGGTAGACGTTAAGCGGCCCTCTTAACAATGGAATTGGATTTCCCGGGGCTGCTGCCGACGCGCCGATATCCGGTTAAAGCGATTCGAATCGAAGGCGTCGGCGACTGCCATTGCTTGCAGCCTTCGGAGTCTTATTACAAGGAGAATGCGCGACGCTGCTACTGCTGCTTTTGCCGCTGCGTCTCTGTGCTCCCTTAGGATTCATCTTGACGTGTATCTTTCTCCCCCCTCCCCTCCCCTCTCTTGCACTTTCTCTTGTAGCTGTAGCGCTGGGTATTACAGAGGGGTGGCGATGGATTATTGGCTGTTTGCTTGTATAAGAAATTTCATGAATTTTAATGCGCGGCGCGGGGCTTTTATGTCTGCTTGCTTTGGCTGGATGTGCGGGGGTGAAATGTGATTTTGGTGGGTCGTAAGGCGGGATTGATACTTTTTGAATACTTGATGAATGGCAGTTTCAGTTTACTCGCAGTTTGATGTTCTTGGGAAACTTTGCAGGCAGCGGAATGGGGTGAGAAATAAACCTGAAGCTTTGGACGATCAACGGTAGCTGCAGGAACTTGCGGAGCAGTTATATATGCTAGCAAAAAATGATTAAGCTGAATATTTGTGAATGTGTGTGTATGTGTGTGGGTGTGTGCGTGTGTGTATGCGTGTGTGCGTGTGCGTGTGCGTGGTGCGTGTGTGTATGCGTGTGTGCGTGTGCGTGTGCGTGGTGCGTGTGTGTATGTGTGTGTGCGTGGGCGTGTGCGTATACGCGTGTGCGTGTGCGTGTGATGTGCGCGTGTGTGTGTGTATATGCGTGTATGTTTTGAGTGGGTGGTTGCGTATGTGTGTTAAATTAGAATTTAATTTCTTGTATAATTTTCGTGATGTGAACAATTAAAATCGACGTTATTCTCGCAGATGGCGCTAATTGGTAGTTTAAATAAAAAAGTGAATATATTTCCAATATCAAAGAATCTGTGATAGAGATAAAATAGAATTTGAATCAAAATTAAAAATGAGTATCAGCGCGATGTATTGTATCGTTTAAATATTATAGTTATAATTGAAAAAAATTAGTCGAACTTATCTTTAAGTTTTATTTTACTTCAAGTTCAATACATAAATTATTATTTTTTGTGATTGCAAAATAATAAAGCTCTATCCCTGGTAGAAATTAATCTAATTATGAACCAGAAATCGGTCATCAATAGCTATTAATAACTGATTGCTGGCTCGGAATGAGACAGATTTCTCGGCTTTTATTAAAAATACTAATCCTACATTGAACAGGAATGTTTTAAACTTTTCTTTTCGGTCTTATATATAAAATTGTATCTTTTGATAACAAAGGGCAAGGCTAAGAAAACTGTTACCTAAAGGAAAAGTGGTGAAAAGTGCCCTATAGATAGGGTACCTTGTCATGAATTTTAATCTATAATTCGTTTTAATTTGATTTTAATTGACAATTCCAAGCATTGTCGTCTAATTAGTTCCATATACAAAATAAATTATGAAATTACAGATAATTTCAGATACTTGTTTTTAAAAGTATTCCATAACATTTCTCACTGTGAGGCTAAAGTCCACCTCATTAAAACATAAATTATCAAAGAGTTAAAAATCTCTACTATAAAGTATCATCGTTAAGCTTTACACATTATAGCCAATAAACTCCGCCACCCATATACATTTTTGACGACTTAAAAGCCCCTCGGCAGTCGCAGAGAAAATTCTTAAAGCCTGGAAAAGAGTCGTTGTCGCACGCGCGCGCACACGCTATTTGTATATACTGTGAGGCCGCCTGCAATTTCAAAGTTCACTAATTAATTAAGCGTCAACGGGTCGAGAGTTACTCACCGTTTTCTCGCTACGTTACTCTGAGCTGCTACTGCGCGCGACCCAGAACTACTTTTAACTTTCCGGATCCGAAGCAAGTGTTTCAGATCATCCTTTTTTACCTCCTCCCCCTCTCCCCCCCTCCCTCTTCTCCCGCCACTCGATTCTCCGCCCGCGAGAGTATCTCGAATAAGGAGAAACAAATTAAACTGATCGCGAGTCCGCTCGTTAGGGAGCGGATGGTCCGTGCTTAAGCTTGATTTTGTGTGTGCAGCAGCTGCGAGGAAGAGCAGCGGGTTTTTGCGGGAATCGGGCTGATGGGTTTTTTATTGAGACGGCGGATCAGTCGTGTAGATACGTGGAAACACATTTAGCGAAGCTAAATGATTGTTTTGAAAACGTGGTTGGCTTTGATTAGTCTATCAAATCACTGTTTAAAAGTAAAAATAAATATATTATACACAATACATAAACACAACATAAAGAAAGATTTTGAAGTAATAATTACCATTTTTATTGTATATTGGAGACATACTCAATGTTCTACAAAAATTATTATATTTAATATTTATATTTTGCTCAGTGTAGTCATGATAAACAAAATTGTCTGTTTAATTAGCCTTTTATACAGTAATAGAATTGCATACAAAATTCTTATACTATTTATATATTTCAAAATGTACAAATGATCTTTAGTAGACTTTGTTATATGACTTTTCAAATGAAATATCAGTCCATTTACTGCTGACTGACCTGACTAATAAATATAAATTGAATAGATATATCTTTTCAAATCCTCAATATTACAGTAATACTATTATACCATATCCTGTTGGTTCAAGAAAACTAACTTTAGAAACTAGTCAATGTTTTTGAAACAGATACAGTAACGAACATGACAATTCCAGGTCAAACTTCAAATAAATCATTGGAAACTAAATATTGTCTTCGCCTTCGTGTAATACCTCTCTGAAGTTGGCACATTTTCTAATTAGATTATATTATAAACTCCTGAATAATTTGTTGCAAATTATCTGTATATTATTTGTAAAGTCGGATATTCTGAAGCAGATTACTGTTTAACTTCAGAGACGTTCGTTTATATATAATTCAATTTAAATTTTCAGTTCTAATTTGTTTCAATAAAAACTTCCTAAGGAAGCAAGACGTATCCGGTTCTATGTTGAACATTCAAATAGAATAGTTAATTCCAGACTGTGCGAGTTATCGGTTTAATTTAGAACGGACCGATTTGTCTATCGAAGAAAACGTTTATGTTACTGGGGTAACCTAGTTTTTGAACGAATCGACGAGTAGAAACATCTGTATAAAAGAATTCATTATTTCACACGTTTTCAAGAATGTGCAACTAATAATATTCTCACTTTCTAAACAAAACATTTTTCTTTTGCATACCTACTTTCACATATCGGAATTCCATAATGAAAATATCTTCACAAACGTATAAACACTAAACGCCTACACTCAATTGCCGTTCCATCTAATAATATAAACACATCAGTCCCTCGAAAAGTAACAACAAAAAATACACAATTTAGCAACCTATAAATCTCGGTCCCGGGGAGAGAAAAGAAAACTCGGCCGCGCGAAATTCCATCGGAAAACTTGCGAAAGCGAGCGGCTGAATCAGCGCGTACGATCAATCGCCTGATGTATACGCCGAGGCGCCCGACAGCCACGAGCTCCCTTTTTCGCGTCAATATCAAAAGGCCATCGGGAAAATGAAATTCAGCGGAAAACTTTCATCAAGGCCATCGCGATATGAATCTCCGTCCATACAGAAAGAAAGAGAAAGGGTCGACGAAGTTCCGTGCTGTTTCCGTTTGATCCGCAAAGTGTCATGTGTGCGTATGTGCGTATGTGGAGAGGACGGATCCGCGGCGGTCGTGAAATAGTTTCTGGGTGATATAAAATCGCGGAGGACGGTCGAGCGCAGGCTTCGGCACAATTCCGCGGCGTCTTTTGTATAACCGCTCATAGGGTGAGATCCGTGAAGGAGACAGGTAAGTAAAATGTTAAATGGAATGTATGTTGATGCTGCGGTTTTTTACATTTTTAAGAATAATTTGTTCGCAAAGTTTCGCATAAAAGAATAAACAATTTTAGTTATTTTAACTCTTGTTTTATTTTTTAAGTTGTAGGAAAGTTGTACTTAATACCAGACACATCGAATCCCAGAGGATCTTTAATATTTAATATTTTTTCTATAGATGAGCAGTACTTAAAGTGTTCAAACTTAATGAATTATAAAGGTACGATTTTTATATTTTTTGGTAACTACTATAAACTTACAACTGAGATAGAAGATGCACCTACATCGGACACTTATATCTTTGAATATATAGAGAATTTGTTTATAAGTAAAAGTTCTGTTGTTCGCTTACAATATTTTCTATGTAGTTTTTAATTCCAACCAATAGTATGCATACTCTGAATTCAATTTAAGATCTACAGAAATTACAATCAAATGTAGAAAACGTGTGTTCGATATAAATGTTGTATATCTTAAATATACATATTATAAAGATTTAAAAACAAAATTAACATTTGGACTTTACATATTTTGAAAATTTATGAATTACGTTAAATAAAGTATACGATTCACTTATAAACCAAAAAGTAATTTGTATAGTTATACAATAAAGAAAGATTCTCAGATCCCCATTGTAGAATACGTCGAGTATGGTAAGAAGACAGTATCAATTATGCGTCTTAAAAAAAACAAATGAATCCTCTAAAACACTTTGCTGCTTTCACTTTTAAGTAATCTAAACGATCATCTCTCACAGAAACACGCTCTTCCCATCGCCCTAAAAATCTTCAATTACTCATGACCTCAAAACAATCCACAAAGAAGAAGTAGAAGAAAAGGAAGTCCAAAATTACCAGCGCTAAAACAATCGATCTCCAGCACGTCAGAAGTAATTTACAGGCTTTCACGAGCCAGCCGGCAGCTGACTCTGTATGAAAACGTCCCTCGGAGACAACTGATTCGACTGTTCCTGCGGGATATATAATGGAGAGAAATGCTCGTCGTTGGATACAGAAAGAGAGAGGGAGAGAATAGGGCAGAAACTTCGAGGCCGCGAGGATTGTCCGCGCGGGGAGATTCGCGTCGCAGCTGGCGTTCGGCTCTTGGATTCTACGCGGGGGCAGCAATTTTCGAGGCCGCGTCGGATCCAGAGTCTGTCTTTATGTTATAACCCTGTACGTATATAGAGAATGGGGTATATCCTCGCGTTCGAGTGAACCTCTCGCGTGTTTCCGCTCGTATGGATCTTGGACGAGTTTCGACTGGCCGGACGCGCATTAAGCTGCTGCGGCGACTCTCTCGGCGGCTTTTTTGCGGTATGCTTCAAACTTGCCCGGTGACTTTGAGTGTCCTTTTACAGTGTCCTATTGTTAGAGAGAGAGAAGAGAGAGAGAGAGAGAGAGAGAGAGAGAGAGAGAGAGAGAGAGAGAGAGAGAGAGAGAGAGAGAGGGGGGGAGAGAGAGAAGAGAGAGAGAGAGAGAGAGAGAGAGAGAGAGAGAGAGAGAGAGTGGTAATACGTGTTCATCCTGTGTTTTGATGGGCGTATTTTTTTTTCTTTTTTCGGGTGGTTGATGTGGCGGGAAAGATGAGAGCTTGTTCTTACGTTTGGCATCAATGCCGTTTAGTACTTTTGTGCGTTTTGGTCATTGTACTAATGCTTTTATTTTGAAGTTTCGTCTTTTCTTTCAATTTTAGAAACAATCTATCGGCTTTCTATTATTCGACAAATTGTAATATAATATACAGAATTACTTATAAACCATTAAAAAATTTATGAAATTCTTTCGAATTACGTGGTTACTTTTTGAAGAAAATGATTTGCGCAATTTATCACAAAAGTTTGTAGATGATGCGGCAACTTAAGGACGCCACATAAGTAGTCGTTTTTCAAAATTAATATTTTTGATAAATGGATCAAGAACATCAGACGCTTAACTATGATACAAAGATATATTCATATAGAATTTAATGCGTGAGCTATTGATTTACATATGTTCAAAATTTATTAATGAGTTTTTATAAACAGTGAACTTTCCTAATTTGAACTGGCGAAAATTCGAATTTTCAACAATTCGATATTTTTTTTGGGTACTTGATAACGCTTGTTGACATAAGTTTTATACTTCATAATTCGTGTTCTCAATAATTTGAACATTTATTTTTATCTTTATTCGACTTCAAATTATGGAAGTTCACTATAATTTTATTAATCTACATATCCCTGGTAGAAAATTAATCTAGAACTATGTAGATCTATCTAGTTTGCCAAGGAAATAATCGAGGGCCTCGATAAAACTAGATAATTTTCTACCAGGGATGCTATGCTATTTAATATTTTAGTAAAACTTTGTTTTCTAAAATGTTAAACTTACGTTTAATAAACTGATTGAAGTTCAAATTAAATATTTGCTAATTAATTAATAATTTCATTATATGTACCTATGAAATTTATTTAATATAATTAATTAATTACTAAAATATATATATATATATATATATATATATATCAATTCACTAAAATTTACATGTTGATTACGTTAAGATACAAATTAAGTAGATATATGGAAATAATTTTAATTTGATTAAGGACATTAAAACTATAAATGTGTTCACGTCAAACTTAAATTCTTATAATATTATCCTCGTAAACGAATGCTCAATCCATATTTTGCCTTAATATCTTTGGTAACATTAATTTAACGCTCATTGCTTCAAAACAACAATCAAACATACCGTAAATATTTCGGCCGCGATTGCGTGCCTAATTTTCAATAAAAGCCCCGCAAAAAATCTCATTTTCCCGCAAGTGCCCTTCGCCGCGCGTCGCGTCGTACTCTAATCTCGGATTCAAACAAATTTCGAGAAAAGCTTTTACGACTGGGTCGCGCGGCGCGGAGGGCGTGGAGGGGGGCGAGGTATAAAAGTGCCCTTTCGAGTTTCGTACTTTACCTCCATTATATCGGTGACATCGTCCCGGACGTCTCGCAATCTCGCGACTCCCCTGGCGCCCGTAGCTGGTCCGCGGCTGGTGCGTTCAATGCGCATCCGCCGAGCTATAAATCGAGTTATCGCCCGCGAGGCAGCGACGTCGTCTTTCTTATACAGTATACTCCGGGACGTCGTATGGATCCGGCCCGCGAGCTGCCGGGGAGACGTCGCCCGGTGTGTGTACACAGCGCGGAGACGTGCTCACCGTGTACACATTGTACTGTCGCGCTTTTTAACGAGAGTTCGAGCGACTTGCGCCGAATGAAAAGTCAAACGTTTGCCGAGTTTCTTTGAGGGGGGGGGGGGATAGCATTTTTTAATGAAGCAATTATTGTTTTGTGATTGATTTCGGATGAGTTTGCCTGGAGGCGTGCAGAATAGCAATTATTTCTAATCGAAATTTGTATTCGTATAGGATACAGTTGGGCTAATTTGTATACTATTTATTGAAACTTCTGGTTTTCATTATTTTGTAGAAAATTTGTTTTAAAAACAAGAATGCATGTAAAAGATAGCCCACTCTTCCGTACTAATTATAGTTAAGTATAAAGTCGAGGAAATAATGGAATAAAAATGTAGGTTATGTAATGTACTTTAAGATCAAATTTGTAGTTTATGATTTGAAACATAATGTTCTACTTCAGTAAATGCTCTGAAATATCTGCACTGTTATCTAAATAAAATTTAAGATCTTAATTAATGTTGTTTCAATTCACCGCTGTCTTAAGTTTCAGGTTTCCTTGTATACATTTAATTATGCTAATATACTGTATGAATGAAAATATTGAATCTGGAAATGTTAATATTATTACGTATGAAAAGTAATTTTAATCATTAAATGTGCCAGGTCTGTTGCTAACAAAATACGCATAATTTATCACTGAAATCTCGATTAAAAATGTGATTCATTAGAGAAGTTAAAGAAAAAACGCTGGCAACTAATTTAGTATTGGCCTTTTTCAAAAAAGTATCAGTTATAGGTGATATAGTAATTTTAATTAATAATAATGGTGGCGGATATTATACTTAAATTTTGAAGCAAATGTGCTTGCGTATTTCATAAGCAATTACTAGAATATTTTAGTTAGATACAAAATAGAAGAAATCACTTGATATAGTTATCCAAAACAAATATTTTTTTCTAGCATTTTTTGCTTCCTTAATGAGGAAGCTTTATGATAGTAAAAAAAAAATTTTGCTAAAAACATGTTAGAAATAATTTTTTTATAACGTTTCTTTCATTTTGATGATATTCAATTTCTTTTCAATAATGTTTAATTAATAGCTTCTTTCTTGAGTATTATGCGGTAATTTTTGGCCATTCAAAGCGCTATTTTTATTTTTTTATGAAGATTTGAAATAAAAAAACTCAAGATTGATTGATTTGTTTTTGTTTTATACCGTTTTTCATTTTTATGATATTTTTGTAATGAATGAATAAATCCGTATTTTATAAGCTCGAACAAAATTACGAAAAGTTTTTAAGTACAAAAATATGCGTTTAATTCCAATAAGTTGTAAGAAAATTTTTTGTATTAAATAGTTTTAAAATAAAAAAAGATTGTAGAGCACTTTTTAGTTAATCAATATATTTTTTATGTTTTCTTTTCCAATACAATTTGTAAAGAATAAAATTAAATAGAGTTAAAATTTGTAAAGAATAAAATTTAATAGAGTTAAAATTTGTAAAGAATAAAATTTAATAGAGTTAAAATTTGGGTTGTCAATTTAAATGAGTTTGAATAGACTATTTTAAATAATTAAATCGAATAATTACTCTTAATTAACATTTTTAAGATTTTCATACTTATACATTATCATTTTATCTTAAACAACGATACTTTTTCATAATCTATGGTATACTTTTGCATAAATTTAAAATACAAAATTTAAATACATACATATATTTCGACATATTGAAAAGCAATTGACTTGTCATTTGTATTTCTCATCACAGTATTAAATAGAATAAATAATTTTTTTCTTATGAAGGAATGAATCTAATGACTTGAAAATTTAATGAAATATGGTTCTATATGAAACTAATATTCAGTAAAAATTTCATTTAATGAAATAAAAAGTATAACAAATGAAGAAAGGCACATTTTACATCTGGTCTCAAAATTAAAAATATTATGAGTACTTTTATCTGTAAAAAATGGATTCCCAAATACCATTCCTTCCTTGAAAAAATTTTTTAGAACCCGAGATTTAAAAACTTTGATATTTCGAAAAACGGCTAAAAAATTTAAAAGATTCTACCATATTTGCTAAATTTTGTAAGCCCCTGTTAAATATTCATCACAGATGCCCATGCAAAATTTGTTTATCTTTACCGCCGTATATTTTAGCAACAATGGGCTACACACACACACACATACACATACATACCACACATATACCACACATATAAATACATACACACATGCACGCATGCACGCACATACATGTACGCACACAAAAAATTTATGAAAACATTGCTTTCTCGTCGAAAGCAATCCAATACAAACATCAGTAATTTTGAATTTTCTTTTATTTACAGTTTGAAATTCATAATAGCAAACGAGATATTGTAATTTCAACGCGTGATTCAATAAAGTGATTCGGAGAATGTGAGTTCTAATACACGCTTATTTTATATTATTTATTCTATATATCATAATTACAAACTAAACACCTATATGAATGATTTTGACAAAACTGGAATATTTGTCATTACTGTGTCTTCATCGTCTCATGGTATTAAAAACCACAATAATTAATTGTAAAATATTAAAGTAGATGTACAATTTCTGGAATTGATAAAATTCTCATTTAAATTTTTGTCCGTATTAAATAGTGATGAATTCTGCCTTCTGTTAAAGCGTCATTTCCGTGGCATTATATATTGATAGGATTACGTTAGTTCTTGGATACATATGAAAGTGAAATATTTAGTTAAGCCACAAAAAGTCGGTGATATCAGATATTAATTATTTTTTGTCATTCGAGTAGATACGCGGTGACATTATTATAGTATTATAAACGAAAATATGAAAATTTCATGAATATTATATATTATTATCATAGCATATACTACGTTACAGTATTAATGTTGAAAAAAACACTCGATCTTAGGAACAAAAAGTCATGACTAAACGAGTCTCTTTTTCCTCAATTACAATTAAAACCCTAAGCAATGAAACATAAAGTCTAGTGTGCAAACCGTGCATAACAACAACAGACATTAATAAAAGTAAACCCAACCACTGCGCATAGCTAAAAAAAATACGAAGCGACTCCAAAAAAGACCAAGAAACCAAAGGAAATCCCATTCGTCGCTCTTCCAGCGTTACTCCATCAAAATATCCGTTGCGCAAATTCCATCAAAGGCACAACAGAGTTACAACTACTCTGCCTCCTCTACACCTAGAGCCATTTTCGCGCCATTTATTAATCCGCGCGCGTGACAGCTCGCGAAATCACCGTGAACTGTCCTGTACACTGCCGTGCATGAAACGAGCCGCGCGCGCGTAGCAGACGGTAGTCGAGCGCCGGGGGAAATATCTGCATAATTAAAAAGAGCGACGCGCGAAAAGACAGGTAGGAGAACGTGTCGGCGCAATGCAGCCGGAGGCTATCTATATACGCGCGCTGCTGATTTATTTTAGCGGTAAGCCACGCGCGCGCGCGCGCGCCTGCGCGTCAGCTCTCGAAATACAAAGGGTCAAAGGTGCGCTTGTGTTGCTGCATGCCGCGCGAATAATTTCCCGGGCAATTACTTTCCCGGGCCGCTTTGCTTTGACGCTCTGTGATGCAGCGGCCCTTTCTCTGTGCTGCGCTGAGCTGCGCTGCTGCTCCTCTCTTTCTTTTCCGGCGAGCGCTACTTTTTCTGCTTCCTTTTGTCTCGTCGCTCCTCTTTTTTTTGGGCGGGGTGGGAGTCTATTTTGGGATCTGGGAGGATGCGAACGGGAAGAAAAAGAACAAGGGACGAGAGAATCACCGGAAGTGCGCGGGTGCATTATTATACCCAGTTTTGCTGTTTTTCTTCTTTTTTGGTTTTTGCGTCATGTGGGTTATATAGCGGAGGGAGGGGTGGGGGGAGAAGAAAGGATGCTGCACGCGAAGTGGAGAGGATGGCCTACGGGTGTAGGCGAACTTCGCGCGAGCTCGCGAGCTCGCTGAATGGGCCTACGTGTGTACGTGTGGGCGTGGGAGAGTGGGGAGAAAACTAGTTCAAAGTCGTTCGGAATGGCTAAAGGTGGAACCGACGAATTCTATTTATATTTTAAACATTTTCTCTTTTATGCGGCCGTGGCAGCGAAATTTCAAGCGTACTTTAAGAAGTGCCTGTCAATTTCGGGGGTTGATCCGGAATACGCGTTATAGGCTGTCTGCGTCGTATACGTTTTTTTTATGTTTCTGAAGTTATTTTTGTATCTGAGGATTTGAGAACTTTAGCTTAAAATGGGATATATAGGAGAAGAACGAAACTTTTAGAATTCGTACATAGGGCGGATGCGTAAATATCAAATATGGGTAACCTAAACTATTTAACCAGAAGTGTAGATTAGACACATTACAAATTTATATTTTAAAGTCTAACGTTCCGCACACTTTTTTATAATTTTTCAGATACCTTTATAAAAATAGCATCCTCCGTCGGGGGTTCGATCGCAACTTTTTGCACACACAAGAATAATTTTATAATTCAAAATTATAATAATCTCTGCTTAATAGGTGCTTCCATCATGTAATGTAGTTCCTTAAATTTAAGAACATGAAACTGGTATTTAGAAATTGGCATGAATAACTCATTTAAACAAAAATCGAGCCAATACCTTATAAAGCCTAACTGACATTGAAAATTATGTAAAAGCACATTTTAACTTTTCTAACATCGCTGCCGATTGAATAACGAAAAAATTTTCCCGTTAGGAGTGGTTTAGGGTAGAATCAAGAAATTGCTTTTTATAAGTAAGTCAGTAAATCACTCAGTTAGAGAATCAAGACTCTAGGATTTTTTCTTGATACGAGTACATTGCTGACTAAGAAAAAGTATTGACGCTTTGTACGCATAAAAAATTCAGCTCTAGTTAATTTTAATACGTAATTTCTATGCGCTACGTTTAAATAAGCATTTTAAACTAACAAAATAAAATGTGGTTGAACTCACGTCTTTGACACCTCCGCTATGTTTTGCTCTGATTTTCAGCATTTGTAATCTTAAATTCATTTGACCGAATCTTTGTCTGAATTATATCTTATTGTTACTTAATATAATTTATGACGTAAAAGACGCAGCAACTTGAAACAAAACTATTTGTAGTGATAGGCACATTAACTGTAGAAATAACGCCAACATGATTGATACAGTACCAGCACGGAACATTACGATACAGCGCGAGCCTCGATACACTGCGAATGAAGCAACGAGAGGATTGATGCCGCAGTAGCACTAACTCTCAGGTTACATCGCTTCCACCTACAGTGTCCCCGTGGACCGCAACCGTTAGAGTCACTATTGTATACTATTTAGCTGCGTCAATATCGTTTTTCGTAGGGCATTTTGATCTACTCTGCTGGAAGTTTCGCAGTCATATGTTTTTCCGCCTATGTCCAGCTGGATTTAGGTTGTAAAAATTATGCAAATTTTATCTCAAGACACGAAGTAAGATAATCAGCCTCGATCACCCCTATATTTAAACCGAGTCTGTTTCATATTCGAGTTGAACGTTGATGATAACTGATTATACTTGTAACTTTTGCTGGATATCGAAAATATCTAGCAGGATCTCTGTAAATACAACACTACAAATCAAAACACCGTCTGTATCCAACTATTCAGCATGTGTATGTATTCTATATATAGATTCATTATAGCTGTAACGAATCGCATTTATTTTTTCTTTAATAAATAATAGAGCTATGCATTTAGATGATTCAAGGGACCATGACTCAAGAGTTAAAACATGATACTTTTTGTGCATATTTAGTAAAAATAATTGCATTAGAATCAGAATTAAAAAAACTTTAGAAGTGAATCAACAATATTTTACGACTGATCCGCAAATAACTAAGAACAGATTTCAATTATAAAAAGAAAAAATCATATTACTCTTAAATGTGCCATAAAATTAATATTGTATTTTAAATCATTATATTTTTACATTTGCTTTTTAATTTATTGTTGAATTATTATAAACTTGATAATTATATTTGAAACTAACAAAGACGCTTCTAATTTTGTAAAAGTCAAATTAAAACTGAATAATGCGTCCAGTTACAGGAATAATTATGGTCTGAAACTTTGTGGTCATGTGAAAGTATAAGAGAAGATTTAAATAAAGCTAACTTTCCGACAAAATCGCACATCTACAGAAGAAGACTATAATGATTAAAAATTCTTACTTAAAATGCACTCACTTAATATTTATTACTAACATTACAGATTATAAACCTATTATGACTGAAATTCGAAATATAGATATAATTTTAATTTTTATTTTAATACGTTTCTCTTCATATCAAAATCAAGCTTATAAATCCTTGATTTGTCAGGTTGTCACAGTCTTGATCTTAAGATACGGTATCTGAAGCAGTAAGAAATCACTCAACGGCAATCGTCGCAGCTCACGACTCTCGAATTAAATTTTACACCCATACATAGCTATCTATCCGCTCCCCCCCTTCCCTGTAGCCTCGAATTCAGTGTTAAGATGCAAATCGCTTGCTCACCGCGCTGTCGCGCGCAAGAAATCAGCAATTTGCGATGCAACAACCCATCAGCTCGCAGGCTCCCCGGTAAGTCGTAGAAACGCGCTCTCGAGCCCGGGAAAAAGGAAGAGAAACTCCTCGCGATTTTTCTCATCTAGCGTTTTCTTTTTCTTTCCTTCTTCGGCGAGAGAGAGAGAAAGAGAGAGAGAGCGAGAGAGAGAGAGAAAGAGAGAGAGCCCCTCGGCGCTTCTTACGCCGGTCCCTTAACGAGCTCCGCGCGAGCGCGCAGCGCGAAGAAACGGCCTCGTCAAAGCCTCGTGCCACCGAGTGCGCGCCCACGAAACTTATGCTCCGCTAACGAACGCTCGCCTATAGATATATATTCGCACGTGTACGTGGTAAGGAGAGAATGGGCCACAAAGGAACAGCTTTTCAACTTTTTTAGTGTGTAGTGCGATCCGTTTGAGAGGAGCAATGTTTACACGGCGAAGAAGGTCATCTGAGGTACGTGGAGCTCTTAAACTATCGTTATATAGATAATGAAAGGTTTTATATTTCAAAGTCAAATACATGGTATAGTAGTTACCCTGTTAGCGTATTTGAGAGAAATTCCACTAAAGTTGATTTGAATTAGATAGAAAGATAGGGATAAGTTAAAGCTGCGTTGGCCTGACATAATTGGTTTATACTACTGAATTTGAGAAGTGTACTTCCCAAGCGTCCTGGTAACGTTTAAATAAACATTATTTCATTTTTATAAGATATATATGTGTTAACAATTGCCTTTATGAGTCAGTAAAAAATATATTATTTTGTTTGTTACAAAATAATATATTTTTTACTGACTCATAAAGGCAATTGTTAACACATATATATCTTACAAAAATCTTACTTTTGTTTATTACAAAATAATATATTTTTTACTGACTCATCAAGGCAATAGTTAAGACATATATACACTGAAAAAAATTAAAAGCAATGTCAGCTTTGTGAACCCAAGCAGTATCTACTTTTATAGGTGCCAGCTACTTTTTCTCAAGAGTTCAGTAGCTTCTACTTGACTCCAAGTAAATTTTGCCTAATAGTACGACGCGCCCAAGCAGATGTTGCTTGGCTCTCAAATGGCTGCAACTTGAATACCTCTACTTGACTAACTACAGCAGTTATTGCTTGACGGTCGAGTTGGAATAACTTGTTATTTTTTTCAGTATATCTTACAAAAAACGCAGGATAAGTGTTGAAAATATTACGAATATTATTTAATTTTTACTGTAAAAATAGGCATGGTAAAACACAATATTTTATTTCATAAACAAAGATTCTGTTTTATTTCTGATTATAATTTGATAAAAAAATTATTATTTTACTTAGGAAAATCCGACGATAGAAGACTTTCTATTAATCTACGTAATTTACTGTAAAGATCCATTTACCTACACAGGATATTATAAATCGTTCATAATAAACCATATTGTTAAAATCAAGTTTAAATCTTCCTCATTCTTCGCAAATAAAATGTTTACACCAAAGTCAAATTCCCGCAGCTATTAGCGTCCCTTGTCTCCCCTCCGCTCGCTCGTCAACTTTCGTCATCGGAGCGCAAAATCGATCTCTCTCACCTCTTGGCCGAGTTCGCGGTACTTGGTGGGGGCTTCGACGTGAACATAAGAGGCGGAGAGACCAGCTCTTTGACGGTGCCTGCAGCCACCGATTAATTAAAGTAATTAGCGAGGGCGTCGAGGCGCGCGCACGAAAGAAAATCGCCCTTGCTACGCTGACCGACGCGGCGAGTGCCTAACTTTTCGGCCATAAGAGGGAGAGAGAGAGGGAGAGAGAGAGAGAGAGAGAGAGAGAGAGAGAGAGAGAGAGAAAGAGAGAGAAAGAGAGAGATAGAAAAAGAGAGAGAGAGAGAAAGAGAAAGAGAGAGAGGTAGAGAGAGGTAGAGAGAGAGAGAGAGAGAGAGAGAGAAAGAGAGAGAGAGAGCGAGGAAGAGAGAGAGAGGGAGAGAGGAAGAGAGAGAGAGGGAGAGAGAGAGAGAGAGAGAGAGAGAAAGAGAGAGAGAGAAAAAGAGAGAGAGAGAAAGAGAAAGAGAGAGAAAAAGAGAGAGAGAGAGAGACAGAAAGAGAGAGAGAGAGAGAGCGAGGAAGAGAGAGAGAGGGAGAGAGAGAGAGAGAGAAATAGAGAGAGAGAGAGAGTATACGGACCCTTTTAGTTCGTTGCTCTAATAAGTGCCAGTACCGCAGCTACTGAACTTTCTCCCGCCGGTGCGCTTTAAGCTTTGGACTTTTGGCGGAAGGCTCGGAGCGAACGGTCGTTCGCAACAATGGTGAATTTGTTCCGAGAGCTATTATGTGAAGTACAGATGATTCCCAGGGCAATTGCTTCCCATACTGCCGTCGAGGCCCTTTGCAGCGAGCGTGCGGTCTTCTGCATCCGCGCGCGCAGTCGGCGACTATGTGGATTTCCTTTTTGTTTGGCTTTTTCTTAGAGGAGAAAACTTTGTGGGGCTGCGATTGCTTATTGAAACTTCATAGTAGTACTAAAATATGTTATTTAAATGTGTATAGAAAAAGTATACTTCAAATTCTCAGATAAATTGAGTTGGGAAGATTTGTATCAATTATGTAAATCTATTCCATGGGCTTTTTAATTTGCAACTTAATAAAAAATATATATATATTGTATCAAATATTCAACGAAACATGTAAGCTGGATATCATAATTTAAAAATTGACTTCTTACTTACTCATGTAGTGCATCAGTTAGGATAAGAAACACCAACTCCTCTGTCTAAACTGGCTTATTATGTTTACATAATTTTTTTATTTCTAATTTTTTTCTAGTTTTATAAAATTTTATATTTTTATTCAAAAGTACTCTGCAATATCCAATCGACTTGATTATATTATCAATTTATGTGTTCTACAGTTTTATTTGCATTTTTTTATCACACGCAAGATAAGTGTTTTAAAAATGTCTATATGTACTTATGTATATTTCGGAATCAGAGATTTTGATGAATTTTGATTCAGCAACTTCGAAAACATGGAAATTCATCAAAATCTCTGATTCCAGAATTTACGTCCTTACAAAGCTTCCTATTTGAAAAAGTAACAAAACAAAATTGATGAAACATTGGTAAAATTTACAATGTAATTCACATCGTTTATGTAAGTTGAATTTAAAACAAGTGAGCTTTCATTAAATAATCGTCAATTATCTCGCGCAAATCTCGTCAAGGCGTAATAAATTTTAACACTCTTAGACCGTCCACCTCTTCTTTTCACGCAATTCTAGATCGCGAATAGAAAGATGATTCGCATAATATCTTTTTCGTAAACGGCGTCAACACTAGAGTAGCTTAAAATTGTGAGATATTGCACTTAGAATTTGTTCTAATCAGTTAGTTTTAGGCCATATAGGTAGATCAAATTTTTATTTGTTTAATAATATATTGTTGATACTGTTAAATTCTGTGTGATTATTTATTCTACCCTTATTATAATATTTAAAACATACGTATATTAAAATGTAATAAAAAACGAACTAGTATTTTTCAAACGAGTTATTTTTAATTTACTAATAAAATACGTCAGCTCTACTATGCCCTATTAAAAGATATTAAGCTGAATAAAGTTAATTTTGTTCTCTCTTCGATAACTTTCTAATTATGCGGACGGAAATACTATCGGATCCGATGAATTAAAAATAACATTTCTCTGATATCGCTAATCGATGCAACCTACATTTTGATATTTAAAAAACTATGGGGTCAAAAATTACGTTACACTCTCTTTGATAATTTTTTACTCCCACCCATTCCACGTAACGCATTTTCACTAATTTTCCTATGTCTTTAGTACACACCGTCACGCTAATAAAGACCCCCTCCCCCCTCCAAGTGTGACGTAATTTACGAATGTTCCCTTACAAGAAATTATAAAAAGCATTAGAACAATTTTTACATTTAGAAAATTATTTAGAACAATTTTCACATTTACGTATATTTAAATAATTTATAAAATCTATTTAAAGTTAAGATACAGTAAATGACATTATATCGTCAAACTATTCAGAAAAACTCATCTCTTCACGATTCATCTGTACGCACGACACATTCGCAAAGCAACTCGTCCACGGCGAAGCATACACACCGAACAAACCTCTCGCGCGACAGCTCGCCGCGGTGTTTTCGACAATTCCGGAAAGGTATAAGGTGAAACTCATATATACGCGCGCGAGCGAGGGCTTAGACACACATGGCTGGAGTTTGCGGGGGTCGACGAACAAATCGGGGGGCCGCGATATCACTTTATATTGCACCCCCGCACCTAATTCCCTGCCAAGGTTGTGCTGCTGCTGCTGCTTGCAAGTGCCTCGCTACTACCTATATATGCGCACGTGTGGTGTAGGAGCACGAGAAAGTTTTCAGGTTTTTGCAGTGCTCTTCTCTATCTTTTGCAGACACCGAGCATTGCACAGCCGCGGATTTACACTGGCTTTGGTAGTATTTTGTTATTTTATCGTGACGAGTTCTGCGTTGACACTGCGGCGAGGTGTTTCGCTGCGTTGTACATATATGATGTGTGTACGTGTATTACGATACTCGAGCGCTGCTCTGCGAGCGCGAACGCGGAAAAGTGCCTCGGTTAAATGGGGAGTTTGTTGGGGATTTGAATTTTGTTGTTTAATCCTTTAACGGCTTTCGTAGCAAGTTGTAGCTATGTTTCTTTTTTTATTATTGAAACTTTATTCATTATTCGAATTAGGATGTTCCGCAAATAAATCTTCCGTTAGGTGGTGTACTGATCATCGGTAAAAAATAGCTGCACCAACATATTGTACGCTACGTGTGAGTATGTACTTGAGTATTCGTGAAAACAAAACACATCGTATGTCCATTGCTGTATTCGTAATACGGCACCTAACGGGATATTTCATTGAGAATCATTCTAATTTATGCTTACGATAAGAGTGTTTTATCTCGGAGAAACAGATATTGCCGAGACTTTGGAAGGTGTTTTATGCTACCAAATAATGAAGCCCAGTACCCGTAGTTTAATACGATATGGTATATCCACATGGACTGTATGCTATTTTAGTAAAGACAGATACCTTTTATTTTGATTATAACTCTTCATATATTTACATTAGAAAACTGAATACATCTGAATATAAAAGTAGACAATAAGAGTATTAATTTGAGACCTGTAACATTAATATTAATTTGTTTTAAAATTATTATCATTCAAAGATAGTGACAAAAATTATTACGAGAATTCAAGAAATCGCAAAGATTAAAACTGCCTTGTATTTTAATGTATTTTTCATCACTGTCTTTGATAATTAAAAACTTTGAAGCTTTTCCCACCTATTTTTATACGATCTTCTGGGTCACTTTTATGTACCAGAAATCAACTAAAGCCTCATCAAAGTCCATTTTCTGGAGCCATAACACGTACGACTGGCGAAATTGTTTAAACAAAATCCTTTTATAATAAAAAGCACCTTTGTACTTTTGAATCGATATAATGACTTCCTCTAGGTATCTATTTTGAGACAAAATTTCTCTTATACCGAAGGGATTCTTCTTGTAAAAAAACAATCGTTTTCTGTGCGCTGTATGCACAGTAGTAACATTACTTTAAATTGAGAACCCGGAACGGATAACTCGCCAAGCGCTTGAATTGAGTAAAAGGAATTAGGGTGTAAACTAAACTCTGCCGAAATGAAAAATAAAAATCAGATTCTCATAAATAAGGTTCATCTATATTAACATTTTTGCATAAAAAATTTGGTTTGTTATACCTCCAGACTCAATTAGTGAAAACTCGTGTGCTTAAAATTTATACTAAAATATTAAGGTTTTACATATATTACATCAAATTCTTATTCCATTATTTTACATAGAATAATGTTCTGAAAATTTTCCAACAGTTTGAAGTCAAACTATTATAAATTGTTTCTACGATCGTGCATCGCGTGAACGTAGATACTAACATTTTTATTTGAACGTCTCCAAGTATTATTGGCCAACAATAAAAATAAACGATCCGTATAGTTCTTATAATACCTTAAAAGAACTCAATATTATGATAACAATATTTTGGCTCATTGATTAAAAAAGAGAATATTGCGTAAGTTTGAAATATTTATAATGTATCTTGTAAATTTAATAAACGCTATAATTCTTTTCTATACAATATGTCTTATATAATATGTCTTAAATAAGATATATGGGAATCTTTAATTATATATGATTTTCTATATAGCAAATAAATTTTTTCGCTAGTTTTTATATTAAATAATGTATTTTAAAATAAAGTTTATATTTACCTGAAATGCAATCGCCTCTCGTTCAATGTGAGACATATTTTTAAATATCGTATTGATGATCTGGAGAAACTTGCTACGATCTAGTGGGCTTGGATTATCCTTCTCGAAGTAGTCGATAAAGTCGTAAAGTATGAAATACGTTCCTGCAACAAAAACAAGAGAAATCGTTCACATTTTTCCCATAAGCTTGGAATACGGTCATAAAAAACTGAGTTCTTATCGCCGGCGATAAATTGTATCCAGAATACGTGGAGCATTTAAAATTGCTTTAGTGATTTAATACTATTTCTTCTTTTCGAGAACTAGTTCCTAATCCATCTCTAGTGTAACATCAATATTCAGGATATTGAAACTGTATTGTATTACTTAAGACTCTACCACTCATTAGCCCATTGAGCAAGTGGAAGGCGATTTTTTACAAGCAGATTACAACAATGTAATTGATTTAATGCTATCGATCGTGGAAACCGGAAAAACATGACTTTTATACTGTGCAATATAATTATCTTGAAGAGGTTGAACAATTTGGTCTACAAAACGTCGATTAAAAAATTACATTGTTTTACTATGCTTATAAAAACTCGACATCTACTTTCTAAATGAAACTATATTTTTTTAGATGCCTAAAATGTTTAAAATTACATACTTCATCTAATAACATAAAAATGGCAATGTATAAATATTAGTACACTAAATAACTATAGTTTTATTCTTATCCCAGATAACAAAAACAAACTGGAAATATCTATTTTTAAATTGCAAGATCGTCACAATCAAATTGTTTTTATCGTCGGAAAACAAAAATTCAATACTCTAAAAAAATATTGCGTCGATATACGCATAAATTCACAACCTGCCGTTGTCGCATCCAGCGGAAACCCCCCGGAAAAAAAATAAACCAGAATTTCCGCGAAAAAATATCAAACGTAGCATTGTCACGGCCATCTAAATTTATTCGTTATCAATATATCGGAACTCACGGTCCGAGGATCACGACACGCATGCTCGCTGCGAAAATTTTCCGCGGCGTCCCGCAACATAACTCTGGTATTATATCCCGCAGCCAAGCGAAACTCTCTCCTCTGCACTCTCAACTTCCCAACCTTATCAATGATATACCATCTTAAATTTCTTAACAGCCTCTTTCCTCAACTTACTTATCGTCTCTTCCCCGGCTTTTCATCGCGCCGCAAGCACGCAAGGGACCTCGAGCGCTGTAATCTACCGCTCGAACACTGCACCCTAAAACATCCACTCTCTCCTTCTCCCTCTCTCTCTCTCTCTCTCTGTCTCTCTCTCTCTCTCTCTCGGAGATTTTCATTAACGTGCTCTTTCCCAAATAAATTATTACACGCCGACCGAGAGCCAAAAGAGAAGAAGAGTGTGAGTAAAAGAGAAAGATAGAGAGAGAGACAGAGAGAGAGAGTCAAAAAACCGAAAGAGAGGGGACAGAATAAAAGAAGGTAGAATGAGAGCGAAGCGCGAGGCTTGTTATCTGAACGTAGTGCTCAAGCGAGGTCGCGAAAAAAATCCTTGTTTTCCCCTTGATGTACTTTGCGTAGGTGTATTATAACGTCCAACGCGCGGCACCTGCATTAATATTACAGGGAGAATAATGGCACCTTGGTTCTGCGTTATTTATCAACGTAGTAGTAGCTGCTGCTGCTGCTACTTCCTTGTCTCCTGTTCGCGTTTTGCTTTTCTTTTTATTTTGCTGCCGCCTAAGCGCGCTTCATTTTTGCTCTCCTGCAATCTTTTCCCTGCGAGGATTGAATTTCGCGAGGGCGCAGCAACACGCGCGGTTTGATGTACAGATGCAAACGTATCATTGGGTGAGTATATTTTCTCCTGGCCGAACGTGTGCATGTACATGCGGATTATGCTTCGAAATGTTTGGTTTATCGGGTGGGGCGTTCGTTTGTGCGTTTGAAAATTATCGTTTTACGCGCACGTATACGCGAGCAAAAAGCTCAGCGCTTTTCATCGCTCGTTGTTACGAACGCGCCGGTTAATTGTTGCTCCGATACGTGTCAGGGGCTTTTTGTATTTATAAAAGAAACGGTTTGTTAATTTACTAGGTCGGGATTTTGCCGTAAGTGAATTTATAATTTACGTGAAATTTCGTGTTTCTGATGACGTGAACGTGGCGTGGCTTCGTTTAAACAAATTTAACGATTTGAGTGGAAAAATTCAATATGTTTTCCATCCGTCGAATTTTCTAATAGGAATTAAACATGCACTTGACGTATACTCATTTTTAAAATATTGAAATGTTATAATGGATGGCTGATACTGGCAATCGCTTCCAGAATAAAGCTAAAAATATAAATCTAAATAAAAGTTCTACTGCCGCTCAATGTAACAAGAGAATATATTAATAATAAAAAGTTCCCTTGACGTAGGAGTAATTTAATTAAAGGGCCAGTTTGATTAACCATTCGCCAATTTTCAATCTGCATTCATTACGTTTAAAAATAGCTCGGCCCTATGGCTTAAAAAGTAATGCGCATTACCGTTCGCATGTCAAGCATATTCGAGTTGTGCCCTCAAATGGGTAATGAGATTGCAACGAGCGAAACATGAAAAGAATGGCCAAGCCTAGCCTTTTCTTTATGCGCTCCAGCATAGCACACATAATATCACGGAAATGTACTTCATGAGATTACAGGAAAAATGAATGATCCGAATGAATACAAAAGTATAACATTATATATTTTTTCGTTTAAAAGGTCATTTAAATTGAGATATTGTTTCAAAAGTAGTATATCATGTCATGTCCGTTTAATATAAATATCTATGTTAAAATAATGTTGGATTTTCTAGAGCTGCTGTAAAGAAATTATGAAATTTATTTGTTAAATTTAATCGCTTTAGAATATTTTACCGTATAGCATTCTTATTTTAAAAGTAATTTACAGTCAAACGTTAAAAATTAGTCAAACTTTGTAATAAACGCCCTTATGTAAATTTTTATTGAATATTGTAATATGTATTCTAGAATAACACCTCAGAAGCAACTTATAATACTTTAACATCACTGGTGTTAGAAATACTCTCTCATACGCTCTCATCGCGCGTAATCTCATTCAGTTTGAAAAAATAAAATCGAGACCCCTGCGCAAACTCTCTTACAGCGAGCCGTATTTTTTAACAATTCGCCAACCAGAGTCGAACACCAAATAAAACGAGTAAACTCTCGAACGGCTCGGAGTAGAAGAAGCGCTCAATCAAGCTGCTGTAAAAAGGAAAACAAAACGAATCGAAGCGTTCCGAGCTCGCGCAGCCGGCACATAGACACACACGCACACGTCCAACACACTCGTGGTAGATTTGATTACGGCAAATGTCGCCGAGAGTCGCTGATTGAAAGGGGAAAAGTGAAAAATAGATTATCTCGTCTGCTTTCTTTCTCTATCTCCCTTTCTATATCTATCTATCTCTATCTCTCTCTCTCTCTCTCTCTCTCTCTCTCTCTCTCTCTCTCTCTCTCTCTCTCTCTCTCTCTCTCTCTCTCTCTCTCTCTCTCTCTCCTTCTCGACTCACTTCTCTCCGATGCTCGTCGAGTCGTCGAACGCCTCACGGACGAGGACTTTGGGGTAGAAAAGTCGAGCTGCTGCTGCTGCTTGTGAGATTCTCATCCGAAACTCTTGGCACGCGCGCGTTTTCCTCGCGCTAGATAGCGCGAGCTACAGCTACGCGCTCCGCGGCAAACGAATTAGCCCTATACTCTTCTTTTTCTCCTTGGAGGCCCGCCCGCCGGCGGGCATTGTCCCACTTGTAATTTCATTTGTTGCGCGTTAATTACAATGAGCGAAGAGGGAGGTGGAAATTTAAGGTGGACGAACTTTCTTTCGTTTCTTTTTCTTCGCCTTTTCTCGTGCTTTCGTTCAAGTAAACTGTACGAGTGTGTATATGTGTACGATAAACTTGCAATTATTGATACTGTGGAGTTAATTCTGATGATTTGTTGGGTGTTGCTTTTGCGCCTGAGATATATGTGAGGTATTGTTGAATCTTTCAGTATGTAAAGTGATGTGGTTGATATTATGGACTGAATATGTTAAAATTTATTTATAGATTTTGAAGTGTTTTTAATAATATCCACTCAAGGTATACAAATAAATCCTTGGAACTTATAGCTTATATCTTTTAGCATTTTCTAATAAAATTTTTAAAAATTCTTGTATTATTGTTCTCGCTAGAATATTTTTAGATTATGCTTTATTTCTTGACGTCACAAGTAATATGAGATTACGAGATTACAATTAATCTGTAACTTTTATGAAGATTTGCGCGTCTTTTGCGTTTACCACGAAGACTAGCATTTTTCATGTGTTTCCAACGAAAATTAGCACATTTTACGATTTTCGGTAGAATTACCTTTTCGTGCTACTTTTATTTATTCGGGTAGATTGATTTTATCGGAGAACCCGACCATTTTTCGAGTACCAAAAGAGTCTAGTAGTCGACCCGAACTCGAGAAAAAATCCCGACCCGACCCGACGACAGTTAGGCATAACCGTAAATTATATATTCTATATGAATAGTTCTAGTCTTTGTGGAGAAATTGTGAAAAGTCATCGTAGGAAACTCATAAAAAGTGATAGTATTCATGAAAAACTATGAAAAGTGTTAGTCTTTGTGGGAAATGCTGAAAAGTGTTAGTCTTCATAGAAAACTATGAAAAGTGTTTCATCGTATTTTTGTGCATGGGATTGTGAAATGTGCTAATAAGACCCTTGTATTCGCAAGGGCCTCCGATATAATCTAATACGTTGTACTATTAATTATTGTACCAACGGTCAAAGATAGTGAATTGCCGAAACTCTGGCTGTTCTCTATTTTGACTCCATGTACTTCAAATTTTCTAATTTTCGAAAAATTGTTTATTTTAACAAATGCACCTTACTGTTAATTAGTAATCCGAGATGAACATTTGTGGTTGGCTATATATAACTTCATAGAAGAATGAGAGTAATATGACCAGGGCGTCTTTATCACGCATTATGTATACATACGCTTGGTATATAAGTGATTACGTTTCAAAACTGACCGTATTTCCGTCCTGACCATAACATGCTTCTCTTTATCACGCCTGTATTTTATGTTGACTTATTTATGATGCTGAAGTTTGAACTCGAGTTCCATGCTCAGTAATTATGTTCATATACTACTGATTACGTACATATCATATACTGCTCATATTCCTCAGCTGGTCATATTGCGAATCTGGCGTTCTAAATCTAACCATATTTTTGTCCTTAACATATTTCTTCCATCTTTCTGTAAAGTTCTTCTAATCCTTACTGTTCGCCGAAATGCTTTGCTCAATACTAGACTCCTTTACTCAATATACTCAATAACGTTAAAAAAATATAGAGGTCTTCTAAGCTGTTCTGTTTAAAGAAACACGCTGCTCAAATTTCAACCCGAGTCCTATACTCAATACATAGTAGATCAAGTTTTAAAACTATCTATTTTTTCGAACTAGCTATATTAGTAGATATATTAACTTAATCCTTCTTTAAAAATATTTAACCATTAGTGTCGAAAGGATCCCGTTACTTTCATTTCGACACATAATATACGCAATATATATGAGATTACGTTTCAAATTTGACCACATTGCTGGTCTGGATATATTCTAAACATGACCATATTCCCGATCTAATAAAGTTCTCAATAGATCTTTTCACCTTATAATATCTTAAAATACGTATTGGCATAGGTTTTGCATAGGTTTGACATATATTGAATCCTCGTTTACGTTATCTTGATTTGAGATGGCCATGGTTTCAAATTTGACCTACATTTATATCACAATCGGTCTATTATCAGTTTTTATAACTATTGGGACATTTGTTCAGGATACCGTAAACAACATGTCCTGCATTTTCAGTCAATTTCAGCTAAGCCCACATTCCTATCTCATAGAATGGAATCCTTTAAAAAAAGTTAAATACTTTAACCTGGAATGAGAACAGTTATTGAGGTTGATCGCCAATTCGTTAACATGGAAAATCTCAAGTATTTCAGATGTCGAATCGTTCTCCAGTAATTTTCGATATCGAAGGAATTTGTAGATCTGCAGCACGGAAAATTTCCGATAATTGAATGCCTATCAGATTTCTTTTCAAAACCATGCAAACGATTTCTCCAACTTTTATTGAAAACTTCATGAGCTAGTAACTGTATCCGCAATTAATTCCATTTGTGAATGTAAAATAATTTATGTAACTTTACCAAATATAAACGTGCAGTGTTATAAAAAGTTTTAAATCAATTATTCACATTTTGTTAAAGAAAAAACCAGTCGCTTTTTTGTGGATTAAGTTTACAATAATTTATAATATCCATTCATAAAAAATATTCTTTAAGGTAATATTAGCCTATACTGAAAATTGGTAAAAAAATCGTATTATTTTGTTTTTTAAAAAAGCCTATAATTATTATTATTATTATTATTATTACATTGGCCAGCTATTAATGGTTAGCAGTGATAATGCTTAAAAGACTGCAGTTCCTACATCTGCTGTGATCATATCCCCATCATTACTATGTAGTCCATAGATTTGTTCACATAATCACGCCATTTCTCTTTATTCTTTGCAAGGTTCATCCAATTTCCCTCATAGTATTCTATTTCTCGCAGATCCTGCCGGTATTATCATCTCACCTTCGTCTTGGTCTACCCACAGGTCTTGTGCCATCTGGTATTCGTACTAATACTCTAAGTGCTGTCCTATCATTTTCCATCCTCGCTACATGCCCGGCCCATCCGAGTCTTCCAGATTTTATCACTTTAGTAATGTCCGCTTTTCCGTATAACTTGTTTATTTCCCTATTGTGTAAGATTCTCCATTGTCTGGTTAACTCGACAATTTTGCCTCCGAATATCCTTCTCAGAACTCTGTTCTCAAATACTCTGAACCTATCCTCCTCCCGTTTAGTTAGTGCCCATGTTTCGCACCCGTATATGACTACTGGTATAATAATATATTTCTAATTTTGTCTTCCGTGATAGTAGTCGCGATTTTAGTAATTTGCCCACCGAATAGAGGCATGCATTTCCGGAATGCGGACTTTTTTTAATTTCTTTATGTATCTCATTATTGGCATCATTTATAGTGCTAAGGTATTTAAATTCTTCTACTATTTTGAAGGTTTTGTCTGACATCTTCAGATCGCTATACAGTGGCCATGTATTTCGTTTTCTATTCGTTAATTTCTAGTTCTACTTCTTTTGCCGTTTTTATTAGTATTTCAACGTTTTTTATTACGGTTTCCCTGTTCTGTCCGATTATATCTATATCGTTTGCATAAACTAGCAATTGCGTTAAGATACCATTCAGTATTACTCCTCCCCCGCTTTATTGGATGGCCCTGACAACGCATTCTAGTACTAAGTTAAACAGACATGTTGACAGCGCATCCACTTGTTTTAATCCATTATGGATTTCGAATGGTTCTGATAGGCTGTTTCCTGTGCGAACTATGCCCATGCTATTATCTAGACACATTTTTATTAAATTAACTTGTTGCAATTCGTTTAATCCTCTTTCTTGTAAATTGGGATTATGATTGAGTCTTTTCATTCCCTAGGAATAATCTCCCTTTTTCATACAGCGCGTATAAGAGTGTGAATTATTTCAATAAGTGGTCCTCCCCCTCTTTAAATAGTTCTGCTCGATTGTTCTACTCCCGGGGATCTGTTATTTATTAGCTTTTTGATTGCAGCTTGTATTTCGTTAAAGGTGGGTTGCTCGATCTGTGGTTCAGCAGTGTGGATTTCGCTGTAGTCCGAGACGGATTGTTGCTCGTGCATATTTAGGAGCTCATCAAAGTAACTTCTCCGCCTGCTTAGTATCCCTGCTATATCGGTTATTAGGTTCCCTTGTTCATCCTTTAAAAAATCGGAATTGTTCTAAGTTCCTTTCCTTATCAAATTTATCCCTGCGTACATTTGATGATAGAACTATGATCATGAACAATTATGATGATAGAATAATTAAGTATATAATTAAAAATTAAAAAATAAAATTATTTGAGGGAGAATTTTAACTCTATACAAAATTGACGGTTCTCTCAATTGTGTTTTTCATTGTGTATGATGTTCCATGCGCATTAGATTATATTGAATTGTTCTGAAACACTACATAGTATTTGTAAAAAATGTTTTAAAAAAGTATCATTTTTTATAATTTTAACTTTTTACTTCAGTAATATAATGTAAAGTTACTAATTTATGAATTTAAAGATACTTTAATCTTGTAATAACGTATGAAATATTTTCATTTGCGTACATTTTACAATAAATACCTTTTTTATAAGTTTGGCTTATACTTATACTATCAGATCCTCATTTTTCATTACGATCAGAAGTATTTCTGTTGGGAAATACTTGATATTACTGCTCAGAATTATGAGATTTCCATAAACCCGAATGTTAAAATGACAATTTTTAAAAAATCTGAATACATTCTTCAAAGTGTAAAGAACAAAATATATTGTTATCGTACTTTTCTGAAGCACTTGCATATTGATAAGAAACACCTTAAATAATAGACAAATTTAATTAAAAAAAGAACTAAATTGGATAGTTAAGTTTCTTCATATAGAATTTAAGAAAGCAAAATACCTCTTTGGAGGCCTAGGTACGTCAATAATGAATATGCATGGGGCAGCTTATATCTTAATTAACAAAATAGTTAAGGAGGGTTTGTGAAAATGATTTAGATAATTTAACACTTTCGGATATTTTTGTATAGACGTCGTAACACTGCATGCGTATATAAAGAGACTTGACTATACTAACTCGTGGAATATGATCGTATCGCGGTGATTGACGATTGAAACGATGAATGAGTGTATACGCGGTAATATCGAGAGCGACGGGAGCAATGACGAGTAACAAGGCGCAGGAAGTGGGTCCTGACGTCTATACTCTATAGTGAATCGAAATGTGCGGGAGACGGGGTCCTGACAGGTACTGATTATGCTGCATTATCAGTATCAGGCAGCTGCCTGCGTTCAGCTGGGTTTTTAAGGGCTGACCGCTGTTGGCGGCTTGCGACTGCAGCGTGTGTGTAGAGCATGGCACGTCTGCCCGAGGCCTGTGTTGGTGGGGGGGGGGGGGGGGGGGGGCAAGCGCGGTACGTCATTTGGCGTCAACTCACGCCACCCCCCTCTCATGAGAACGACAGCACTTCTATGTGTTTTCTCTTGCAGTCCACCTCTCGTGCGGATCGCAGTGCTTATGAAACAATGATCCACATAGGGGAGGGTGGGACAAGAATGGTTTTTTCGAGACAAGAGGAGGAGCATTTCAAAATAAAATATGTAAAAGTGGCATTTAGAAAATTTTAAGCATATGAAGTATTTATTTTATATAGCTTTATATAGATTTATATATTTTATTATACCTATATTCATGGGTATGATGGCAGTCGAGGTGTACATATATGGGATTATTTATATATATATATATATATATATATATATAGTTATAATCCCATATATACGTGTGCGTCTTTAAAATTCAACGAGCGGGTGTGTCACATTTTGTTATGATTAAATAGGTATTAATCAGTGAAAAATTTTAAAAATACAAAAATACAGGAGTTTAACTTTTCATAGCTCAGACATATCTTAAATACATAACAATGTACAGCGCAAAGTGTAAAATTCGTATAATGCAGCGCAGAAAGAAACTGTCGTACTCTCCCGCGCCAAGCTCGAACACAGAATAGAGATGAAAAATACAATAACGCGCGTGCCCTCTACCTCTCTTACTCTATCTGTGTTTTTCTCCCGACGAATGGCACATCAGTGGAAAATGCAGTTGTTATACAGGCGTCGAATCGCATTGGAAGCTCCGCGAGCTTACGTGCGTATACGTGCACGTGACACGTATAGCATCAGCCATCAGTGTATTATGCATGCGGGCGCGAGTTCTCTTTTCCCTCTCGTTTAAATGTGCTTTTGATCAGCAGATGAAGGTCGCGGCGAGGAAGACGGCTCGCAAAAAGCCCGGTTAAACCAGTGTTATCGGCTTCCCTGGCCACACAGTGCCATGCCTCTCCTACTCTCATGTCTCTCTCTCTCTCTCTCTCTCTCTCTCTGGCCATCTATTTCTTTTTGCGCCGAGCGCACCTGTCGTCGCGTGCATGCAGTATCGACGTATGCGCTGCCAAGACCAAATATAATATCCTCGAGCCGATAACACGGGGATTTCGCGGCAACCGTTGATTGAAATAAAGCACGACCTATCAGTGGATTTGTGCTTTCTACATTTTTTAAAAAAAGCAACAATTGTTATATGCGGTATTTATAAGTATCAAATTAAATTCAAAAAATAAAATTTATATTTAAGCTTTTCGATGATTCAGCAAAAGTTCAAACTGAATTTAAAACAATGCACAGTATAGTGTAAATCATTTGTTATTATAATGAAGGTTATTAAAATCATGAATTTACACTCGGCATAGAAGGAAAATTAATTTTTGTCATACACGCACGATTTTCGCGATTTTTCGTACTTCTACAGACGCAAAGCAGCTGATTGCCGGCCGGCGGGCGAAAAAGATTTGTTTGCCCACTCAAAACAAAAAAATTTCATCCAGCGGGCGAAAAGTAGATACTTTTCGATACTGAGAAAATTTTTTATTTTAAAAATTTTGGAAAATTTTGACAATTGTGAAAAAATTATAAAAATCTTGAAAGTTTAAAAAATTTTGGAATATTTCAAAAATTTTGAAAATTTTGGAAAAAATTGTTAATTTTGGAGACTTTTGGAAAATTTTGAAAATTTTTGATAATTTGTTTACGTTTACACCGATTTGAAGAACAGCGGCAGTAAACACCCGCTCTACAGGTATACAAAAACGCAAAGTCAATACATATATGACAAAATACGGTGTGGGCCTTGGGTGAAAAGATTACTTTTCACCCTAACTACACAATATACTATTTTTTTCTTCAATATGGCTAATAAATTTTTATTCTACATACAGTCATTTTTCAATCAAAGCTTTTGAATGTCCTTGTTATTTACGAAAAAGCATTGGCTAACTATACACAGGCGTCGCCCCTGCTGAGTGTCGAAAAGATTTTCTTTGTCATAAGCAACATAATAAAAGCTGCTGAAATATCGAGGACAATTGGAACAAAGAAAAAAGTATTACTGGAATTCAAAGTGACAATAAGACAATACTTTGTTTGGGATGCCTTACTGAAAGTACTGAATTTAAATTTTAAAAATGATTAAATAAGGCTATTTATTTTAGTTTAACGAGAAAATCCGTATTCATTTTTCTCTTCTTTCTTTCAACAATATTTTAAATGAAAAGTCAATTAAAATTCGAATATCTAACGACTAAAGTTATTTAAATATATTGAAATAATAGGTATATATTTTTTCGGATTTGCACACTTCAAAAGCAAATACGCATAGAATTTTCTAATAAAATTACCGTGAAAATCATACGTGTATAACGAACATGGGCTAACATGATTCAGGAAAACCTATCTTTTATTTTCATATTGCATATATAAGAATGCTCCTTGTTTGTTATGATATTTACGATATATTTTGTTCAATTGCATATACCAGCATTGCTGCCCTTACCCAGGTAGCGGGTTGCAGGTCCGACCTCCACCACCGAAGAATCCGTAAAGACATTTTCTTTAAATGTACTTGAGAAATTCGGACTGACGGAGATACGATTCCACGCCCCTTAAGCGGTTTTTGTCTTAAGAGGTATGCGTTTACCACTTGAGCCATAGACCGCCCCGTATATTTTATTTAAAAAAGACACTATGGAAATCATTCTAAATTGATATTTTTCTTACTGTTACATGTCTTCTTTTCTTTACAAGACTCGCAATTAAAAACGCAAGTATCATCCTCTCACAGCACCGAAGCCAACAATGAAAAAAAACTTTCATCCGCATTCAACGCCTCTTTATCCGCAACCCCGGCGTCAGGAAATCTCTCCGCGAAATTCTTACCCGCTACAACGCTTAAAAAACTTTCTTCCACCCTCAAAGCAACGAACAAAGGTATACAACTCTCTCGGGCCATCTCGAGCGAATAACTAAGGTAACCAAATATTTTTGCCATCTCTCTCTCTCTCTCTCTCTTTCTCTCTCTCTCTCTCTCTTTCTCTCTCTCTCTCTCTCTCTCTCTCTCTTTCTCTCTCTCTCTCTCTCTCTCTCTCTCTCTCTTTCTCTCTCTCTTTCTCTTTCTCTTTCTCTCTCTCTCTCTCTTCTCTCTCTCTCTCTCTCCTCTCTCTCTCTCTCTCTCTCTTTTTGGTGGACTTCCATAAACTCATCGTCATGGAAGCTTCTCCTCGCCGGACGCGCAACTTCCTTAGACAATTAAGGCGAGCCACGTTCCTGCTCGTGAGGAGTGGAAGGTGGGGGAGAACGAACAGAGCCGCGACATCTTCCCTCGTTTCCGCGATAGCGCCGGCAGACAGAGAGACGCGCCGGAAGTTTGCACTTCCTATTCCCGTGGAGTCGGAGCTAGCACCGCGCTCGCCCCTCTCCCCACCAGGAAGGAGAGCAGCGACAGAATCAGGATTCCGAGGAGTCAGGCCCCGGACCGAGGGCTATATATATATATATATATATATATATATATATATATATACGTATATATGCAAGAGATGCAAGCTAGAAGGGTTTAATGTCGAACTGGGTCAAACACATTCTCTCCTCCGCAGACTACTCCTCCGCCTCCTCTTGCTCGTCCTCCCGTGGCTTTTTCGAGGTGCGCGTACCGGTCTCTCTCTCCCTCGCTCTCTTCATACCACGCGTCTTCTTTCTCTTTCTTTGCAATTGTAACTTTGCTCGACGGAGTTCCATAACTATGCGCTTCGCCTTCAAAAACGCGTGAAGCAGTGAGAGAGAGAGATAGATAGACAGAGAGAGAGAGAGAGAGAGAGAGAGAGAGAGAGAGAGAGAGAGAGAGAGAGCGGAAGAGAGAGAGAGAGAGAGGAAGCCGCACCGGCAAAAGTTCTGGCCTGCCCTATCGTCCTTACTCCGTGAGCATTGTCTGTATGTGTGTGGGTGGTAGAAGTGTAAGTTAAAGACTTGTGTGAACGTACATGTGTACGTGCGTGAGGTTAGCTATCTCATACGAGCTGGTGCAGTTTTTGCGTAGTTCATAGAGCTCGAGTGTAATTCTAAAGAATTTATTTCCGGATCAGCTTTCGAAAGCGTAGAATACCGAAGAATTGAAAATTTTTGGGTTCTCCATTCAATTTTTTTTCTGTGTTTTTATCTGTCTGCTGGCAGCACCGTTGAAACATGGAATTCACGAGTTTTTGGAATACTTTCTAATTTACTGGAATATTCAATTTCCAGAAACATGTATGTAACAGTAGTTACGTAATGCTTGCAACTGGATAATATATATGTAGAGAAGGTTGATTGTCTTCAAGAACTCAGAAGAAAACAGTTTTTATTTAAATAGATGTCTGATTTATTAGTTCTTTATTAAAAGCTAGTTGTGCATCTTCGTTTCAAGTCTATGTTTAAGAGAATCAATCGATCAATGTAAATATAAAAATATCTCATATTATGAATAAAATTAAAAAGTAAACATATGCAGTGATCACAAAATAAATTATTTTATTTCATTGCATAAGTATCATTCTGCTGATCATGCGATATCATAAAATAATATATATATATAACTTTTTGTAGGAGAATACAGTCGAGTATTCCCCAATTGGGGATTCTCTTGTATCAAAGGATATGCAACAGAAGGAGGTCTAAAAGAGGGAAACATCATTTAAGTAAAAAATATTTTATAGGTTATAAGCGTCATGTTATATATATTAGCTATATCCCACATGTTCGTAATGGTGGGATCTCGCCAAAATTAAGTAGAACAGAGCTTGATGCTAAAGCTCTTAAGAGAAGGAAATGGAAATAATTGTATTACTGAATGCTATATATATATATATATATATATATATATATATATATATATATATATATATATATATATATATATATATATATACACAACATCTTGCTCTGATTTATAATAAATAAATTCTTAAACAAGTAATATTATTTATTATAGCATTAATAAATTTAGTAATTATAATATTTTAATAATTTAAATGTGAATAAGCACAATGTATATAGTAATATATTTTAGTAGTATTAAATGGATCAGATTTAAAAAAGATATAATGCTTTCGGAGATTATATAAACTAAATAATGTGTAGTAGCTATTTACTGATTCATACGATAAGTATATTATGCACTTAGTAAATGTCTGACCAAACCTAGTCATTTCTACTGTGAGCTACTAAATTATACCTCTACTACGAATTTCACAGCTCTCATAGTACATTTATTACTTTGTTCATAAAAAATGGAATTGCTTACACTTCATTAATCATTCTCATTCTACAATATGAACCAATGTGCAAATATTCTGTATAAATAGATGCCCATAGATTTATAATATTTCATCCGTTGAAGGGGAATGTATAAAACCAATGTCATTGTTTAGAACTCACTAAAACATGAATTTTAAGAAAAAGATTGACCCCTCTATGTGCGGGGAAGTTTGAGAAAAACGTCGTGAATATGCGAGAAAAATAAGTAGATGGTTCCGAGTACAGTCAGACTATATATATGTCTTTAAATGAGACAAATCCATCAATATTATTTTCTTCCGCTATCCCCGCACTTAAGGCCTATTTTTTAAAATACATATTAAAATGAGCTTTCAACGACGGCGTTGGTGTCAAAAATTCCCTCAAGGAGGCCACCATGGACATCCTTCTTTCTGGGATATTTATCTCTGTACATCTGCGTATAGCCGTCTGACATCTCTGATCTTACTGAAAAGTTCAGCATAATAAAGTTTGTAGCAAAACTGTCTTTGACTAAAATTTTAACTCTCGATAATTCGAACGCTAATAATTCGCAGTTTTTCCAATCCAAATTTTGTCCAGTCAAATGTAAATAAATATCTTGGTAATTTTAATAGCCATAGAGAGTTCACGAATGTAACTATCGTTAATTCGATGATTGCTTCTAAAAGTTAAAATTACCCGGTTAAAAAAAACTTTTTAAAAAATACTAATTTTTGTGAATCTAAATCGCTAATTCCAAACTCGATAATTTAAATTCTTCGTTAATTCAAACTTTTCATGAGTCTGAATCGATAATTCCAAACTTGATAATGCAAAATGTGATGATTCGAAACTCAGTAGTTCATATATCTCTATAATTCTAACTTTTTCCAGTCCCTTCAATATCGAATTATCGATTAGCGACAACATTTTACATCAACCCAACCCAATTTTATTAATTATTAAACTGGTCCGTGATTACCGACAGGCTCATAAATTCCATTCCTCTAAATCAACATCTATCAAATCAAACCGAAACAATCCATCAAAGAATCCCCGCTTAAAAAAAAATTGCAAGCGCACAATTTCCTCGCAAAGATATTCCCGAACCGAGACAATCCAGCCCTTAAGCAAAGTTCTCCCAGTAATTTTCCTCTTCCACACCTGTAACACGCTTACACACAGGCACACCTACGCTCGGGACCTGCTCTGAAAATCTCGGCTGCTCACAGCCACACGGACACACACACACACAAGCACCCACGCAATAGCCTCGTAATGGAGGCAGAGAGTGCAGACACTCTCGCGTATATACCGGCTGTAAAAACGCGGAAGGGGAGAAGGGGGCCTCGGCCGCGTAGGTTTATATAGGCGTCAAGCGCCGCTGGCCCGGGATTCCCTCGGGGGCGACGGCGGCGGCGGCAGCCGCTGAAACACAACAGGAGCCTGCTGCTCCTGCTCCCGAGCGACGCCAGACCAAATGGAGATAAGAGCCGGGGAATAAGAAAGCAAAGAGAGGAGCGGGGCGCGAGAGAGCGAGAGAGGAAGAAAGAAGACGTATGGCGCAAAGTGACTGCGCAATAAAGACAGTTCGCGCGCACGCAAGCATACGACATCGGGGCTTCGAGCTCGAACGGAATAAGTGAAATGCTGAAAAAGCCGAGTACAAGCATGTACGGGACTACGGCTGTACATTTACATGTGCATTTGAGTAAGTAGGTGGCCGATGTACGTGTATGTTATGTACACGTATAGTGTAAAGTCGCGAGAGCAGAGAAAGAGGGATTGGAAGAAGTCGAGAAACAGAGAATGATGGATGGGGCGGAGCGTGGCGCCAAGAGAGAGAGAGAGAGAGAGAGAGAGATCCGGATGACAAAGAAAGTTTGCCGAATGAAGACACGCGCGCGCGCACAGGGCGTCAAGAAGGTCGCGCCTGTCTGCTTCTCTCCTTTTTACGGCTCTAGGAACTTACTACAGCAGGGCGTGAAAATGCAAGGGAGGAGCACGGAGGGTGAGAGAGAGAGAGAGAGAGAGAGACTCGAGCTTGAGTTGCACGAAATGAAAATGAGAGAGACAGAGCGAGGGCGCTAGGCAGGTTGAAGTTGAAGGATGCAGCGAGAGAGATAGAGAGGTGGAAGCGTAGAATTAGAGTTAGGTAGATAAAGTCGAAGAGATGGATAGATAGAAAAATTGGGATAGGTAGATAGGTAGATAGATAGATAGATGGATAGATAGATGTGTATTTATTTTCATTAAGAGGATAGATGCACCCTTAAATTCAAAATTAATTCTTGACACGTTTTAAGGTAAAGGTGAATTGTTTATCATATTACTTCTTTTTATAGATAAATTTAACTATATATTGTATCAAAATATAACAGAAGAAATGCTTTTTTGAAATTAAATGTCATTAGGTCTCCTTCACTGGTCATAATGGAATCCGGTACGTGAGAGTCCCCTAGTATGACCCCCCTCCCAGTATGACCACCAATAGCTATTGGGCTCATACCGCTAGATGGCAGTACTTTATATGCTGGATTAGATGCATGTTATATAGATCTATTAAATATTATCGGAGGTTCTTGTTTTAAAATCACAACTCTGAAGATTTACACGAGAATAATGAAAAAGCAATTAATTTCCGTGTCAAAAGTTATTTCCCGAGGGTTAAATACAGGCCTTATATATAAGCTAATTAAATACTAATTATTTAATATTTGATATGATTTAAATTAAAATAGATTTATACTACATACTATTTTATAACTTTTACCTGCCTTTGGAGCACAATTTTTAAGCATTTACAGCAAAAAATACTCTTCTATAAACATTAGGTAGTCATACTGGGAGACACTTTTTCAAAAACTCAAAACGGTCATTTTTCAGTATTAAATTATACTTAACTCAGATTATTAATTTTGTCCAAAATTAATTTACTAAGTCAAAAAGGTCCATTCATACAACTAACTTTGAAATTTTCATCTTCACCTAGGTACACTAAAGATACTGCTAAAATAGCTAAGGGTGGTCATACTGGGGTACTCCCCTATACTTATTGATCCACCTCAACGATTTGTGAGTCAAAAATATCAAATTAAGGTTTGTAAGGTTTTATTATATTTAAAGTTCATATAGGTATGCGGTGAATATGAGAATAAAAATTATTGACTAAAGTTATAATTATATTTCAAGAAAAAAAATTTATAAACTGGAGATTTTTTACTTACGTGGACTATAAATTTATTTAATAATTTTTATCTTGAAATTCCTTCATTGGCTATATAACTAGGGAAGACTGGGGTATAACGAGCCACTAAAATACAATGACTCACAGAAATTATAAAAACCATAATAAATTAGATAAAAACTATAATAGATTTTAATTAATAACCAATTGAAGAATGCTATCATATTTTTATATCAGTGTTTAATGTATTTTTCTAATTGTTAATTAAACTCATAAATTACTTCGAAATCAGCGATTTAAAAAATATTTGGGGTATAACGGGCCACCCAATTGGGGTATAACGGGCCAGCGTTTTTACACTGTAGCTATTAAATTTCACACTCTTGCTATTAATCTATGGGTATGAAAATATCTGAAGAGAGAAGTACAATGTTTGTTTAATAATTTCGAAGTAATTTATGTTTAATCAATTTCGATATTAGACCAAGATATTTCAACGACTTTATGACTCATTAATAAAGAGAAAAATTTAGTTCGCTTTGCATGAAAGTTTTTGTTATTCTTAAGACTCTAAAATGACTTAAAATTTCTGTTTTATATCTGCTACCATTTCAATCTTTCAAATCATGAGGAGCATTGTTTAATTTTTTAAATTAATCGAAAATATACGGTTGGCGATTTAAACAGTTTGTATGTCGTTTTTACATAATCTACTGTTTATCTCAATTTAAAATTTCACTGCGCTGTAAAAAAATTTCTGTTTGGAGAAGGGTATCCATACAAAGAAAATAAATTTACACTATGATAACAAGTAGATTACGACGCGAAACAAAAATGTCGTCCCTTTTATAAATACCAATTACCGTTGAATGCCGTGTCCCCTTATACTCCAGTCTTCACTATATGTATTCTGAACACAATTAAGCCTTATATACCCGAATTTAATCTTTTTGACTTTCAGAATCCGATGAATTATATTACAGTTCAAGACTTAATAAGTAATTATTAACATATTTCAATGCGTGTATTTAAAATCTAAAGAGATTAAGCAAAGTTTACTTTCAAAGTTTCTTTTCTCGTTATCATAATTCAAATATACTTAAATATAATAGTACCATACTTGGGATATGCCAATACATACACATTTTGTTATAACTAAATAATATACGAGTATATATGAATCATTTTTATCCGTTAAAATACACTCACAGTTATACACTAACGTATACCAATATATACTTTTACTAAAAACATAGTCTATAATTAAAGATAAAATAAGATAAATTAGTAATATTATACTGTAAAGGAAAATTCTATTTTTTGTGTAATCATAATAATTTGTAATAAAAAGGTTACATGTTTAATATAAGTTCCAATGGTAATTCGGTAATCAGAAACTAAGCGGAAGTCGAGCAAATTCGACTCAATATGGTTTTAAAAATAAGGAAAAAAGAATTTAATTCTGGTTCCAATGACTCTTGTTCAGCACACACAGCACCTTTAGAAGATTATTTTTTCGGGGTGATGACTGTAGCATCGCTATATTCTAATATTTGGGTTAAAAGAAATTACTAGAATACGTTCAAGGCAAGTACTTATGAATGAACTTTCATTTGATAAAAAATTTTTTTATTATAATTATATATATTTATGTAGGACGCAATTGTTATTACATTTTTTTAAAAATTGACTTTACTATGTTTTTTACCGTAGTAGGCAGTACTGAAGCTCTTGGCTTGATTTCTGTTCGTCTATAAATCAAATCCACAAAACAGGGAGGTTGCCCTATCCTACAATTCTATACAGTAACATTCCGACAAAAATAGGGATATACGATAGGGGAAAAAGAACAACAATCGAGTAAATATGAAATAAATATTACACATAGACAGGCAGGTGTGGATGAGGTGAAACAGAAAAGGAGAAAAACAGAGCGCTGCGGGGATAGAATAAAGAAGTGGATGAAACGTGTGAGACGAATACATAGTTAGGCAGACGAAGGTGAAGAAGGCAGACGGACGAACTTGAGCGCGCAAGAAGACGAAAAACACACAGAGATAGGGCAAAATTGAAAGATACGCCGGGAGAAAAGTGAATATATGTACAGAGCGCGCGAGTTGGGTCTAAGAAGAAAGATAAACCGAGAGAATAAAAGACAGTGGGAGAGGGACAGGAAGAGCGAAAAAAAGAGAGAGAGAGTGCAAGAAGGTATACGTGGAGGGAAGGTGAGCTCGAGGTAGTGGGGGGTAATGCGATGGTAAGAGAGGCGGACGGACGGGGGCACAACGAAAGAGAGAGAGAGAGAGAGAGAGAGAGAGATAGAGAAGCAGGGTGGAACGGGATATACGCGAGGAGAGGGTAGGCAGGTAGAGGCGCCAGGCAGACAGGCACGACCTCACCCGAGTACGCCGCCTCCACCCCCCTCCTCACTCTCTCCCTCTTGGCCCCTACGTGTCCCTGCCCTGCGGGCTCACCCATCTCTATCGATTCAACACCGGCAACTTGTTGGCTCTGCCGCGGCCGCTGCTGCTGCCGCCGCTCCCTCTCCCTCTCTCTCTCTCACTCTCTAGTGCAGTAGTTTCACCTTGACGCGTGAAATTCAAATTCGTTGCCCCCCCCCCTGCTGCCGTGTGCAGTGCAGCAGCTCTCCTGGCGCTTCTTTTTGTCGCTGCTGCGCTCGAGACAGCGGCAAAAAAGGGTGGCATGAAATATTTCGCGAGCGCGCGCCCCGACGCTGAGCTTTTTCGAATTAAGCGCGCCTTTATGAAGGGCAGGCGAGGAGCTAGGGGATTTGCTCCGCTGAGTGAGCATTGTCGTGCGGAGGTAGAATGGGATGACTCTGTAACACTTGAGTTGGGGCTGATGATTTATTTCGCTATAGGAACTGTGAAGGCTTGAGTAGAGAGCTTGCATAAATTACAGTTTGAGCCTTTTAATTCGTTGAGTAGTATATAGTTATGAAAGAGTAATATTTATGAAAGCACTGTTTTACGTGAAATTTAATAAATGAAACAGAGTTGGACGTTTATGTAAATAAAAAAGAATTTCAAACGTGAGTCAGGTGACTATGATGTTACTACATCCGTTGCAGCTACGATAAAAATTGTAGAGCAAGTACGCCTGAAAAAATACTACGACGTCCACTCACGTGACATATGTTTGACAATATATTTGGTTTAAGGTAACTCCTACATAAATATGTACCTAAGTATAAAAATTTATATATTAATTTCTTCTCATATTATAGTATAAGAAATGATATAATATAAAAGAAGCACACTTCAAGTAATGAAGAAAATTTTTGCAGACATTATTTATTTCTTATTCGATTTTAATTTTAAAGGTCTCATTTTGTTCCTTGAATATTTTCAAGGGGACTTACATATATGAAAATAGAAAAATTCGATAAATCTGTAAAGTTACAGCCAAATGTTCATAAGTTCATGCAAGCGCTTTATACACAATCGGACAAAACCTTGTAGGTTTGTCAATTTTTTCCAATTTTTATATCGGTAAGTCCCCTTGAACTCAAGGAGATAAATGAGATATTCAAAATAAAAATCGAATAAGAAATAAAAAAGTCTGTAGTGTTTTGTTGAATATTTCTCCATCACTTTTACAACATGAAAATTTTTCAAAAAAATTTCTCTTTCATCTCTTGAAGTATCTTTCTTTTATATTGTATAATTTCTTATGTTATAATATAAGAAAAAATTAGTATATAAATTTTTATACTTAAGGTACATATTTATGCAGGAGCCACCTTAACTTGAAGTTTAATTATAAATAACTATAAAATAATGAAGAATAATAAAAAATCTACTAAATAAATATTAATTATAGTGAACTATTTATTGATTAAAAATTAAATGAAAAAAGATGCAAGTTCTCTATATTATTGTTAATATTAGTTTCATGATATAGGTATTTTTAAAGTAATTTTTACATAATTATTATTGTACAAAATTCTATGTTAACTCATTCTTGCCATAAATTTATTTCCATAAAATTCAATTTGTTATGTTAAAATACTTGCAAGCTTCAAATTGCTTTTATTATATACAAGTTTGCAGAAATTAAGACATGCGCTGTCTAGCAATGAAAACGCACATTATATTATATCGAAACAACTACTTATAGTTAATTAGTTAGCACTTAGTAACATGCAGTAACAAACTGTTACAAACTCATAAGGACCAATTTACTAAACAATATAATAACTTATAAAAGCCCGTCAAAGTAAGTAGGTACTCTTTATTTTAATCCAATAATATGAAGTGATAAAAATTATGATAAAACAATTTTGAATTTTAAATGACTATTAAAATGCCATATAATAATTACGACCCGTAACTTTTATGAATTAAATTTTGTCGTATGGATATTTTAATGCCGATAAATTTTGTGAATTCATTTCATCTGATTTACGTTTCTGACCAAACTCTGAATGAATGAACTATTCATCGTGACCTCCACATAATGACATTTTCCATAAATTACGCTATTCTGAGTTACTCATAAAACAACAAAGACTGTCTGAATAATGCTTCGAATGCATTTTTATCAATTAAATCATGACCCGCTGATTAATAAAAGTACTATAAAAGGATGTAGAGAAAATAAATGGTTAAACATTTTACACTCATATGATGGTAATCAGCAGATTTTGTATAATGACTATTATTACTCTGAAAGGCACAAACCCAAAAATGAATACATCAATCTATTTTTGAGTGTATACAAAAATCTTTTGATTTTGAAGAAAGGTTGTATAATACTTGTTTTCATTGTGTATCAATCTCGCACAAAATATTCGTAATCGTTAAAAATGGGTTACAATTCATAACGATAGATGAGAAAAAAAAGGTCATAGCACAATAAAAACAATCATCCTAGCTAAAGCAAATATCTCTCACCATGCTTCCGCAAATTATCGTCTCACCAATAGCAAACTCAGATCCTCCTTTCATCCAATTACCCCCTTCCCTCGCAACCCTCGCACACACCCTTTAATGAACGTAATAAAGAAACTTCATTGATGCATCGCCAACAACTCTATACGCATCGCGCAACGTTCTTCCTCCTCGCCGCGGGGACGCGCGACACACAATGGCTCGTCAAGGCCGACAAAAGGCTAACGATTGGTCGGCCGCGAGCGCGCATCGCGCAGTGTTTACGTCGATGCAGAAAATTTCGCGAGCAAACAGAGAGCGTCTCGACGCGCAAAATGCGCAAGCTAACCTGCAGAGAGAAAGAAAGAAAGAGAGAGAGTTAAGGAAGACAAACATCCGTGTGTACACTGTATAAAAGATGAAAGGACAAGCTGCTCGCTAGAGAGAGAGAGAGAGAGAGAGAGAGAGAGAGAGAGAGCGCGAAAGATACTCGACTCTTTTGAAACTCGACATTGTCTCGCTCGTTTTCTTCTCGGTAATATACCAACGACGCGGTGCAGGAACAGGCGACCCGGCAGACTTATATACTCCTGGAGAAAACTCGGTTCGCGCAGGATTTTGCACACAATGTTGCGCATCGACTCGAGTATCTTTCTCTCTCACTCGCCGGCGGCAGCGGTAGTTTGCCAAAGTAACAATGCGGCCGAAGCTGAAGCTGAATCTGAAGGTGAGAAAACCCCCGGCGCAATATATATCCCTGACCTGCTTTTCCTGCGTCGTCGTCGTCGTCGTAGTCGTCGTCGCTCACCCGCGAGCAATAGTGCGAGTGGGCGTGTTTGTGTGTACTACGCGCTGCTCTCTCTCTCTCTCTCAGGTTGCTTTGCATAATTCTTGCATTAGCGTAGGGATGGGAGAACTGCGGCGGGCCGTGTGCGACTCGCGTGGGTTGTCACGCACGTGGTGCGTACATAGCAGCTGCGAGGGCAGAGAGGTTGAGAGACGCGAGCGCATGTTTACCGTGGACGCTGGTGGTATTCGATTTTACGGAGTTACGAGAGGTGGCTATAATAAAAAATGTATTCGTTGCGCGATTCGAGGGTTTTAGAATGCTTTTCTTTTTTGTTTTATTTTGGTTTGTTGCTCGATATGTAAATGTATAGTGGATTGGATTTTGGATTTCTTGTATTTTATTGAATGGCGCTATTTAAGGAAGTAAATTGTTATTTAAGTGAAGTTTGTATCGGATTCAGATATGTGACTTTCAATTTGAGTTTAAAAGTTATGTTGTATCTCTGGAAAGGAGTTGTCATTCCGATGAAGATAAACTAGTGATTTAGTATTTTTTTTATCTTGAAGATATGACAACTAACATGATTATAAAAAACAGAAGTTGCTTTCTACATTGTATGACGCAATTCATGTGGGTGAATGTCCCAATTTCTACTCACGTCCTTATTTTTACTCACTTTCTATTGTTTATGTTATTATGAATATATTACATTTGTTTCTGGGCTAGCATAAAACTCGCCAAAATGTTCAAGCAATTGAAAATTATATTTTTTATGATCAGTAGATAAACCTAACATCTATTTCAGCAACACCGTTAGGAATTCTAACTATTTCTTTTATTAAATTTTGGTTATTGCTTCAAAACGAAAATAGTTAGAGCTCTACTAAATATACTAAAGTTGAATGTAATTTTAAAGTTCGACAGATGAAGTATAAATATATAACAACTTTGTGACTATTGAACAAGCTAAATTGAGTATCTACCTAGTATAGTACATGTAACAAAAATAGACAATTGATCATGGATGTTAACTGTAAGTTTAGACAATGTTACTTAATTGTTATAGTTTCGCCCTTGACTGAATGAAATAAGTAAGTCATTTTGAAAATAAAATCTAAGCTGTATAGAATCTCCAATACTTCAACTTTATAACATACTGTTCTCATTGCATTGTCGACGATTGATTTATAAACTGTTCTATCATTCATAATGTTTTAAAAATATTACTCACTATTATTATACACAACAGGAGCAATATTACTGAATATCATACACGATAAATCAATACTTTAATCTAGTAAATTCTGTTTTACTATTATAAAATATGTAACATTACCTTGTAAAAACATTATGCTGAAAAGTTTCTCTACAGAGGAAAAATAAGATCCTCCTCACCGTGGAAACAGCAGTAATCGCGCGAGAGCAGAAAGAAAGATTGACGCGATGATAAAGCGATTCACCGTCGACGAAAAATATATTTCCCTAAAGTCTATGCGGAATAACGAAATTTCTCACTGCGGTGTACACCATTTTTCAAGATATCCTTACCTCCATCAAGCTACCACCGTGATGATTATGAGCCCTACGTTTTAAAGTATTTATTCATAGTTTCTTTTCGATTTAGCAATTATTAACGGTCTGCCCGCACGAAACATTGCTTATACTACTATATGGATGGTTCCATGTCAAGTGAGCATGTCCAAAAATAAACATGCCTGAAACTCTAGAAAATGTTGGTATGTGTATCCAAAGTATGTGGAATTAAAAATGTAAAAACATTTTTAATCCCTCAGGTGTGAAGGGCAATTAAAGGTTGAAAAATGCAGTTTTTTTTAAATTTTGAGATGCTGCCAACATTGTTTGATTTTTAACTCAAAAACTAGGAACTTCTGGTAAAAAAGTGTAGGAACATTTTTTAGTCAAGATAAGGTAAGAAATATAAAAAAAATTTGATTTGACCCCTATTGTGATATTTTGTGATCTCATGCATTGTGATATATTGTGATATTAAGATTCTAGAAAAACGCCACAATTTTTTTCAAAATAAAAAATCTTAAAATTTAGTTTTTCATATTTCTTTTAATGCTAGACTAGTTAAAATATGGTTTCAAGCTTAATATAATTTTTGCAGAATTTTTAAATAGGGCACATTTTTTTGGTATTTGTTCTATATAAACCCATGCATTGTGGTGTAATATTCAAATTCTAGCTGATCGCCATCACCTTTCTCAAAGAAAAAAATCTTAAAATTTAGTATTTCATGTCAGCTTTCATTCTAGACCTTGTGCAAAATGATCTGAAGCTAAATATAATTCCTGCAGAGCTCGAAAAGGGGGACTTTTTATTACAGACATACAATGGAAATACCGAAAAAAAGTCCGTTATTTAAAAATTCTGCAAAAATTATATTAACTTTGAGACCATACTCTAACTAGTCTAGAAATAAAGGAAATATAAAAAACTAAATCTTAAGATTTTTTATTTTGAAAAAAATTGTGGCGTTTTTCTAGAATCTTAATATCACAATATATCACAATGCATAAGATCACAAGATATCACAGTAGCGTCTAATAATTTTTTTTATATTTTATACCTTATTTTCACCAAAAAATGTTCCTACACTTTTTTCTCAAAAGTCCATAGTTTTTGAATTAAAAATCAAACAATGTTGACAAAATCTCAAAATATTAAAAAAAACGCATTTTGCAACCTTTAATTGACGTTGACATACAACTTTTTACATAGTCTGGGTACACATACCAGCATTTTTGTAGAGTTAGACATTTTTATTTTTGTACATGCTCACTTGACATGGAACCATACATATACATCTGTCCTTTTTCTGTGAGAATTAGAAAAAAGACATAGTCTTGGTCTAGTATTTAAAATAAAAATAAAATATTTATAATAAAAAAGATTTACAGTAGATATATAAAACTAGTTGTAAATTTGTAACTGCGACGTTGTCAACTTTGACGCTTTAGATCATGATTGTTAATTGTCATATATTTATTCGAAAAATGCACTTTCTAGGTGATACTCTTCTCTTTCATAGGACTGTGTTTTTTAAGTTACCTTATACTTAAGCAAAAAATGCCTAGTTTTTTTTGTTATTTTCTTTTTTACTCGATATTTATGAAATTACAAGTTTCTGTAGTTTTAGGATTAGAAATTGACGGTACATTTATTACAATCAGAGATCAAAGGCTCAACTATTAGAATAGTACTTTTACAGCTTTGTGATAAATTTACCAAAAACCTGTATTAATAGTATAAAGCATGTTTATTGTAATTCAACGTCATTTAGAGAAGTAGTTTTAAATAGTCGTATCTTAGAAAAAAATATAAGTGCTGATACAAATATTAAGTGAGTCAGATACTATATATATGATTATTAGTAAATATTTCTAATAGTTTTATGTCGTATCATTTATGGTTCAAAGCAATAAATTAATAAATAAATAAATAATTAAAAAAGTACATTTTTATTACTTGCTTTTTCTTTCTGTTTTTTATTTAAAGCTGAGATACGACTTTCCAAACTGCATATCTTCGAAAGATGACTTCACGGCCAGGAGTAGTACATCAAAATAGTAATATTACTGATGTAGATTTACACCGTGCCTCATAATTCTACAAGAGACTTTTTACAGTGATATTTTATGAGCATCATCGACCGCGGCCTGTTTGTACGTGCGCTCGTGCGCGGCACTAGGTAATACGCCTAGTTGCCGGTGCACGGGAAGCGGAGAACTAACTTCGCCGGGGCGAAGCGAAGTTCGCGAGAGCGCGCGGGTTACCGCGCGTGCCCGAGCCCCGCGGCGAGAAGTCGGTCGGGCGAAATTTTTCCGAGTATGTGGACGTGTGGTCGTGGATCTCTGAGCTTCATTTTTGGGCGCGTAGTAAGGGCTGGAGAGGTGCCGGTGAATTTAGCAGCAGTCGCGGACGCGGGCTAAGCGCGACGGCCGAATGATTTACGTGACTTGAAAACCGCAGCGGAGCAAGAGAGAGAGTCAGAGAGAGAGAGAGAGAGAGAGAGAGAGAGATAGAGGAAGAGAGAGAGAGAGAGAGAGAGAAAGTGGAAGAAGTCTTTTTGGGGGGAAGAGAATGATGCGAACATTTGGAACTCTACTTTGAACTAGTTTGGTTGTGCTCACTTGGTAGGTGCTTCATGTAATCTAGGCTTTTAAAGTAAATGAATAGAATAAAATTTGTAATTATTATCATTGGAACGTCTTTCTTAAAAAATATATTTTCTAAAAGGATAGAAGTTAATGTATATGTATAAAATATGAAAATTAATTACAAGTTTGCTTATTACTAATATTATTATTACTATTATTATTATATTAGCCAGCTACTAATCGTTAGCAGTAATAGTACCTGAATGACCACAGCTATCATAATCTATATTGTCAGCTGTAATCACGCTTGTATTATCACCATGGACCATATAACTAGTTGTTGGGTTAAGTAACAAAAATTTGTCTTATATTAAAATAATGAATATTTCTGTAGTGAATTTGTTAAAAACAACATTTAATAATATTTCACTATGTTAGTACAAAATGGTTGGGTCGATTCAGAATAGACGTGCATAAATATATAATATTTTCTAAGTTCTATTTTCTGTTTTCTACTTTCACTTGAATCTTTCAATTTAATCTAATCATATGAAAACACCATAATCAATATTAATGTTTATATTTTAATCTATTTTTTACAAGTTTGATCTGTTATATTTATCATTCTGAATGAAATAAAAATAGGATAACACTTATTTTAAATTTTATAAGTTTGTCGTTATGTCAATTGTTTGCTTATGGGTTTTGATGTAAATAAAATAGACGATGTCTCTTAAATAATTACATTTTATTTATTTATTTATAATTTGGATTAACATGTGGCCTTGAGATAGCCATGATAAAAACTAATATATAGTTAAGGTTAACTACTTTAAGGATGCCGTTTACCCGCAAATTTACTTTCTTTACTTCACCGACTTACCTTTAATTATCAAGTGTATCTTGATGTGTCAGGTGAGCTCTGGATGAGACTGCAAAGATTGCAGAATTCATGTGTGAGGTACATATGTGGTGTTAGACGGTATGAGCATATCAGTCCCTACAGGAGTAAACTTGGCTGGCTCGATCTTGAGGGAAGAAGGGCGTATTTTGCGGCGATACAACTATACAAAGTTATTAACATGGGTCAACCCACGTATCTTGCAGCCCTTTTTAAAAAAAACCAGGCTCGGACCTCTAGTAGGACTGATTCTAGGGAGCTCTCGATTCCATCGTCGCGTACCGATACAGGGTTGAAATCTTTTCAATCTCAAGGTGCGCGCCTATGGAATACGATCCCTCGGCGTATTAAGCATTTGCCCTCACTACGCAGATTTTAAGCGACAATTCGCGACTATTTGCTATGTAAGTCCAGGGACATGGACCATGTACTCGTATATCTAATGTAGAATGACGCTAATCATACGAATGTTGACTATAATAGAAATTGAAGTTTGATAGTCACAAAACAATGTATTATTCGTAATGATAAGAATATGTGATAAGTGTAATGACGTGATTGATGTACGACAGATATAATATTGGGCAATATATGTAAGTTAATGACGAGCAATGTCGAGCTGTGATATGATTGACTATACTAATGATCTCTGTAAATATGTATTATTATTGAATGTAGTTTTATTGTTTATGTCTTGCACAAAATAAACATCTAATCTAATCTAATCTAATTTTTTTTTATTAGATGGCGTACGTGAAATATAGTAAAAAGTGATGTTATTGCACTAAAAATACTGTTATATGCCTGAGAAAATCCAAAAAATGCTTAAAAATTACTTAAAAATTAGCCATTTTTAAAATGTAATTGGCGATGAAATATTGTTTTTGGTGAAATATCCTCAGGTATATATGATCGAAGGTACATAATGAGGAAAAATACGTACGGATTTTTTTTAATCTCAAAATAAAACAACTGTACTTGTTACACCAAACAGGACCATGGAAAATCAATGTTTTAGTACTTTTTAAAATAATTGTAGGTTTGACATTGAAAACTTTTGTAATTTTGAAAAAACTTACGTATATTTCTTGCTTAACCCTTTGCGGGACGAATTTAATCTAAAAAATCGAAGTTTTTTCATCTTAAATTGTTTATAAATGATTATATAAACAAACATTTGTAACTTTAACCTCAGGATTTTATTCCTTAGGTATCTAGGATTATACAGAAAAATATTTGAGCAATATTGAGCTCAAACTGTCTAAGTTATGCACAAAAAACTGAACAAAAATAGGGTGCCACTATAGTGGCACCAGACCCGCAAAGGGTTAAACAATAAGGAAATACTATACATAATTTCAAGATGATCCGTCAAAAGTTTCATGGCCAATCCCATTTTGAATTTGAAGATTTGATATTCAAATTCTTAATTCTGAGATAATCAAGGTTTTATTAAACAGGAGAAAAGTAGTTGAATTTCGATTTACTGAAGTTTTATAACTGTTATTTAACCTTTTTATGTTCTTCCCCCTTGGGTATCTTGCTTTGAGTAGATTGAATGACTATATTGCTCTCTGGTGGAAATAAGAACTCACAATATCAATTTTCAACAAAATTCTGTAAATCCTTAAAAGTGTCGTATTATTTGGAAAAATTTTTTTGGGATATTTTAGTGGCATATTATTACACTTGTCTATATGTAGTATGCTAATATATGAAAATTGAAAAGATGAGTTTTTTTTTTATTTTTTATGATTTTTCGGTAACCGGCATTCTTAACTAAATATAAATCAGAATAAACTCATCTAACTGTATAATAATATAAACAACATATATTATATTTAATAATAAATAGAATATGAACAGAAATTTATGTACTTATAAAACAAAATCAATCTACACAAGAATAATAATTACATAATCATTTAGTACTTATAAAGGACTGAGCCTCTGAGAATATAGGAAGTGTACATGTTTTTAGTAGTTTTTGAGGTCGCTGGTTATAAATCTGGTGGTAAATTTAATTTGTTTGTACAATTTTGTCTAAAAAAATTATTGCAAACTTGAATTTTTTATATAAATTAAACTTCGGAATTGCGTATTAATGGTACAAATTATTAATAATTATTTATTATTTATTATCTAGAATAAGTAAAGAGGCATATAGTTGTAAGAAACTGGTCTACTGCCTGTATAAATTACGCATAGACTAAGGAAGTGTCGGGTATCTAAGGCCGGCGGGCAGCTCGAGCCGTTCATGATTTTGAGAATTCTATACTACCCATAGTTATAATTATCTATTTAATTAGGTTTATCTTCGTACTCGCATTCGCTTTGGTTTAAATCTTAAACAATATTAAATTATTTATTTACATAAAAGCTTAGATGGTCCAGGCTACCCGACACTCCCCTTATGCATGAATTTATATGGATCGGTCATGATCGTAAATTTAAGGTCGCAATTCAAATTGACGATATTATACAAATGCCGAAATTACAAAATAAATTTATTTAAACAATGTTGTTTTATAACAACTATAAAAGATTAATACACATACCCGACAAACCATTTATCGCACATACATATTCAAAATCGGAATCACGCGTGCCCCTCTTCAGTCAAAAAATAAAACCTTCGCAATATTCATCACAAGGGCGTGCGAACGGAAAACAGATGACGCGTCCAGCCATAGCCGTCGAACGCGCGAGCCGCTCTATTCCGAAAAGAAAACGATTTAAAGTCCGCGCGCACGCGCGCTCTTTTTTCCCCGGCTTCCGCGTGTCTCTTTTCTCGTTTTTAGCGATTTATCTTCGAGACTGACGCGCGCGCGCGTGCGCTCGAGTTGCGCCTCTCGCAACCCCCGGGAGATCGAGCGGCGGGCGAGGAGAGTTCCTCTTTGCGCTGCCGTAGGCGAACGATTTTATAAAAGTGTCACCGTAGGAGAATGAGGCGAGCGCGAGCCGAGCGCAAAAAGTTGCAGCAGCATCCTGCGAACTGTATGCGAGTTTACGCGAAGAGTCGAGCGCGCGCGGGGGAAACAGGAGGGAAAGTTGGTGAAGATTTTTTCCCGCGGTCTAATTGCCGCAATTGATACTGATGCGCCGCCGATGCGCGCGCAGTGGCCACGCGGCCGTGGGGCATAACGTATCTTCCTCTTAATTGCCGAGCGGTAAAGATCTCTAGGGGGAGGGGAGAGAGAGAGAGAAAAAGGTAATTGGAAATATTTTTCTGGATGTTTGTGCGGCAATTAAAATGTATTGCACGCCCGGGGATGTGCTTTTGTGTAATGGAATCGTTTCGAGGGCTTTATCCATGCTTTTTCTGCGTTTGTTTTCGAATGGGTTGTGATTGAAATAGATTAGACGGATGATGGGTTTTTGAGGCGTTGGTGATGGAAATATTTAATGAAGGTTTATTTTAATTTATTGAGTGACACTTCATTATGCTTTATTCTCATAACGATTCATTGCTGTGGATTTAATTTACGTAATTATGTAAATGAGATTATAATAGCCTTTAATCGTTTAATATTTTACTATTCAGTATTTAAAATCCTTAATTAGTATTCAGTTCATTTATTATACAAATATAAAGCTCCTTCATAAAAGTACGTTTTAATTTTAATTCTAAACCTTATTGTAAACGTTTATTTACATAATGTATTTCTATTGTGATTTTTATTTGGAATATAAAGTTTACATTGAAAAAATAACTTTTGATAAATTTGTATACTTTGTGATACTTAGTTTTAAAGAACTAGAAAATCCAAATTATTATTCATTATTTTATTATTCACCTATTCTAATTAAAGTTTCAACTTTTAAAGTATTTTATACTTTGTAGTACGTATTTTTAATGAAGTGAAGTGTCGAAAATGCGTTGGCCGTCCTAATTATGTTTCACGTTCGCATGCTTATTTAAAGTTGGGTTTTATGTTATAATCAAGTCAAGTGTTACATGTATATAGTGCAAGGTTTATTATATATATTAATTTCTGTATACTATAATTATTATGACTTAATTCTTGTTTACTCACATAACGATGAAAATGTATTAATGATTCTGTAACTCACCTGTAACATAAACAAGGATATAAATTAAATATAAATTAAGTATTCAAATAATAAATAAAATTCAAAAATGTATAGTCAAGTTTTATTTTTCATTATAATACCATAATACTAGTATTCTTGAATTCAATTATTGCTCAAGTTATTTTAATCATGCGTAAAACAATCTATCAGTTTGTGTAAACTATTTTCCTTTATCACGGAGAAAAATTAAAGAAGTTTAATTTGATAATGCCGATAGATTATGTTATTATTTATCACGCAGTCAAGCTTTGAGGTTAGATTTTTAGCGTATTTGTACTTTTTGAATAAATATCTTTTTAATAAGTTCGGCTCCTCATATTTTTCATTGAGTCATTAGAAAGTACGGATACTTTTATACCTTGGTTTTTAGTTTGATCTGAAGTTTTTGTAAAGGAATATCTTAAGTGTAAAATAGACGATTTTCAAGTAATTTTTTCTTTAAAATTTATTCGGTAACCTGGTCTAAATTTTTTCGAGATCATATATTTATGTTTATAAATAATCTGTATGGGTATTTGTCAAATAGTTGGACAATTCTTGTCCCTCCTATTTTACAAGGTAACAGGGCATTATATGAATCACAAAAAATAGTACTACAACCGAACTATCATAAGCAACAATCTGCAAAATTTTCGGGAATATCAAGTATTTTCTATTCTGAATAAGAAATAAAAAACTGTGTAAAATGTCTTGTCCGTCCTATGCCCCAAGCCTTAATTTCATCCGAATATACTAAGAAATTTAGTAATACACTAAATTTTAACCAAAAAAAATACACAGAGGGTTAATGTAAGTCTTAGTTATTCCAAAAATGATGCTCGACCTCTTGATGCGTGTATTCTGTTTATGTATGGTTGTTTCGAAATGTGTCCCCTAGTTTTGATGTCTCGTCCATCCCAAGGGCTTTATTCAAAGAAAGTTGTACTATAATATTCACAAATTAAATTACAACGATTCCTACTTGTAACTCTTATATACATTTTGTAAAAAAATTTACATATACTTATTTATTAGTACTGTTTTCTACAAATAATTAGTTAATGTTGCACTTCTATTACCGCACCTTTATTATATGTCTTGTATGTCCAGCGAAAAATTCTTTAAAGGAGAATTCAGTTTGAAAAAAGAATATTTAAATCGAATTTGTCGTTTAAAAAGACAGAGGAATTACTTTTTTCTTAATTTCATATGCATCTGGTGAATTTAAATAAATAAACTACTAAAAAATATGTACGGCACAAATGTCTTGTCTGTCCATCGATTACGTTAAATGTACTAAAACAATCGAAGGCGGTAGCATTGAATACGACAAATAGGTAAATAAACAACATTTTAACCTATTTAAGCGTAGATCATAATTGTTCATATTCTGTAATAAGCGATGAAATTTTTAATTTGTGCTAAACAAGAGATACTTCATGTAAGGTAATATATATCAAACAATATTAAATGATAATTACACTCTATTAATTCGTAATTTAAAATAATTGGTTATAAGAAACTTCCAACATTGTAATACTTTTTTAACTACATAAAAGTGCTTTTTGATCTCGCCCATTTTAATTTTCTCTATTTATATGATTAATATTATTACATCATATTTTTTATTTTCGGTTTCAAACTCTTTATTTTTTTGAAAATCATACTTTTAACTGGAGCCAACTTTTTTACAATCACCAGTATACGCTTTAATTGATTTTGAAGTACTTTAATTCCCATTCGAACCACTTCAAGGATGTAACCTTTCTGAACTTCATAATTGTTTAGATCACAGAAATAAATAAATTAGAAAATAACTGACTGTCTCAATTTAAGGTAAAGTGGTAAAAACTATCCATAAATATAAAAATACCAACTAATTATTGGAGATTGCAGTATAAATTGCTCCAGACTAATATCTTTGAGAACACTTGTGACGTGTATTTCGCGTCCCAATGTAGTAAAACACGGGCAGTCAATCGCGACCATATCACCCGTCACCAAAGCCGAGTATTTTATATTAAATGTTTATTGTTATTAATGGGGGGGGAGGGGGGGAATTGTTATTTATTTGTTGAGGAAATGAGGATCAGAAGAGTCGCGACCGAGGAAAGTCACAGACCGACACACATACACACACACACACACACCCATACCAGCGGCACCAGCTGATCGCGCCGCAGAGACGACCGATCGGAGCGAGCAACGCGGACGAGCCTAGACACACACGCGCACGGCACCAACACCACCGCAGTCTGTACGCGCGACCCTCTCTCTTTCGCTTGCTCTTTCTCCCTCGCCTCTCGAGGATGATGAGCCACTGCCTGCGCACACACACACGCGCGCGCGCGACCGCCCTCTCTCCCGATGCACGTAGACGCGGGAGGAGAGAGGCGGCTTCCTCGAGGCACACCATCTCGGCTGTAGCTACGAGAGAGAGAGAGAGAGATACCGACGCGGCTGTCGACAGCATGGGGAGAGCTAGCAGCCGCCGCGCCGCGAGCCGCTGAAGCTGCCGGTCTATCGTAGCGTAGGCCGACGCGCTTACGTCGCCGCTGCCAACTGTGATGGTCCGGCGGCGACAAAACCGAAAGCGCCCCATATAGATATACACTCCGGGGTGCCGCGCGTGTATATTTAGCGATTCATTTTGCCCGCGCCGCGCGGGCAGGGTGGCAATCGCGGGACGAACCAATAGCGATTAGCGACTCAAATTATCGCCGACTTGGCGTTGATTTTCGCATTTAAGGAAAATCAACGACAAGAAAGAAGCGGATTCAACAAGTGTGTGGGCTGAAGGTGTTCGAGAAGAAGAGCTGAAAATTTGGAAGAGATTTCCGCCCTCTCCGATTTTGGGCATTGCCTGCCCGGCCTTTAGAGCTGATAGATGTACGTTGCGAGCACTTCTCAAGTCTTTTTATAATAATCGGCGGATAGATAGTTAGCGAGGATAGATAGTTAGCGAGGATAGATAGTTAGCGAGGATAGATAGTTAGCGAGGATAGATAGTTAGCGAGGATAGATAGTTAGCGAGGATAGATAGTTAGCGAGGATAGATAGTTAGCGAGGATAGATAGTTAGCGAGGATAGATAGTTAGCGAGGATAGATAGTTAGCGAGGATAGATAGTTAGCGAGGATAGATAGTTAGCGAGGATAGATAGTTAGCGAGGATAGATAGTTAGCGAGGATAGATAGTTAGCGAGGATAGATAGTTAGCGAGGATAGATAGTTAGCGAGGATAGATAGTTAGCGAGGATAGATAGTTAGCGAGGATAGATAGTTAGCGAGGATAGATAGTTAGCGAGGATAGATAGTTAGCGAGGATAGATAGTTAGCGAGGATAGATAGTTAGCGAGGATAGATAGTTAGCGAGGATAGATAGTTAGCGAGGATAGATAGTTAGCGAGGATAGATAGTTAGCGAGGATAGATAGTTAGCGAGGATAGATAGTTAGCGAGGATAGATAGTTAGCGAGGATAGATAGTTAGCGAGGATAGATAGTTAGCGAGGATAGATAGTTAGCGAGGATAGATAGTTAGCGAGGATAGATAGTTAGCGAGGATAGATAGTTAGCGAGGATAGATAGTTAGCGAGGATAGATAGTTAGCGAGGATAGATAGTTAGCGAGGATAGATAGTTAGCGAGGATAGATAGTTAGCGAGGATAGATAGTTAGCGAGGATAGATAGTTAGCGAGGATAGATAGTTAGCGAGGATAGATAGTTAGCGAGGATAGATAGTTAGCGAGGATAGATAGTTAGCGAGGATAGATAGTTAGCGAGGATAGATAGTTAGCGAGGATAGATAGTTAGCGAGGATAGATAGTTAGCGAGGATAGATAGTTAGCGAGAATCATAGTGAAAAGGAGTACGAGGAGCATCGCGAGGCGACCACAGTTAGCGACGGTGAGTGGGCTGTAATTGTCGAGCTTCCCTCGGCACTTATAGAGAGAGCTTATAATTTAATATATATATAGTATATTGCCGCCATGTGCTCGGGGCAATGGCGTAAACTCGTTGGTGGTGTGACACCCTCGTTTTAGAATCAGTGCGCGTCGGGCCCGCCTGAAGATTACGAATAGTAGTGTGGGGATATTACGCGATATTCGAGAAAACTCGGCAAACGCGGTGATTTGGTCGTCGCGGGAGACGCGTGCGTGGGCTAGCGTAGCCATATTGTTGAGCGACCGGTAAATTGTGCGAAACTTGTAAATTTGGCGACCGTTACATATTGTGATTAATAATAAAGCCTAGGTACTTAAAGAGTGGGATTTGTGTAATTATTATATGATTATATATTCCTGATTTTCCACTTCACGGGACTTCCTCTGGGGAAAGGGACTCGTGCAGGACTAGCCGCGCTTTACCTGGCGCCCATTATATAAATATATAAATAAAAATCGGTAAAGTGCTGAGCAAAGTTTAATAAGTAAATAAAGTAACCAAATGCCACGTTACACACTTTTCACTACTTTTCCTTCGGACAAAAGGGTCAATTCTTTTCCTTTCATTTTATATAGTCCTGTTCTTTTGTAATCTGAATGCTTATATAGGCAAACAAACGGTTTATAATAAAGGATTATAACCCACTAATTCATGGGTACTGTCCTTTTACACTTCCAGTCAGCAAAAGTCCAAACCCACCTTAGAAACTACTAATAGCCGATCCTTCACACTCCGAATTCAATCCATCATCGCACTTCCAGTTCAAAAATAACCAACCCTCTCAAATAATCCGCAATGTCGCGCGTATTAATAAACCACCCCTACCCTCGCCCCCGCACTGCTACAAATAATCTGAGCTCGAGCCGCGCGCGATTCGTCGACGAATATCCCGCAGTCTTCCCTCGGTTATAGTTCACCGGCGTTGGCAGCCGAAAGTTCACAATATTCCCGCTTCGTATCGAATTTCATCATTGCACCGTACGATATTATTTGATCGATCTCGCGGAAATTGAAGCGCGCGAGCGTAGCGGCAATAAACGAACGAACGAACGCCGGCGCCATATTTGAGTGGATAATGAGGGGATGATGGACCACTTTCGTCGATCGGCGAACCTGGTACGGCGCACTGGCGCCGTCTGTGTATGTAGCGGCTCCGCGCGTATATCACATGTGTAGCCGCCCACGCGCCGCGCGGCAAGCGCATATCCGCCCGTGGATGTTACCTTTCAGCACAGCGAGAGAGACAGAGTGAGAGAGAGAGAGAGAGAGAGAGAGAGAGAGAGAGAGAGAGAGAAGGAGAGAGAGAGAGACAGAGAGAGAGAGAGAGAGAGAGAGAGAGAGAAAGAGACACAGAGAGAGAGAGAGAGAGAGAGGGGTATATCTTCGCGACTCGATTAGAATTCAAGATTGTGAGTTTTTACTGAAAATGATTTGCACTGTTGTGTCACTGCTGCTGCAGGGATGAGTGATACTTTATTTTTCTCTGATTTTCTTTTTGTTTCGTGGGGTAGGTGAGAGAAGTGGGACAGAAAGTTTATTGAAATTCTGTCATCGCGCACGTTATTGAATATAGACGGTGCGAAGCTCATTTTACACACCGGATATTTAATGTTATTGGATTTATCGTTTATTTAAATAGTAATAATTAATTTTTGATGTTTAACTAATTCATTTGCTAATGCTTGATGAATCCAAAGAAAATAATTTAGAAGTCTATGCATGAATCTGTGTTCATAAAAATATTCAAATTGGATAATCAATTTAGAATGAGTATGCGAAATTTTAAACTAATTGAAAACAAGATTTGTATAATTTGAAATATTCAAGTATTATACTATCATTATATTAAACTATCAATTTTATTATCACCTATAATCATGTAACGTGATATTACATTAGTCTGTCGAATCATCGTCAGTCATAATTGATAATGCATTCGGAGAAATTTCAAATTAGGTTATCATATATTCTGTCCATGTAATAGATTATGCACTCTATGAAAATTTCATTAATCATTGTAGTCTCTCATGTGCAAAAACATTAATATGAGCTAGTAATGATGTATTAATTTTTCATTTTCGTCATTAGTGATATTAGCTAATTCTCAAATTGTGATTAGTATGTTTGGTCGTTTACCAATATTACTTGTAAATCTTGTCCATAACTTTTAAACATCCTGGGTATTAATAGGTTATATCACCCAAGGCTCACTTTGTCCCGAGTAAGTATCATTTACGAAGCAGTTTCCTACAAAGGAATAGTTTGCACATAAATAGCATACTTACGGTACTGTTTTTCCCTTTAAATGTATTAAAATACAATAACATATTGGCAAAATGCAGTATAAAAAATATTTATAGATATTATGAAATGTTTAAGCAGGACCAAAATAATTTTTCTTCCTCATAGAGGAAACTTTGTGATGGAAAAAAAAAAGTTTCGCTAAAAACATGTTAGAAACATGTATTGAGACATTAGGAGTCAAAATACACTATTTTTAGAAAAAGTCTGAATAAGATTATGGCTACAGTTAGTTGAATTAACTGTTGTGAATTAAACTATCAATGATAAATCAGCACGTATTTTTTGAACTCCTAATTAAAAAGAGATATAGCAATTTAAAATTAATTTATTAGAACAAAAAAATTTATATTAGAACAATTAATTTAGATTGTGGCGAGGGAGGAGAAGCTAAGTTTCTATGAATTAGCAGTGGTTTTTCAAATACCTCAAAAGTGTTTCTATTTTTTAATTTATAAATAACGAACTCAATCAAGTTTACTTCCTCACATAGCTGCAGGCTGTTAAAATACGTATTCTCAAAATTTTTTGAACACTATATATCAATATAGTGAAAGAAAATCAAAAAGCTCTCTTTACCCCAAGTTTCGCTTTACCCCGGTATCCCCGGTAAATGAAACATTTATTCTTTCTCTTTTTTTAGAAATTTTGTTTCATTTAATCTTAATTATTATTATTATTATTGTTATTGTTATTGTTATTGTTATTGCTATTGCTATTGCTATTGCTATTGCTATTGCTATTGCTATTGTTATTATTATTATTATTAAGGTGAAGTAGTAATGGTAAGCAGCAATGAGTTTTCTATATATTTCTGATTTAGTCTTTCGCAATAGTAATCGTGATTATTGTAAGCTATTTTTCGAATATAGGCCTGCATTTACCCAATGTAGCCCTTTCTTGATTTATTTATGAATTTCATTTGTGTGGTATATTATCGTGCCAAGGTATTTAAAGTCGTCTACATTTTTAAAGTTTTGTCGAAGACTTTCAAGTCCGATCAACAATTTCGGGCTCTGCTCTGCTAGTGACCACGTACTGGGTTTTCTCTTCACTTATTGCAAGGCCTATTTCTTTAGCTGTTTTTATTAGTATTTCTACTTTTTTATTGCGGTTTTAATTAAACATCTTAATTAGAATTTTAATTTAAAATCGTCAAAAATCATACAAGATAAATATTGTTAAAAATATATGACAATAATCACAAATTTTAAATCATTTGTACAATGCGTCTTTTAAATATTAAATAATTAAATAAATAAATAATACTTTTGCAAGTATAGCAATTGTTTACGCAAATTTGACATTAATAGTATAGAAAATCGAGTACAAACTCATGCAATAAATAACTAAATAAATTATTCATCCTGTCTGAAAGTTTATAAACCCACGTTATAATCGGATTTGCAAATGTTTGTAAATGTACATTTCTGTAAACCGCTAACAACATTAAATTCCGTTAATTGTATCAATTTAAATTAGTTCTCTCAGGTGTAAATCGAATCCCCGTTGCATCATTAATACTTCACTCCACCAATTTCCTCAAAATCCAAAACAACCCTTACAACTAAAACCCTCCTCGTCCAATCTCCAAAAACCTTTCTCAAACGCCCTACATCGCAGCCCCCGAAACACGCGTCTAAAAATCGACGATCGAAAGACCTGCGCGCCCGAGCTTGCCTCGTGAATAACGACTTTGTGCCACACGACTAGTCGACTCTGCCGCCGTGCAGCAGCGCCGCGGCATCAGCTCATATGCAAGCATACATCATAGAACACACGTGTGTGCATGCAGAGCAGATCGCGCGCACGAGGAGAGAAACGCGGAAGATGAAGAAGGATGATCGAAATCGCGCGCGCGCGCGCCCGGCAGGGGGGCATCGATCGCGCCGGGCAATTCCATTTCCCGTCATTGCCGCCTCGCTCAAAGCGTGCGCCCCGAAGATTTGTCCGATAGGCACTTGTATTCCGGACGCGACGTGTAGGTACTCTCTCCTCTATCTCTCACTTTCTATCTCTCTCTCTCTTTCTCTCTCCCTCTCTCTCTCTTTCGTTTTTCTACATCGTCGCTGCAACGCTGGAGTGGAAACTCGAGTAAGAGGAAGAAGAAGAAGAAGAGAAGGCTCGTGATAACAAGTTCAGAGGGAAGAAAAAGATGGGGAGGAGCGGAGGATAGAGGTATACAGAGCGTGATTGCAAAAGTAAGTTTGCTCCTTGGGGGATCTAATTATGTGTAATTGATTTTTTTTTCTCCTGAATTTATTATACTTTGAAGTTGGATAAGTTATTGATAATGTAGCTTGTAAAGGCTTGTTAGGCGAGTTTGCGCTTTGTGTTGGTTAAGGATATTGTATTACGTAATCATCCATTTCTTTTCTTTATGAAAGGAATGTCTAAAAGGGAAAGTTTTATTTAGATTCGAGAGAAAATCAAGCTTACGTTTTTCAAATATGAAAAATATATTTTTTTACACGTAAATAAGTAAAGCAAAGGTTTTCCTTAAATAGTATTTCAATTGTATTTGAAACTAGAATGACAGTATAAAAGTGGAATATTTAACTACATTTCTTTAAATACATTAAGTAGATTACATCCGGGAACAGGAAAGACCATTTTTTTATAGATTAACTATATTAAAAAATTCAAATACTATAAAACATAATACGTTGATTACATAAAGAAATAATAAATTTATTTTTTATTTGGGTTTGTTATTTGGGTGACGTAGTTTTGTTTATTATCTTCTTCAGTTTTACAGATAATCGTAAAAACTCAAAAAAATTAAAGGTTATAAATCATAATCTATAAGAATATTAAAGACGTTAGTTTCTATTTACTATTTATGTTATAATTCTACTTTATAAGACTAAATCAATAATTATTAATGATAATATTGTTCCCCAAAATATGTTTTATACATAGTATGCACTAGTCACTATCATCTAAAGTACAATACGACCCGCACCAAAATAACATTTTTCAAAGTTCGACCGTACCAATCCATCCACGCTGCTCTCTCAATCCCTACTAGTGCGAATCCTCAAAAAGGCGCAAAATATCCCATAATCATCCGCGTAGACGACCAAAGAGCAGCCAGCCAGCCAGTCCAGAAAAGACACCCAAAAGGAAAACGGCAAAAGAGGCGAGAGCGAGACATAGATAGAGGATAATGGAAGCATTTAGATAGGAAGAAAAGAAAAACGCGCGGAAAACTACGCGCGCGCGCGCGCCCGAGCTAGGAGAAAGAAGACCAGTAGAGCGCGCGAGAATCCCGAGCAGAACGTGCGGGGAAAGCCTGATTCTCCTCGCCTATAGCGCCCCTCGCGGACATCGTACCCGCGCGCTCGGGGGGAGGGGGGGGGTAAAGAAGAAGTTACGCGGCCGAGAGGTGTAAAGCTTCTCCGTGCGCACCCTTCCTTATACGTACACACACGTGCTCTTGGCTATATACCTTTGCCTCATCCTCCCCCCTTTCTCTTTTCTATACACGCAAGAGTCGAGTAGTGAGTCTGTGTGGTGGAGGGGGGGGGGGGGGGGGGCGGGGGTTGCGGCCGACGAACTTGTGCGCCACGCCAAGTTTATGCCGTGATACGCCAGCGGCCCATACGGCTGCACCCTACGACCGACCGGCCATCCATCAGAAGGTCGGCGCGCTGAATTTTATGCGCGGTGGGCGCTTGTTCCTTATCTGCACTTCGGCTTCTTCTTCTTCTTCCTCTTCTTCTTCTTCTTCTTCTTCGTGGTTTGGTTGCTTTTTTGAGGGGGACGGGAGGGATGTGCAGTGTGTTTATCGACGTTTTTACGGCCGGATTTTAGCGGGAATTTGTGTACACTTGGTTTGGAGAAAAATTCCGGCTAGTTTTTGGGGAATTTGTGGTTTCTTCGTGGGTTAAGAAATATAGTATGCACAGGAGTAGAATCGTCAATTAATAGCGAATAAATAGAATTTATTTCTATCAGGGATTTAGCGTTATCTAATATGAGGTATATTTCGTACTACTTTCTTAAATAGGTGATTTTTAAAAAGGCTGCGTTTTTAATGTAATCACGTGATAATTTTAGTGTATAATTTGGTGTCTAAATGTGGTTTCGCGATGATTACAAAAATACACACTACAAAAGGATACACTTTCCATCATGAAATAAAGGTGAAAGCGAACATTTTGTAACAAAGATAAAGGAAGAGATGTGTTTTATAAGTAAATACAAGTTGTTCCAATTTATAATTTAAAAAAATTAAAAAGACTACAACTTTCCAAAAAAATGTTGTTTTTTCTTAGTTTTCAGACAGCCACGGTGTTTATACTATCACGTAAAGTAACACAAATGGAAGATTGATTTCAGAATACAGTTTTTGGAAATCACTCATTTGCTTTTATAAATTGTGCATATAGTTTTTAACATAAAACTTGATTTGCATGACGAAAACACTGAAAAATTTACGTTAATTGATACTTACATAGATTTTCCTTTCTGCTTCTTTTTATCATAACCTGATCAAGAAACTTTACACATATCAAGTAGAATTTTTTTTAAAACGTAAATTTGCTACTTACAGTGTAAACCAACTAGAGAGTAATCAAAATTTCTAATTAATTTGTCGTATTTCATAAAGTTCTGTCTTTATAATGTTTGTAATAACTACTGGTTTTAGAAGCTACCTTCTTTTATGCAGAAACTTCTTTTTAAATATTTCGATTAAGTGTAAATCTGCAATTATGTGCACTGCAAATATCTGTGACATCTTAAATTAAAACTGTATTTTTCTCTAGTTAGTTTTTAATTAAAAAGTAGAAAATAATCATAGAATGAAGTTAAGGTTAACAGTCAACAAATAATAAATAAAAGTAAGTATCATTTATTATCATTAGTGATTGAATTTTTTGTTTCATGTATTTCGTTATAATGGCAATTCATTTTCATTATAAACCTGCAAAAAATGTAGTTAAAATATGAATAATACTTCTCGTTAAAAAGTTAATTCACCCATACTAATGAAGGTTTTACTAACGCAAAAGTTACTTTTTATATGAATGGAAATTTCGAAGCGGTTTTCACGTTCAACGACGCACCTGAGTTGTAACTAAGTTTTATTCTCACGTTCCAATTTAATAAAATTTTATAAAATCTCCATAACATAAAAATTCACATCCCTCAAGACTCGAATTTCGTCCGTATAATACGTGACGAGATCCAATTCGTTTTACTATCGAACGATGGATTCACCCAAGAGAACTTTAAAAAAAGATAAAAAAAAATAGCGAAAGAAGACAGATGGAAAAACGAGTTTTTTCTATAACGTTATTTTATTCAACGAGACACGATTGACTATTTATATGTAAATATAAAGAATCCAGAATGGTGAAATTCTAGACGCACAAAATACGCTTTGTACGTTTTTATGCACGTAGGATATGTACGGAGGAGTCGTACAATGTCAACCATGTATTACAGTACTGATCACTAGCAGATTTGCATTTTACTTCGATCAAATATGCTCGAGCATTGTTATTTTAAAATTAATTCTTTAAATATTCTTATAACAGTAATCGTCAACCTGATACTCTCTATTATGTGAAAAGTTATTTCCGAAAGTTAAGTAGATACACAGTGCCTAAGCTAACTAAATACCAATTATTATGATGATTTATAGTTTTAAACATATACAACTTTTAAATGCTAATTACTGTAGGTATTATACCGTATGGTACTTTTTTAATAACTAAAAATCTTAATTTGTCTATTTTCATTAAAAATTAATTCAAATAATTAAACTTGATAAACATTAATTTACTGTTCAAAAATTCTTGTAAGAATATATATTTTTTAAATTTTCATTTTCATCTAGGCAATCAAAAATTACAGTCAAAATAGGCATGAGTGGCGATACTGCACAATTTTTCTCTACAGAATAAACAAACTAAGCCGATAAGTACACATGATACACTTACACATCGTGGCACTAGCACCATTGGGTCATGAAATACCAGATAACAGGGCAAGGTTACGTCACTCTTGTTTTTTTATTTTTTTCGTTACGGCTGCTGTAGCACTCTTCTTGTTCATCGCACCGCGCTGTGGGAAAAAAAACGGATAATTTTAGCCCGATGTTGGCCGATTTGCGCGCGGTGCGGCCGAGCCAATGGGATATCGATTTACGCTTTCTGCTGCAGCAGATGCCGAATGCGAGCGCGGATTTAAAATATGTATGTGCCCGCGAGTGCTATCGGCGCGCGCGCCTGAGTTTTAAGGAACATTATATTTTTGCATCGGCTCACATATTCATTAGTTTGCCCTTTGCAACAAGCTGCGATGGCGGCAGCGCGGTCTCTCAATGGGCTTTTTTTACGGCTCGTTTTGCTTTTTTTTTCACTCGGGGAACGCAATTCCGCTGAGTGATTTAAAAAAAAAATTTCTCGTTCGGGATATCGGTTTATGATTTAGCCTGGGTAAAGAAACTTTTTATGTAATTGCGGAGAATCGATTTTTGATTCATCGAAGGATTATTGAACCTGTAATTGTAATTTTATTCTAAAGGTCTCAAGTTGTTAATGATACTTATATATTTGATAAAATAAACGGTTGAATATTTACTTGAAGTATCGTGGTTTAAATTTAAATAAGTGCTAGTTTAATTGGATTTTTAGATTGAAACAAAGTTCTTGAGGGTGTTTTAATTAAAGCTCAACTTTTGATTTATGTTTTTGTGACGATATTTAAATAAAAAAAGATCTGTCTATATAATACAACTTAGAATTTTGTAATTACATCAAATTTCAAAATTAATTTACTTTTATTAAATCTCAATTAAAATGAATGCATTATACGTACTTAATTGAAACCTACATTCTATCAATGTAGCATTCTAACAGACATATAATTGACATTTTCGAAAAGGTTCGTAATCGTGTTATGTAATTATCGTGTTTTTTCGAATCCCATGAAGTGACTGACAAGGAAATAAATGTGATTAAAATAAAGCCAGTTAGCCACGCAGAAAAATAAAAACAAAGCCTCTCTCTTTGAGCGAGTGCAAGCCAACAGGTTTTTATTTGATTTCCTAACACCCACATTCACATCGCCATATGTAGTAATACGAATTAATACTGAAGCTGTACATAAAAATAGAAATAAATATACGTATTTTGTTCGTCGAACAATTTTTTTATTATCTTCTTTTATAAACCAAATATAGTTTTCTATTAACATGCTATCAGATTTCATATTTTCAAATTGACATATCACTTTCCGAATAAACAATATTTACCACAATTACAAAAGCAAAGAAAAACCGAAACTTCACGTATACAATTCAATACTATAATAATACTAATCTAATAACCACACGCAATACATAACCACCATCGCTGGACGAATAAAAGAAACCGTCGCAAACATCAAAGTGATCGCTGATCGGCCTGCAAAACATGCCGGTACTTAAAGTCCAAAGTACTCGCCGACCGGCGAGCGTGGGAGCAATTTTCTGAAATTAGCGTCTCATTCGATTTAACATCGAGTCGATCATTCGACCCATTAATTAAGTCGAACGAGAGAGAGATAGAGAGATAGAGAGAGATAGAGAGAGAGAGAGAGAGCGACTGGGTGCAGAGGACAAAGCACTTATGACCAGCAGCGTCGGCTATCGCGTCGAGTCGAGCCCGTACATAGCAGCCTGCAGCGGTTATATACAGTTCGGCCGGCTATATACATTGGCTATCGTCCAAGACGACGAGTGGACGCGCGTGACGCCGACGCGACCGCGAACTTGACGAGAGAGCGCGCGCGCGCGCCCCCGGTCGTGCCTGCGATGTGTATATATACACGGCTCACCGCAGAGAGCCGGTGATTGACTCGGATAAGACAGTGATGGCCACTTGTCTCATTTCCGGAACGAATCGAGCGCTATGGGAGAAACTGCGCGGACTTTGTGCGATGCGCGGGCGTAGTATATATTTCGCGCTCGGTATATATAACTCGTATATTGTGTTCAGTTGTGGAGCGGAGTTTGTTTGTGGCGTTCGGGAAACAGTTGATTGGCGCTGGTTACTAAATAGTCTTGGTAAAATGCGATTCATTTTGGGGTTACTAGAGTTTTTTTAGTAAACTTTACTATTTTATTGTAACTCTACTATTTAGAATTGCAACTTAATCCTATTAAAGGTTAATATATTTTAAAGTTAATTTATATATATTTTCGTACTGATTGATGGTTATCTTTAATTTTAAATAACCTTCCAATTTTTTTATTTGAATCAACAAATAAGTAACGTTAAATCAATGCTTATTTAACAAGTCTTCTTTTAAATTCAAGGTAAACTGAATAAAATCAATCAAAACCCCAAACTGAATAAAGTCAATCAAAACCCCAACTGAAAGTAGATACTAACAAGGTGTTCACCCTCCGGGAAACGAAATTAGGTCAGACTTTGGGAGTTTTTTTTGGTAAAACAAAAAGGAAGCCTAGTACTCGTAATTCATTGTAATAGGCTGAATGAAATTTTTAATGAAAAAAGGTACCTCTTCTTCTAATCATAACACTACAAGTATTTATTATGGATAAATGACTCAAAATATAATAAAAAGTAGGCAAAAAGGCATTTAAATTAAGCTCTGTTATGTATAAAAATATTAACCTTATCAAAAGTTATTTACACTTGAAGATGGTGACCGAAATTGCATTAATATTCAAAGATATTTAACTCTATTTAATTTATGATTTTCCATGTATTTTCAGTCACCATCTTTAATTGTTAATAACTCTTGATCAGATTAATATTTTATTTCTTAACAGAACTTAAATTAAAGCTCTTTCCCCTACATTTTATTATCTTTTGGGTCACAATAAAAACTTGTAAACTTATAATTAGAAGAATTATAATGAATTCTTGGGTACCAGAAACCTCCTTCCGAAGTCTGACCAAAATTCGTTTTCCGTGTGCACGGAAGTGCACGCCCTCCACTTGTAAGTACTCTATAGTAGAATACACTTATTTTGAAGTTATCAGGGTTTCTCATAAAATTTACTATTTTATTGTAAGATTAAATCATTTTTTTATAGAACCTTTCAACTTTTCTGGTTTTATCTGTAATTTTAATTCTTAACCTTTCATGTTTAAAGTTAAAAGAAAACAATAAACAATAGTTCTTACTCACAGAATTTTTTTAGTACCTATCGCATACTGAAAAAATGTAGATGTATAGATACTTTACATTTCTCTCAGTGTACCTAGAAAGAATGTTTTAATATCAAAGCCGTATGAAATACGTTTCAGTATTTTTTTTATTACATAAACTCGGAAATTTTATGCATTATATGAATATTACCAAATTAAAATGTTTCAAATGATGTGATACATATAAGTAGTTTCAAATTATTATTAATACATTTTTTTTAAATACTTTATTGCATTTTATGTGGTTTACACGTTTATACTTTATCGTGAAATAAATATAAAAATGTTTTCTTCCTTTATAGTAGAAAACTTTTTTAATTTTGATAACAGCTTGTATTTCTAATAAGAAATAGTATCTTCCGAAATTTTCATTAAAACTTATAAGGATTTGAGAAAACGTGCTACATGAGAAATTGAAATTAGAGATGCTTCTGCCTTTTCAACTTTAAACTTATATTGGATGAAGTTGGAACTGAATATATTTATGAGAGAGTGGGGCAAAGCGGGATACTTAACAACGGGCTTAATTTTCTTATACTTATGAGTAAAAATTTTTTTTTATAAATTATTTTCATTTATTATCATCATATTTACAGAATAAATCCTATGAGTGCCATAGAGTGCTTATACATAGATAATATGAACCTTGTTTAAAAATTTAATGGTTTGGTATTTGCAAAAACTACGGGGCAAAGCGGGATACCCCGTTATTGATTCAGAACATGGTCTAAATATATTTAAAATTAAACAAAAATAACTGTTTATTTGTTCGAAGGATTTTTTATTACTCGTTGTGGTGATATTTGAAAGAAGTGAACTCTATTATTCACTTCTTCAAAAAAATAACTTTTTATGAATTCTAACAATATCCTAATAGAAAAGTGAAAATTTTAAGGTTAAATAAAACCAACTGTTAGCATTAATTCGCCAATTTTTAACGATTTTTGTCAAATTGGACATTTTTTGGTTGAAAAAGCTGTTTACAAATCATCTGATTTCTCTGAAGTAATCTTTTATGAATTTTAATAATATTTTATGCATTTTAACTTAATTTATTAAAATTATGATAAAAATTTATTCTTTCTTTTTTATTATTTTTTTTGCTATATATTTAGTACCCCATTCTGACTTACCCCGCTTTACCCCCTTCAGTTGTTTTTAAAATGAATTTATATACATAGCTTATTGTTTATCAATTGTAACTTCTCAGGTCAATTTTAAAGCTTTTTAATATCTCTACAGCATAGCATTATTAGATTTTATCTAGTTAGATACATCCTTTGTTGTCAAGTCGTCAAATACGTAAGTCAAAACTTACAATGTTTTTGAGGGTATAAATTCTGTTCTACACGTCCGGGTACATAAGATGATTGGGGTTTTAATTTTTTTTATCTTGCTAGGACATATTAAAGAAATCTCAATTGATTTGAAACGATGCCACCGAGTGTGATACAATATATAGCCGGTACCCCGATTTGCCTCACCTTCCTCTACATCTTATATTGAAGTTATAATATAAAATTTCAAAGGAGGATGCCCATATATGGCATATGTCAGACTGAGATAAAACATTGATAGAGGACCTATAAAACTGATATGAGCATGAAGAAGTTATAAAATCTTAAGCACTTAAACAAACATTTCCTTCTTTATAAAGTAAAAAACATAAAAAAAATTAATTCTCATAATTTATACTACTGAATGTCTGATAAAATGTTGATTGTTTCACTTATTTTATCGGATTTGACCCTCTATTTTGAAAGTTTCCCTTTACTTCCGTAGATTCATTTTTTGTTAAACGTTGATATTTTGACAAACTCTAAACAATATAGTCAGTTTTGTACGTCCCCGCGTCCCCTTACTTACTACGCATCGGTGGGCATTCTCATTTCTAGACATTATTTGATTATCATTATAAATGTAAGCAAAAAGAAGGAAGATTTTACGATATTGTCATATTTTACTTATCTGACATTTTCTCTATGACTATGAAATAGTTCTTTTCTTTGTATATAAATTGAATTTCTTAAAAATCCAATAATTTTTCTATATATTATGTCAAATAATTTATTAAATGAAGAATTATTCCATTATTTATTACAAATTTCTGTATAAAGATGTATTCTTATATGAACGTCTACATCGCAGAATGTTGCGAAAAATTTCTTCGAGCTATTCTTAATCGAGCTCCTTCTCGAGGCACTAGTCGCGCTATTTGAGATCGTCGCTGTAATATTTTTATAAATCATCGATAATGCCTATAATTATCCGCTCAAGGCTCTTTGTATTTGCAAAGTATTTTTATACGAAATACAGTATTATCTCCGTTATATTGATAGAAGCTAACTGGCGCGCGCGGTTATTTATCTCATCGATTGCTCTGCGTTGTTTTAAACTGACAGTTTGAACTTATAATGTAATGAGGACAATTTTTATACATTTCAAAAGAATTTCAAATGTAATAAGTGATGAAATTCGTTGTAAGAATTTACTAAATATTTAACACATTTTTTACAAATTATTATTTATACTTAACAGTAAAGTAATACATTTAGAAGAATTATTTTTTTTATTTAGTGTCTCCGAAAGAATTTGCACAATAGTGATTCGAACTCATGACCCTTGAGCAACCTCTGTCCTAATTTCAAATATATTATAATTAAAATTTTATTCTTTTCAGCTATGACCATTTATCTTCAGGAGTTCAATGCGTTGTAATGATAGTAAATGTATAAACTAGAATTTTGGAATATATTTTTAATTTTTAAAACTTCTTGTATCAAGATATATTATAAAGGAATCATTAAAATCGTCACTTGTGTCACAATTTAGACATATTTCTACATATACTTTTCTATAGCAAAGTCCATAGCTTTTCTTAGTTAATCATTTTTCTACTAATACTGAACTTGACACTTGAATGACGAATAGTGTTTCTAGATATATATTGTTATATGAAAAAAGTATCGTATTTTCCAGTTTACGTTAATTAACTGTCACTGAGTTAATGTTGAATGTGAATATTTTGAAAACCATCAAAGATATCTTTAATTTATAAACCGATAAATAGAGTTACTATCGTAATGCTATTTAAATTGCATTACATTTAATTTGCGAAGTATAATGTTTCGTTGAGCTACGAAGTGTAGAAATAATTTGAATTTATTCATCCATTTTATAACACCAAAAAACTTTTAATTTTGCGGATATGTTTTCAATAACAAACGAAATTACAAAACTACATTAGTCTGATGCATTAATAAATTAAGTAATTATTTGAATACTTAGTATAAACTTCAAACCATTTTGAATATTATCTCAAAGAAGTCATACAAAAAATCTTCGTAAAATAATTCAACACACATGTAAACTATAAAAGCTCGACCTCTTATCTAGCACAAGAAAAATGTTTAACGTACGACTCAGTCTCAGGCCACTCGATATAATCGTAAAATCCCCCAAAGTGACTCTGCCATGTTAACCCCCGCGTCTGCACATACACGCTTTTCCGCTCGTTCAAATCTCACTCGAGAGCCCATATAGAGCAGCTGCAGCAGCAGCTGCTGCGAGAGGAAAAATCTTGTACAGCCTCGTTGAGAAAATCCACTCGAATCGCGACTTTAAAAGCCCGCTCAACGACCGTTCAAGAGGCGCTTCAAACCTTCCCTTTCCCCTCCCCTCGTGTACCCTGTGTCTTCCTCCCTCCCGCCCCCAAAAAATGCATCCTCTTCTCTCCGCAATTTTTGTGTCCCCGTCGGCCGTCAACATAAGCGAGAGCCCAAATAAAGTAGAAGGCGAAAGTATACCGTTAACTGACAGCGAAGAAACAAGAGAGACAGTCGGAGAACAAAAACTAGCGGGCAAGAGAGAGAAAGATAGAAAGAAAGCATGGCGGCAGGAATGTTTGTTCGACCGCCACTGCCATACGTTTGCTGTGTTTGTGTGTGCGTAGGAGTGTGTCCCCTCGGAGGGTAAAGCAGAGGAAAGAGCGAGAGATAAGAAGGAGTGCGCGCGGAGTCGTAAAAGCTCCGGCTATATAGGCGAGCGCCGCGCTTTTAGGAGACGACGCCGCGTCTTGGCCTACCTGGCTCGTCTCTCTCTCTCTCTCTCTCTCTCTCTCTTTCTTTTTCGCTTATTCCCACGGAGCTGGAGGCTTAAGCGCGCTTTACGTCTTCATGTGTATGTGCGAATTGTAGGTGTATACGTGAATGAAAGGGTGTGTGTGTGAGTGCATGGGAAGCTTGTGGACGTAGTCCGATGAATTTTACGCGCGTGCTCTACATTTTTCTCTCTCACGGCCTTTTTATTCAGCCGTTCTTGCTCGTTCTCCTTTTAGCCGTTATGCAGAGTGCATGTACTACCTATGTGAGAGAGAGAGAGAGAGAGGGAGAGAGCGAGAGAGAGAGAGAGAGAGTGAGAGAGAGAGAGAGAGACTTTTTACGGTGGATACAAATGATCGTTTTGCAAATGAGTTCGACGAATTGGGCTTGCAACGCGTATACATCGATATATCGCTGTTTTGCGAGCATTTTAGAGTGATGTTTTCATTGTGTTTATGAAGGTCTCGGTATTAGTATGAAAGCCTTATGAAAAAAAGGAAATTTTATGGAGAGTATCACGCGCGGCAGAACTTTTCAGACTAATAGAAAAGTAACATACATTTATTTGTTCTTATTAAATTAAAATGACGACTGGATAGTACACAACAACGCAAATAAAACATTTTTAAGTGAGTATTTATTTTAAAAAAAATTATTTCTATGCCTAACGCTTTAAAGAAGTTATGCTGATATGTTTAGTTTCATTATAAAATTAAAATATGGACTGGATAATACACAAAATCACAAATAAAACATTTTTAATGGAGTATTATCGGTTTCGAATTAGTGTTCAGAAAACTCTGAAATTTTCTATACTAGTATGTTTTGACCTCAAACTAACTCATATAAATTTTTAGAAAGCTACATCAACCCAGAAAAAGATATTAATATTATATTTATGTTTCTAACACGTAGCCTTATGGGAACTCGCATTTCCGACAGTTGTAATCATAATGAAATTCATAAAAACCGCTATTCTGATTTCGACGAAACTTTGAGAAATATAATTTTAATATCCCATAAATATAATGTAAAAATCCAAATTTTGATTTACGAATTTTGAGAGCTAATATAAGCAAATGAATAATATTTTTCACGCCACACAACCATTTACGCACCCGATTTTGCCTGCCATGGAAGTCAAAAACGACCAAACACGTATTTGACTCATGGAGTACGGATGGTACTCCCTTAAATGAGTATTTATTTAAAAAAGTTATGCTAATATTTTTAATTTTTTTATGAAATTTCAGCAATATTTAGTCAATTATTGTTAAATGTAAAAGCATAAAAGTGATGAAATAATAATTGATAAAGTAATTTTGTAGAATTGTGTTCTCGGAAGAAAATTAGATTGATCTAAGACATCATGTTATTTCTCTTTTGGTTTAAATTAATCAAAAATGTAAAATTAAGTCAGTTACGTCAAGTTCAATGTTTAGATAATTTATTTAATAAATTTGTATGTTAAATTTAAGCTAGTTTACTTGAAAATCTAGCTTTTAGAGCATAAAAAAAACCTATTGCTTACGAAATAAAAAAATCTTGGTTTCATGTTGATAAGTCTGTAACTACGCGAACTTTTAGTGTTACGTGTTTACGTAGTTTACGTTAAGGTTGTAAAGAAAATTTATTCATTTTACATTATGAACAGAAAACTTGTATAGCATTCAAACGAAATGTTTGTTAATGCATTAAAATTCTATGTGCGTAGTCTGCATTCTTCACTTTTACGATTTTCTGTACTTTTAAAACCCTTATACGCAGCACATTTTACGGCACCTAAAAATCTGTATTTATTCAGAGCTATTAAAATATATTAGATCCTTTTTTAGAAAACGTTTTATTTATCTCACATTATTAATACCAAAAGTTCAGCATTCAGTAGTAAGTTGGAAGCTACAAAATTGAGAGAATAACACATATTAGCAATTAAAACATCAATAATTATAAATAATTGTATTATTATCGTTGGTATTTTTATTTGGCTAAAACGTATTGTTAATTGGGTGATTTTTAATTGATTCAATCAAAAAGTTTATTCGACCGCGACGAAATTGATTGTTTTAAGGTGATGGTTACAATTAGTACCCAAATTTTAATTAAATTTCCATTTAACTGCATTTAATTTCCATTTAAATTCTGTATAACTCGAAAAAAATTAATTAATCGTTATTAATTACGCCGTGCTGTAAAGGATTACTTAGGTCACACATATCGTAATGTACTATTGTAAAGAAATAGTACATTGTGCTACAAGGGGAGAAAATGAGCTATTTCTAGCGAGGGTGAGGTATTTAGGACGAGACGGAGTCTCAGGCGCCGAATGCGCCTGAGATAGAGATGACCTGAAAACACCTCAACCAAATCTGAAACAGCTTTTCTCCCCATGTTACACACCATATTTTTTTCAACAAAGGCATGCTCTCTAAATCTGTAAGAGTGATTTTTTCACTCTTTTAAAGAGTTACAAGCTAAATCACTCAACTTTGAGTGACTTTTCTGTATACGTCACGCGAATGGAGTGATTCTTTTCACTCAAACAAAACGAGTGGTGCTAATGACTCGTTTATCTCGAGTGATCTAGTAGCTACTACTGAAATCACTCTTCGAAGAGTGAAAGTTGTTGTGGGAGGTTTTGAGGTTAGGAATGTGCAGTATCCCGATAATTAATTCATCTGCTTTTTTAAGTATTAAAAAGTTAATAAACTATATTAATTCACTTAGTTTAAAATAATATCCTTAATTGTCTAAGCTTATATAGAAAACTACATTTTTATAATCCAAAGTCTAATTGGTCTACTGGATTAAGAGCTGGTACAGTAACCTGAGGAATCTATATCAATTTCCATCGTAATGGAATTTTTCTTTTTTTTTTTTCATTTTTTTTCATTTTTATTAAACTTATGTAATGTTTCTAAAGTATTTAGAAAGAGATAGTAATAAGAAAATACAATCAGTTACACAATTTATGCTTTATAAATATATTTTCTTTCAGTCCAACACAAGTGATAAATCACTCTTAGCGAAGAGTGAAAATATCTTTATTCTGAAAAGTGGTGAATCACTCGAAGCCGACTGGCTCACTTATCACTTTTCCAAAGAGTGAGAAATCACTCGATTCGAGTGAAAAATCACTCTTCCAGTTTTAGAGAGCACACAAATGACCCAAAATATATTTCTAACATGTTTTTAAGAAAACTTTTTTTTTACTATTACAAAGCTTCCTTTAGGAGGATGCAAAAAAAATTCAATACTTACGACTTTCTTTCGGAAAGGGACAGAATTGCTTCTACATTTTTACGCGATTCAAAGGGCATAGTGCGTTTCTTACACATGATAATTGTACACGTAATTATTGTGCACAATTTAGCATTGGTCAAATATATCTATATATAATTTGAACAATGCTAAATTGTGTACAATAATTACGTGTATAATTCTTATTTGTAAGAAACGCGCTATGCCATTCAAAGAAGTTAAAGTTCATATTTTTAATATGTTTGTTAAAAATAATTAGTATTAGTGATAAGAATTATGATAAATATATGTTAATTAGGCATAGGGCGTTTCTTACACATAAGAATTGTACACGTAATTATTGGGCACAATTTAGTATTGGTCAAATATACCTATGTATAATTTGACCAATGCTAAATTGTGTACAATAATTACGTATATAATTCTTATGAGTAAGAAACGCGCTATGCCGTTAATTAGTTAGATGAATTATTAAGTTATAGTACAAAATTTGTGTAATATTAATCAGAGGGTGATGGCGATATATATAATCTTAAAATAAACATGGTTTTAATCGGATTTATATATATCGAACTGTTGCTTTAAACAATTTTGGAGAAAGAAATAAAATTTGGAATAATTTAAGTTTATTAGCAGTGGTCTTTAATCGAGTCTGGGTCCGATACTAGACTGTTTTGGTACTCGAAAAATGATGAAGTTACCCGATAAAATCGGGCTACCCGAATAAATAAAAATAGCCCAAAATAGGAAAGCGGCGATAAGTCGTGAAATTTATTAGTCTTTGTCGGAAATTAATGACAAGTAATGCTAGTCTTTGTAATGAATATCCAAATATCATCGAAGATTGAGAAAGAATTTGAAAACATACTTATTTGCCAATATAATTAAATAATAAATGTATAATTTTCTTTAACAAATTAAGTTCTACTTCTAAGGATATATTTCTTTTCATTTTTTTCTAAGATTTTAATTCTTTCTTCTATTCACTGATCTTGGAAGTAAAGTGCATAATTTTATGCGAGAGTTAATATGTCTTATAGATTTCTGCTATTCTGCTTATAACTTTGGTAGTTTTTCTTGCTTAAGATGTTTGTTGGTCGAAGGCGTGAAAGCACAACTTTCAGCAAGAACATAATGCTAGCGCTATGTTTATTAAACGATTATAAAGTTTCATCGTATTTCATTTCATAGTCGTGCAATGCTTTCCGTATTTACGATATTGAACGGCATGAGTAACGGTTGTATGCAAAGTCTTCAGGTCATGAGTATAAATATATTTTATTTTTCTACATTACTTTTTAATACTAATACATTTAATTTAGTAATTGATTTTAATGGATTGTCGATTGTACACTATATTTTATAAATGTTATTCCTAAATTAAACATTGTTTGAGCATTTAACTAATATTTCTAAATTAATAAACTTGTTTGTGTTTGTATCTGTTACTCACTTAAAAATTTGTAATAATTGATATTCTAATTACTTTTCTCATCTAACGTATTGTATGAGCATTAATTCCCGATTCTAGTACACATCAACCAACATACAATTCAAGCTTTAGAAAAGTTTATTAAAGTTATACAGTGCCCGTATAAACTAATATTCATACGATCTCATTTCACTCATCATATTATTATGTATCACAATAATGTAATAAAATTTCACGGTGACTCTTAAGTTAAATGTAATAAATTTGAAAATCATCAATATTATTTTTCAATTCTCGATCTTAAAATAAAATAAATTTCAAGTTTTAGTTGTATCTTTAAATAATGTTATATAGTACCCCGATGAATTTCCTAAAATACACTCGTATCGAACGCAAGCTTCACCGCAGCATTAAAAATGTATTTCCGAACTTGTCATACTAATGCCTGTTTCTGATAATAAATTCAATATTTGCGACCCAAAAAGACATTTCTTCTACAAAACTTGTAAATTCTTTTGAGTATATCGGTTCTTTGAATATAATATAAGCTTCAAAATCAAGACATTTTTCACGAAGTTTATTTAAATTTGTAAGTGTGTCAGAATTACCGAAATTTTCCATACCTTCGTATAATATTCAAATACCGAATAGGATGGAGTTTAACCTCTTTCCATATTAGAGCGCATGTGTAACTGCATCATGTTATACTACATAAAATATGCTAAGAATTTATTTCATATTCATAAAAAAATAGTCAATAATCTAATTATTTCATGTCCAAATTCTTTTTCTATTTTCACATCGAACTGCAAAATAGTATAATTGTTGAATCTTGATATATATTTTTTAACGTTATTAATTTATAGTATAATTGATATTACCTTGACAAAGCATACCTCGCACCAAATTTATTGGCAGCGCTTTTATATTTAACATAGATAACAAAATTACGGAAATTTTTAAGGATTTAAAAAGTAGGTTACTAATTAACTTGTCATTAAAAAAGTATTGAATGAAAGTCTTAGTTAAAAAGGTATATAGTAAATATACGTATACCTGGAAAATGAATTATGCTAAAAACGATAAAGTATAACAAAAATTAGTATGAGGATCCATAAAAGTTGTCCTTCTGACTTAATAAGGCAATCTAAGCACAAACATATCCTCACTGCTTTTCTCTGTTTCTCTCTCATTCCCTAATTACCCATGAAACGCGCGTCAATCGTGCGCCCTAACAATCCAGCTGAGCAAAAAGGAAGGAAAAAGGATAAAAGCGCGCCCAACTAGCTTGGAATCACCGAATCAATGGTACGTATAGCGCGGACTAATGAGAATTGAGGAAGAGAATCGGGTCGCGCGTGGGCGAGACGTATATACGCATATATAGCGAAAGAGAAAGAGAAAGAGCGAGAGAGAGAGTGAGAGAGAGAGAGTGAGAGAGAGAGAGTGAGAGATAGAGAGAGAGAGAGAGAGAGAGAGAGAGAGAGAGAGAGAGAGAGAGAGAGGACTCGCGCGCAATGAGCAAACCGAGCCCAGGGATAAAGAGAGAGACATACAGAGTTAGACTCAAATTCCGTCTTAGGATCATTCAAAATTTACGATTCTTCGTGTGACGCGTTTGCTTATAGGTGTATATCGAACCGACGAGGTAAAGAGAGAAATGCAGCTATGACAGTCTGGGAATTGGATGAAATTTAGGTAGAGAAAAGTGATACCAGATTAGTGCAACTGAGATTTGTTATATAAATAGGTAGATAAAGTTAGAATCTTGTATTAGAGTCATAAACCTTTTCCTGCTATTCGTGATTCTGTATCAACTAAGTGATGAAAAAAGATAATCAAATTTTTTTTCTAATTTTTCTAAAATATGAGCTATTTAAAAAAATATATATAATAAAATGTTATAAATATAATCTTATAAAATAAATTGAATTATTAATTTATGGATCATTACACAATGTAAATTATTTTTATTATATCATATAATATACAATATAATATATATTATAATTTTTATAATAATTATGACTTAATTATGAAATAATTTTAAAATGGTAATACGAATGAATGAAAATATCATATGAATTACTCGAAATGTTAAGGGGGAACTGCATACAATAGAATTAAAATTTCGGTAACTTTTTCTGCCATAATTGAAGAAGGTTGTAAACAAATGTTGAGAATTTTTTACTAAAATATTTCACTTGTTATTGGAGAAAATACATATTTTTGTAATAAAAACAAGTGTTTTTAGAAAAGTTCCTTGCGCATACGAATTTAACGAATTCTATTTTAAAAAAATCTAGAATATTTTTCAACTTGAAATGAACATAAGTTCATTTTTTTTAAATGGTTAAAACTTATTTAATGGTCTGAAATAAATAAAACGTTTTTTGTACTTAAGAAAATAGAAAAAAACTACATGTTTCAACACTTACAATTGACGAATAAAACATTTAACATCATAATACCTCAAAACATAATATTAACTCCTTGTCGCAATACTTTAACCCATGTTTTCTGGAAGTTTCAAAAATATACATGGTCATGGGTTCCGCAAGGAATTTTTTGAAGTTATAAAAGTAAGATACGAGACTAACACGTTCAAAGTTTTAATTTGGTATTATCCAATGTAAATTGTTTGACTCATTTGGTTATAACTTTGGTATAACAAAGAGTTTTGAAATCCAGTAGATCACAAAATATTTATAAAACTATAAGCATAAAAAATATGTAATAAAAGAATTTTCGATTTTTTGGTAAAAATCAGTGGAGTTCCCCCTTAATCAAAGCTTTATTCTATATTATAATTATAATAAAAATACATAATTTGCAAACTTTTATAAATTTCAGTGAAATATATTTGTTTAACCTATTTAGCTAATATAATTATTTTAGAGTCCTAAAAATATAAATTCATTATCATCCACGTTACCATTATTACTTAATATATGAAATTACTGTTATAAGATTTCCTGTTATATTCTAAATAAAGTAATTTGTTCTGAAACTTAGTTTAGAAGCACTACAATGAGCTGAATTTCACTTTCATATTTCAACCAATTTTCAAGTTAAGCTCGGATTTGCTAGTACACGTCCAAACGCACATCTGCTCGGAGAGGCGCTAACTGGAAATTGTATTTTCGGCTTTTAGAGTGTCAAAACACGGTTTCTCTATGTATCTGATAATATTTTTCTTCTTCAAACAATATTCTCTAAAATAAATATAATAAAATAAACTGAAAAAGGGAAACAAAAGTGTGGTATAGAGATAGCAGTCAGAAGGCAGTGTCAGAAAAATATGAAAATGAAAGCATTTTGTAAAATATTTTATGTTTTATATGTAAAGCCTTATAAAAACATTTAGTAAATTTAAATAAAAATGTATTGTAGTACTCTCTAGAAAATCATTTATAATTATAAATATATTTGAAATGAATAATTTTTGTATTATTATTATAGTAAAAATTAATTTAAATTAATTTTATTATTGAAATAAATATTTATTTGAATTTCCTAAAGTGATTAAATCTGTTTCAGTTTCGATATTTTTGATCAATTAAAATGTTTCATTTGTAATTTAATAGCGTTATTTTAATCATTTAGCCTTATAGTCAAGTTTAAGTTAAAGTTAAAGTTTATTAATTTAGTTCATATTACTGCAAGTTCATAATTCTTTTATAAGTTGATAATTAACTTTTTCGTTAATTCTTATCTTCTTAAGTATAAAAAGATTATAAAATTTTATTTTTACAGTTATCCCTTTAAATAGTAATAAAGTAGTGTTAACGCCGTAACTTACGGAAATAATTCTATTTAGCATTGTATCAAAATAAAATTCAACGAGCGAAAAAGGGAGCGTAACAGCCGGAAGGGAGAGAGGAAGAAAGTGTACTTCAGCCATTTGAAATGAATATATACATATACACACGGGTGAGCGTGTGCACGAGTTTCTGGAGACAATCGAGGTCGAGCCACGAGCTTGAGAAAAAATGCGACGCCTGCGGCGGCGCCTTCCACCGTACGAAACTGGAAACTCAATCGATCGACACCCGCGGGGGCAGATGAATAAGCTCGCGACATTATTTGAACTACCGCTGCGTATTGTCTCATGTGATGCGACTCAGTCGACTGGATGCAAGAAAGTTGAATAGTGAAAAATTGTCTGTTATGTCATTATGTGATCATAAATAAATGATGGAATATCATACTGCTATTAAATTTATACATAACTTTTTTACCATACTCTATTTTTATCTGCATTTATTTTTAATTTTGATTTTCTTTGGCGACAGTTATTGAATTTAAATACGGCAATGTTATATTTATTGTCATTCGTACATTTTCATGTATTTATATTAGTAATATATAACTTAAACGATGTGTCTGGCTATGTCCGACTTTTACTACTTAAGCATACATGAAGTTCTAAAGTTCTTGTTTATTAAATTAGTGATTCTACTGCTCATTGACGCATGAACATAAATGTAAAATGACTCTCAGGACCGCGGCAAGTAAAAGAATCTTTTTAAAAATTTGTTCTCGATCTGATTGCACAGACACATTATACATTTATATTTCAATTTTGTCTGCTCTTATGATAAAAATATTTTGAATTTTGCAAAGATCCTTTTTTTTCGTAATAAAATGAGTATTATATAAAACTCGACATTTATTCATAAACGCTTCTTGCACTGTCGAAATAAAATAATGAAAGAAAATAGATAAATCTTCTTTGAAAGAAAAATCAAAGTTTCTATTCTTAGAACGAAATTTGACTTTCAGAACAGTTTCAAAAGTATTCATAAATGTAAAGGATGTATGTGGAAGCATTTTAACCGAAAGTTTCTATTTTGATGCAACTATCCAAATTATCCATCGAAGAAATTTCGACCTCTGGAACAATCCGAGAACTTTCCCAAACTTTCGAACGACCAAAATCTTTTGGCAATGCATTTAAAAGTTATACAATTTCATGCTGCTTTTAACATTCAAATTTTTATTTTTATTTACAAACCAGATCTCCTCAAGTATGCAAAGGCTCCTGATTAATTTGAGAATCCTCAAGCATATTATCCCTCGCAAACTCAAGAAATGCTTTTGCATTTTAATTGGACTGAAGCCCGCGAACGAATAACCGAGCAAATATTAGCACTGTCCCGATCTCCGTCTTACCCGCGCGATTCTATTCTTTCTGCCCGCGATCAAAAGAATATAAAACGCGCTACTTTACAACAGCTTCCAAAACTTGAATCTCGAAAATACAAAAAAGAAAAAGGTGAACAAGTTGGAGGTACGCCCAAGCGATGCGCAATCGATTTCGGCATGCACTGCTTAAATCATGAATAAACACACTCGTCCCGCGGCGGAACTTTGCGAATTCCAGTATCGGTAGCGGCGGCTCTCTACGGCGTGCGTATATATATATATATATATATATATAGCTCGGCTCTCCTGCAACGTATTTAAATAAGAACTCCAACTGCGCGCCGTGCCTCCCTCTTCAAACGGGATCAAAGATACGATTCTCACGATGCACTTTGTGAATGCGTAAACCTGTGTGCTTCCTTTTTAGCTTCCGCGCGAGGAAAGGAAAATTTGCTGTTTTCACGGTGATATTGGAATAATCTGGTTATATTTATCCGTATGGTGCAGGGAAATTTTATTACATTTCAATGATAAGAACGTTTTTGAATGAAGGTTGCCCTTTCAAAGAAGTTGGATCTTTTGATTATTTAGTTCCTTGTATTTTTCATGCAAATGAAAATGTATTTGTTCCATGCTACAGAAATAACATTTTCAGAAACATGTTTATGTCAATATAAGACATATTTTATCATGTGTACTATACACATTTAATATTTTTCATGAGAGTTTCTAAAAAGTTATAAAGAAAAACAATGCCAAATTGTTTTGTTAGAGTATATTATTAAAAATGTTATTCATTTATTATGTACCCTTTAATTTACGTCATTCTTAGAAAGTGCGTATTTAGTCAATGCCACTATTAAAAATCGATTAAGTGGCTAATGCGATATTCATGCCCTCGTTATTCGCTTCCACTATATACTGTATTCCACCGGATAAACGAGTAGACCGCAATCTATTGGTTAACCCGCTACTGCTGATGCCGGAATCGCAGCAATGTATATCCAGATACACACAGCTTATGAGCGAGCATCCACAGCAGACTCATTGTGCATTTATATAACAACGAGCGCACTCTCGTTCTACTTACGTCAACATTACAGCAGTTCCTAAGACTCTGTATCCGATGTTTACAACGAAGAAATGAAAATATTCTCGGCCCCGTTGTTATGAGACGCCTCACAAGTCACATCCGCGCGGCCGGGCAGCTCCGAAAAAACAAAAACGCAAAAACAGTATCAAAGGGGGACCCCCGAGGGGACGCGCTGCCTGCATTCGAAAGTATACGTAGGCTTCTGCGCCCCTGAAAAAAAGAGAAAAGGGACGAGCAAGAGAGCGAGAGAGAGAGAGAGAGAGAGAGAGAGAGAGAGAGAGAGAGAGAGAGAGAGAGAGAGACAGAAGAACAAGAGAACGAACGCTTATTGAGGTTCGGAGAATAATTTCCGGCTGGCCCGAGGCTAAGTTCGTTCTTTCTCTCGCCTACCTCTGCCCTTCGCCTTATCGCGCACCGGTTCTTATATATACCTGTGTACTACGTATACCACGACAACGGGATTTTCTCCTGCTGTGTATACGTAACGTGTATCCCGTGCAAGCATATATATTCGAGCTGCAGAATATACATATATATTGCGACTGAACGCGGGGAAGGCTGGGCGCCGCGCCCACACCTTATTTTCGACCTCCCCAAGGGTCGAACTCTCCGCGATCGCTTTGTTCAGAAGGTGCAGAGATCTATGTATGAGCTTTCTATAGTTCTATGCCTGACGGAAGTTTGAACAAATAGTCGTGTGGGGCGTAACTAGGTCTTTGCCAGACTGCTTCTTCAATTTCAATTGAACTTAGATAAATATTTCAGGGAAAATTATACGTGACCTTGACTTGTTGCAAATGGTTATTTGGTTAACCCTGTAATGCCAGTGTTATCTTAACGGTCATAAAAAAACTATGTCTTCGTTCAATTTTATGCTTACAGTGATTCAAATATTTGCATAGTATAGTTTGCTCAACGAAAATGAGCTGTAAACTTGACTTTTAGAGGTGGATTTAGAAAATGACTAGAATGTTGTCCTGCTGATAAATTAATAGAATTTCAATGACACATCGATGTTCCTTACGAAGACTGGCACATTTCAGATTCCTCAAAAACACCTAGTTCTTTCTAGAGGCCTCTTATAAAAAACTAGCACTTTTTATATTCTCTAATTAATACTAACATTTTCTTAGATCTTTTAAGAAAATTATAGTTTTCGTATATAATTCTGAAAGTTGCTAATCTTTGTATGAGATTCCTGACAATAATTAATATTTTCCAAGAAATCTGAAATGTGATAGTCTTCGTAAGGAAAATCAATATATATACAAATTAATTAGTTTAAGTGTTTTCATATAGAAATAAATTGATAGAATTCCAAAAAAATATTTTAATAGGAATTATGAAGAAAAAATTCGCTTTTTCGTCCACATTGCTTCATTTTTAACTTTGCCACAGGTAGAGTATTAATAATTTTTTTATCGATTAGCAATTATAACATAAGATTATTGGTAATGTCACACCAGGTATTACAAGATTAAAACAAATCTATTTTTTTTTAATTGCTAACTGTTCAAATACTACCAAATACATCGACGATTGTTAGCACAAAATTTATATTCGCACAAAAAAACTTTATGCACTATAAAAATGTAATATTTTTTCATTCAATACTTAATTATGGTATAAACAATATAAACCATCCAACCCATAAACGGAATATAGAAATTCAAATAACCAGCTTATCACTGCACCGTGACCCATGACAAATCCACTGTCAAAAGCAACAAAAGCAGCTCTGAAATCTCCGCGAACCTACTCGCAAACCCAAGCGTATAATCTCCGAGCTTATCATTCACTGGTTAAATATCAATCTGTTGAGCTGTTATGACCGTGACTCCGCGATAAATCGCCTGATTAGGTCGTTTAGCCGTCCCACTAGGGTGGCGAAGAAGAAAAGAGAGAGAGAGAAGCAGAGAGAAATATGCCGGTGTCGCTCGAAGCGCTCAGCTCGTGTATGTGTATATAGATACAGGGTCTAGAGAGCGGACATCCGACGGATGACAAACGCCGTTTTACCGACGCGAATTTTCGGACCCCACCCTCCTGAATCCGCTGCTGTTGCTGCTGTACTGTTATATACGTGTAGCTACGAAAGACATGACAATGCTCTTTTCCGCGGGCGGGTCAGGGATTTGCCTTGTATTTCACGCAGCCGTAGAAGGGGCTTCTAGGGGAGATTCGGTGATTTCGAAGAATACGTATCTATATTTATGTACGAGAAAGATTATTGTTGTAGAGATATGGCTGTATCGTATATAAATTATTTTATTACTTTTATGTTTGTGATGAAATATATTACACTTTTAGCCCTTGAAAAGTTGTATGCCATTTTCGGGAAACTGAATAAAATATTTATTTAGAAAGAAGGTTTGCATCATAGGGGTTCGGTTGCGGGATCGTTAGTACCAAAAGCAGGCATCTTAACGCTTAAGCTTAAATATACATTATGTCTGTTCATCAAATATTCTTTATGTATTCGATATGTAACGTGACGCACATTTTGAAAATATATAGGTTAGTATCGTATAAGTTCTAAGTTTAAGAGGTTTAGGATGTAATGAAAGCGAACATTCTATGTATTCTTCATACATTATTCAGACGTTCTGTTTTTAAAAAAGAAATTTTGATTCTCTAGAAAATATATATAAAATGAGTATCTACATTCATTGTAATTTTTCAATGACCTTGGTAATAATTTTTCTATAAAAATTATATGATACGCATGATTTAAGTATATCCTTCTGGTTAGAAAATAAAGTTATCAAATTCTTGATGTTACTGGTTTCAATACTTACACCACGTATCAGGATCAGGGATGTTTATTGGGTGTTAAAATTTTATTATAAAATAATCATATTTACAGAATGTTATAGATGATAGGTGGTTGTAAGCACAACAAATTAATCTCCTTATATTCAGTTTAAAATAGACGTTGGTTGCTTGGCACTAATTTTGAAGACTCACTTGCAGCACCAATATAAATATATTTTACTAGTGTATATTATAATTATAATAAAATTATTAAAAAATTTCAAAAACTGAGAATAAAACATATTGTGGATGATCAAAAATGGGTTAACTCTTTGATTCAGATAATTCAAAAAACGTTATAGTTAAAAGTTGTGTTGGTGTTAGTAATTCATAATTTCTCCTTCATTTTTTTTTTTATTTTTTCAGATTCTTTCGTTCGACAAGTATATTCAATAATATATAATAAATTATTTAAGCCCTTTTTCCGCTTTAAAAGTAAAAAATAAACTGGGCAGTCAAACAATAGTACATTGTGCATCTAGGGGAGAAAATGAGCTATTTCTAGCGGGAGTGAGGTATTCAGGACGAGTCGAAGTCGAGGGCGCCGAAGGCGCCCGAGATAAAGACGAGTGTTGAAGATATGTCACCCGAGTCTGAAGTAGCTTTTCTTCCCGTGTTACACACCGTATTGTTTTCAACGAAAGCATGATAGGGCCTTTTTATGCATGAAAGTAGGGTACGTGATAGCATATTTCGAGTCGTGCACAACGCAGTTCAAAATTGTTGTATTTTTAATTTTCATTTTTAATCGTACAGTTCAAATGTTTGCACCTTTTCTTATTTCGATTTTAATCGAAACTCGCGCATGCGCAGTTACGCACTTGTGACTAACAGCAAACTTCATACTTACGTGCATGAATAAAGGTTAAACCTGAAAAAATGGGTCCTGAGGTTATTACATTTTTTCTGAGCCTACATTTTTTCGTCATTCTTGAGAAGCAGGGACAAAAGTTATTTTTCGGCGCTTCACATTTTTCCACGCTAAATGGATATTTTTTCACACATTTTACAAAGTCGCTCGAAATGTGCGATTTTCTACGCTACTTTTAGGCATAAAAAAAGCCTATTTCATGCCTGAGTTGAAAAATATAGCTTTTAAGACGTTCCAATTTATCATGAACAGCCAAAAGTGCCCCAAACTGATCAACGATCTACCCATTGCCACTTTTTTATACTTCACATGGCATGCTTTCAGTGCTCCTTTTCTAAATACGACCATTGAAGAAAGTACTGCGCATCCACAAAGGAAGCAAGCCTTCGATTCTCGATCACAGATAAGATAAAAGCCCGAACAAGGCTGAAACAGCGCTGCTACAGGCGTCATCGTGGCTCTGAAAAACGCACGAGAAAGGTATATAAAGACGATACCACAATGAGTCGTCACAGTGTCGTCTCCGCCGCGGGACACTGCACGCCCATTGAATTCGGGTCATTCCGCGCACCGACTCGTGGAAAAGCGGGAAATGAGAATTTCGAAAAATGACGTAATAATGCCCCTCGAGCCTTCCCTGTACATATGTATGTGTGTATGTACGGCGGAGGCAGCGTAATTTTGGCTCCTGATATAGAACAGATGAGAGAGAGAGAGAGAGCGAGAGAGAGAGAGGGAGAGGGAGAGAAAGAGTCAGACCACTCTCCAGACGTGCGGGCGTATAAATAGCGGAGGCCCAGAATAACTGGAGAAAATGCGAGAGTTCCTTCCTGCGGTCGGTCCTGTGTCAGTGCGACTGCGACGGTGGTGGTGCCTCGGTAAAAAAAAAGGAAAGTAAGCGGAGCCTTCATTTGTTTTTCTTATTTCCTCTATAATTTACGTACGGAGGTATTATATGGGTTGACTCCTCTGCGGGTCGGCGCTCATGCTTTTGACTCGGTGAATGTGGAGCTTTCATAATGAGGGACATTCCTTTTCCGGTTTCTCCTTTTCGTTTTGCTCTTTGTTGGGCAAGTAAAGTTACTTATGATGAAGAAGTTAGGGGTCTTTATAATCAAGGTGAAAATCGCGTGAAAAATACGTTACGAGTTTGCGGGTTAAATAGTATGAGTGAGAAAGATTGCAGTGCAAAAAGAGGATCTGTTTTGTGATCAATATGGAATGAATAATTTAGTCTTTTTTTCAGGAGAGTATTACTTTACAACTATAAGCATTATTAGTGAATAATAGAAATGAAAAAGAAAAACTAGATACCTATTATTACGTCTTGAAGATTTAGTCTCGTATATATAAAAATACTATACCTATTATCGCCATTGTAAAAACTATCTATGTATATAAAGTAATTACTATCATTAGTAGTCATTTTTTTATTTGTAATTAAATGTTCAACTCTTACCCATTGGATAAAAAATATGCCAAACTCTTAATAATATTACACATTAATTGATAAGTTGTTTCTCCTGTATAAGTTTAATTAGCAACGGTCACTATTACTTAAGCTCATCCTGTTCTATGGTATGAAGTCAATCTATGTTTTTGTGGTCAATCGATTAAATAACGAAGTTACAGCACAGTAGGGGTATTAATTTAAAATAATTCATTATTTGACAATATCGACGTTGAACACAAAGAATGACGCATTTCAGCTTTCCGGAAAATGTCAAAATTTCATTTTATATTTATAAAAAAATATTATGTTTAGAAGTTTCAAAACTATATATCAACGTGTTCGCTTTATCGATATGTTTAAGTTTTGTACTGTGTAGCTTTCGTATGAGTTGTCGATATATAGTAATTATAATTAAGTTAGGTATATTATAATAACCATTTTCTGTATACATTATTGGTAATTGCAGTTAGTAGTATTGTAATTACATGATAGTTATTAGCACTGGTACTGACTACAATAATTACTACAAAAAATATATTACGAAATTAATTAATAATTAAATGATAATTTCTTAAAATTATTATATATAATCATCATATAATTATAATTATATTTGTTTAAAGCATTAACGTGATTCTATGATGTGCATAAAACAACAATGACAAAATGTAAGATTAAAAACGATATATTAAGTCACTTATTCTGCTTTTCTACTAATAGCGTAAGCGACATATATGAAGAAAAACTTCTGCAGGATAATTCAAAAGCATCAAGCGGTTACACCACCCTGATACTTAAAAAAAATTGAATTTTTTTTGTCTTTCTAAGATTACTTTAGACCTATAGAAATAAAATGCTACAATAAAGCTGAAGCGCACATATTTTTTAAAAATATGGGCCACTTAAGTATAGCACGCCACTGAGAAGGGGAGTTTTGACGAAACTTTGGTGATAGTTTTCTGGTACCTAAAAATGAAGCCCAATGCCTGTAGATTTATCAAATGGATCTTTGTACGGCAGGTACGATATTTATATATTGGCAAATCCGCCAAACTTTTGACTTTTATATTACTCTTAAGTTTAAGGCTTTAATTGTTAAATATTGTCTATCTTTGGGGTGGGGTTTTCCAAATTACACACTTGTTTACATGGGAATGCATTCCCAAATAAATCTGCTTACATAAAAAAGTTTAAATAATGAAAGAAAAAAAGAAAAAAATATATTTTTGTCCGCCATACTCATCGTATCACGACTTCATATTCGTAATCAGCGACCAGGAAGGCCTGTATACTTACACCCACATTACCCATATTCCACGTAAATCGGTCTAATATAAAGGTGACGTGTGGCCTAAAAAGTAAAATTTAAATAGATGAAGAATTTTGGTATTATTCGTTTTTAATACTTATGAGTTTCAATGTAGTTTAAAAATTATTTAACAATTATTTGAAATTGGAAATTTTATACCAAAAAAATATACTTTATTTCCAAATTTTTTTTGCAAAAGTTAATACTTAAAGAAATTCTACGTATTTGCCTAGATTTTATCATATAGAAAATAATCCCGTTCGATTGTCGTTTTAACACCAAAATTGTGTTCTCCACAGACGCCACCGTGCAGTACCTTCTCTTAAAGGGCGACACTGCAGCGCCGCCATTTTGCATGAAAGAAAAACAAAAAAATCTGAAACTTCTTCAATATATGTATAATAAAGGGCTTATAACAGAAATATGATATATATTTTATTTCTGTGTAAAAATTCCTTAAAGTTGCGCTTTGAATTTGACCGTCTAGGGTGGTGTAACCCCTTAATAACGAGTAATTTAAGGTGGCAGGCTGGGTTAAACCCAAAGAAAGATTTTTTTTATTAGTCCAGAAAACTTTCTATATTTAAAAGCAATCATTCTGAAAGTTTTTATACTATCAACACACAATAATATCTTAAATTTTACTGTCGTAAAACTTCAAAATCTTGATCCTACGCGTCACAATAAATCATTATTTTCAATACCATATTTATTAAAGGAACTTCATTCCTCACGCGATTCTAGGTGACATGATAAACGAATTTTTTCCCGACAGTTGTTCGACTCCCTTTAACATATATTACAAAAAGAGCGGAGCACTTTTTCGTTAAATTTTTTTTATTATTTCTTTATACAGATCTGATCGATTTAAACAAAAATTAATATTTTTTTAAAAATTGTATGGATTCATGAAAAAGAATAATAAAAATAATTTTAACGAAAAAGTGCTTAGCTCATTTTGTAATATATGTCAAAAGGAGTCGAATAATCGTCGAAAAAAAATGTTTGTTTATTATGTCACTTAGAATCGTGTGAGGAACAAAGTTCCTTTAATGAGTATGGTATTGAAAATAGTGATTTATTGTGACGTATAAGATCAAGATTTTGAGGCTTTTCAACGGTAAAATTTAAGATATTATTAAGTGTTGATAGCATAAAAATTTTCAGAATGAATATTTTTAAACATAAAAAGTTTTCTGGACTCATAAACAAAATCTTCTTTTAGGTTTAATCCCCTTAATTGTAAATTAGTTTATTCTAAATATAAAAATTAAATTATCGAAAAAGTTCTGCAATATACGTATTTAAATGTTAAATAAGGGTATCATAAAATAGGTTAACTGCATTACTAATGAGAATACAATGGAATCAATAAATCTATTTGAGGATTATTCTAAATAATAAAACAGTCCGTAATGTTTTAAGAAAAAAAAACATGAATTTTTATAAGATTAAATAATAAAAATATTTCACGTAAAAAATGGATTTAAAAATAAATATTTCTTATTTTTCTCATAAATATATATAAATGTATGCAGCTTTGAATAATGCTCTCCATTAAAGTTAACTGAATACTTCAATACATTCAGTTTTACAGTCCAAAAATACCCGAAAGAAGATCAAATGGCAAGAATTTCCAAGTACAGCTTTGCATATTTTCGAATACGTTAGAAATTGTGAGATTATTTTACAAAAATATGAAATCCCATATATAGATCATACACATCTATGCGCATACTGCGCAAAAAGCTATCTCCTCGCCAAGCACGAGCGCTTTGGCATATGAAACACTAATACGAAAGTCAAATTTCGCGTTCGCGCACTAAAGTCACCATTAAAATCTCTCTCTCTCTCTCTCTCTCTCGCTTTCTGCTCTAGCACAGCACTCATGCTTCCCATTAATCCTCGACGCGGTGGCGGCGGCGGCAGTGCGTCATTCGCGTCTTTAACGGTCGAAACGTCAACTGCGCTAACTGCACTTCGGCGAATTTCATCGCGCATGTAAATACCGCGTATAAGTGAACATTCCCCTCCCGCTTCACAAAAACGCTTCCGGACACCACTTGCCAAGTACATATATATATATATATATATATATATATATATATATATATATATATATATATATATATATATATATATATATATATATATATATATATATATATATATATATATATATATATATATATATATATATATATATATATATATATATATATATATATATATATATATATATATATATATATATATATGCGCGCCCAGGGACGAATCGTCTTTAACTCTGTAACTCATACGTACGTACGTCTAGGTACGTGGTTACGTACACGCGGGGCATACATATTCGAGTGCGCACCCCAACTTGTTTATACGTGCAGCATTCATGGGCGAGCGAGATACAGATGAAAAGCAGGCGTGAGCAAGAGAGAGAGAGGGAGAGAGGGAGAGAGAGAGGGAGAGAGAGAGAGACAGAGAGAGAGGAAGACAGAGAATGGAACTGGGTCAGCGGTACTTCTCTCTCTCTCTCTCTCTCACTTCCATCTCAGTGCATGCTGGAATACAAACGCAATTTTGTAAATCCATGACCACACTTTGATTCCTTGGCAGAATCTCGGCGGATCGCGCAGAGCCCGCAAACGAACCGAAACGGAGCGACTTATTGCTGTGTGCATAGATACTGCGGTTTGAATCGTCTCTGTTTACTTATTTGACCGGATGCAATATCGCGATATTAAGACCGATTCGGAATAGAATTACGTTTGTCTGTTATTTGTTTTTTATGAACTTCTTGTTAGTAGGTATGAAAATTGTTTTATTGATGAACGAAATTTCGATGTGCATCAAATCTAATTCTATTGGTTTTCTACTTATATTTTTTATTTTTTATTGATTTCTGTTGGCTTATTGAAAATCCTTATATTGGTGTATTTGTAAAGTTTCTTTAACATTTCTTAATAAGTACAAAAATAAATTAATTGAAGCTTACAACTCAATCTTTAGCTATTTATCAATGTTTACTCGATTAAAGATAATATACAAATCCACTTAAATGCATGTATACAAATATAGCTTAAGTTTGTTATATCTATAACTCACAGTACAAATTATTCTGCTAAATATTTCTAGCCAAATGTAACGTTGTTAATTCTATGTACATTAGAATGATTGACAAGTGCATTGGGATAATCAAACCTGAATTTAATTTAAAAACATGGTTATACAACTTAACATGATTATCGTGTACTTTGTACGTGTCAAATGTAATATTCGTATGAAACGCGTCTACTGTTTATGCCGTACAATGCTTTGTTTTCGAAATTATAATACCTTAACCATACATATGTTTGCATTTGAATTTGTAGTTCGTAACGAGACCCATGCAAATATGGAGTGAGAAGTATTCTCCAGTCATCAATTACCGAATGCATAAAAAATGCAGATTTGATTTGCACGTCTGCTTGACCATGGTGTGTTATTATAATGTTGATCGAACATCATACCAACAAATGGCTCCATTATCATCCGTGGTAGGCTTTAATGAATCCCCGCATTCGATGATATTTAATGACGCACCCCTCTACGCAAATTTCCATTTCGGTCAAAATCACGATAATTGCGACCGTTTTGAAAACATGAAAGCACTTCCACATTTACGAAATTATTATTTACTAACCTACTTGTGAATACCTGTCAAGTGGAAACATAAAATGTTGCCATTATAATTTGATGATAAGAGAAAACAGTACATTTATTTGACCATTTTGTATGCACATATTTAATGCACATATTTTAGTATGACTGTAAAAAACACTATACTGCTATTTTACAACCATGCTCAAGATTAGTCCGTCCCTAGCTAATTCACGGCGAGAAACGATGTTATAATTCTTATTAATATATGAATGAATTTTTACTATTTTCTGTTGTAATGCTTGGATATACTTGTATTTTATCAATTTTTACTATTTAATATAGCAATTTTCTAAAATATTAAATAGTAATTTTAAAATTCAGATTAATAACATTTTTTTCAATTTAATGTTTTCCGTGATTGTTATTTATTCTAGATATTATATTTTTTATATTTGTACACTTTAAATTTAAATAAAATTATTTTTACGGATAAAACCGACCTCGTGAAGATTTGAACCGGCAACCCACAGCTCCAGAAGCGGAGGCTCTACCTACTGCACCATTATGATCCTTGTTTACTAAGTCACTAGGCTTTGTTATCGTTTACTGGTATCTTATCAACATTAATTAAATAATGATATACTTATTTATTGTTGCAGTTCTAATTAACTTACATGTATTGATATAATGAAAAAGATCTTGCATCATCGAATTAAAAGTATCGTGATCAGTTGCAAAATATTACGTATAAGTTTTAGAGGTTAGATTTTTTGAGTCAAGACGGTTTACTAAAATATTTACGTGAATTTAATACGTAAGTACGTAAAATTTACTAAAAAATATAGTATTCGGAAAATATAACAACTATTACTATAATTTCAAGTACTTCTTGCTATAATATTCAGCATAAATTAATACACTTCTTTGTAAATTCTATAAATGACAGTTTTGCAGAATATCAACAATAACTGCTACAAACACAGTAAAAAGCATTAGAATGCTAGTAAATTCCACCATTCCTTCATAAAATAGTAATTTTCGTACAGTAAATAGTAATTTTTAATACATCTCTTCTCTCCGTGTTCAAGTGCATTAGTTAACAATTATATAATTTCTTACAGCCTAAGCATTTTATTTCACTTCATCATTTTAATAATGTAGCTTTCATTATCGTCTTTTCTAATTAGAGAAAAGTAATGGCTATAATTTAGGTACAATTTTAATTACTACAATATACTTATTACAAAATAACTCAATCAAGATAGTGAATTAAAACTAAATAAATTTTTAGCAAATCGAAAAAATGTACGTTTGTGTTCCTACAATACGTGGATAATTTGAAGTTGGAAGAACATATATCTATATGTATGATTGGATCGCATCGAAGGAATAATATTACAGAGTTTAATGAGGATTAAAACTTACATAGTGCATTATCAGGCTCTTCGCGAAAATAATTAGAAAGTTATTTATACGGAGATACATATTCTCATTATTGTAGCGTGCCAGTTATTTGTATCCTTACTCTCTTTGCACGAACAAGCTATATCTTATAATAATCAATGTTATAATTAAACAAACACCCGAGGCATCATTATACCGGCTGCATTAAAATTCATCTCCAACGCAGCTGTCGAGCGAAAGAAAGAGAAAAACAGCAAACAAAATTTCGAAGAACGAAAGAAAAGAAAATTTAGCCTGATTACGAGATCCCCTATTAGATTTCTACGGGCTCTAACAAATGTAATTACAAGAGTTTCGCGCCGCTGCATCGCAACGATCCTAAATTTGCCAATTCAAACTTTAATGACGCCTTTTTCTCTCACCCCTCCCAGTCTCCACCCAGCTAAGCAAGCAGAAGCCAGAGAAGACAGAGACGAGAAAGAATCGCCGTATTCGTTGTTGCAGTGTTCATTCCTTTTCCTTCTTACTAGCGAAAAAATACATAGACGCTATTTATGTACACGCGTGTACGTATGTATGTATGCACGTGTAGCCGCGCGGAAGGTCGCGGCTGCATAGCCGGGCGCGAGACAGACTTAAAGGGGCGAAGTTTAATTAACAGCGAGCGCGAGGCTCGAACAAGCCCGTTTTGTCTTGCACAATGCGAGCCGGCCGTCTACTTGTAATAATAACAACAGCGACAAAATAATGCCCTCGAGCTTCTATCCTGGAGGGATTTTCTCTTACTCTCTATCTCTCACTCTCTCTTTTTCTCATTTATTTTCCCGCTGTTTTTTTGCTTTATTGTCCCCGTCTTATTGTGTATACCTGACAAACGACGTTTAATTTAATATTATAAAGAAAAATTTTCATATATGCGCGGAATGCCAAGTGTATATGTATATATACATCGAACTTCGAACGAAGAAGGAGGATGCAATTCTTATAGAAAGGAAGATTAAAATTTCAAATGACAAAAGGAGCAGGAAAGTAGGAGAACGCATAGAAATGCTGGAGTAGAACGGGTGCCGGAAAGGAATTGAAGAGCGGAAAAATATGTGCATTACGGTATGCTGAATTTTCAGGCTGTGGAGTTGTATGTATTATTTTGCAGAGAATTATTTGGCTTTGTTGAAAAATGTTTAGAAATATTCGAATATGTAATCATGTGCGTACAGTGCTGTGAGGTACAAACAAAAATATTTTCATTTCATTTATTATGCGTACAAAATGTTTTAGCTTTACTTTCTTAAATGTACAGTTTTTAGAATTCTTTAACAATCTTGACATAACTACAAGTTTGAAAATATCGATTTTATTGACAAACTTATTTAAACCTTTTTTAAGTACAAGCAAGATTGTTGTATACTAATCTTTCTTTCGTTTATCTTAATTTTTTTAGCATAAAGAAGGATACAGCAAACATTTCATTTCACCTTTTTGGTATAAAAATAAATAAATTAATTACTTTTTTTATAAATTCCTATATAAAGTCTCGTAAATTTAATTAATTATCGAAACTATGTACACATTTTTAGTGTATAGTTATGATCTGTTACTAATCACCTCATATAGTATCTATTTTGCTATCCATCCTTACAAAAATAACATTGAAATTTGAGTGCCCAAAATAGGGAATAATACAAAATTTATTTTTTAATCAGCACTTGTGAAAATGTTAAAGAACCTAAGCAGACGTGTCTTGATTTTTTAATTTTAAAATAATAGCTTAATGTGTGAAAGTTATAACTTATTAATGATCCTTTGAGTGACGTCACACCGTTAAAACACCAAAAGGAGCCGGCCGGACTGACGTCGCGCCGTTCTTTAAGTTTTACCTATACCTTCTTCAACTTTTAAAATATTGTAAAAATTCCAAAAGTTTACAAAGAGACTATATATACCATGATCAATAAGAATATACTGTTAATTAAAAATCGGTTTTTCCTATTACACCAAAGGAGGATGCGCACAGAATTGTAATATTTGAGCCATTGAAAGGGAACGTATAAAACTAATACCATTGTTCAGAGAACGTAAAAATATTACTTTCAGAAAATAATTGACTCCCTTAAGAGGTGGGAAAGCAGAAGAAAATACAGTGATAATTCGTAAAAATAAGAAGATATTCCCGAGTATGGGAGACTTTTTACATTGCTTTAAGGTGGATCTATACTGATTTTTCCAAAATCGTTAAACATTCGGAATTTAACTTCAAAATTTTAATATGTTATTAGTAATCAAAAAATAAGAATATGTACCAATATTGAGCAACTGTCACTTTCATAATCCCAATTCGTCGAATGAAATGCACTTTTTTGCAGTCAAAACAGAGGTTAATTCAAAAAGTTTCTTGCGTATTTAAGTTTGACAATATCAACCTATTAAATGTATACTTACTTTAGACACCGTAACAAACAAAAATTAGTATATTTTAATTTACGATCATAAATAGTTTCAAAAAAATATACCTCCATTTTAAATAACTATATGACAAAAATTCTATGTTTTTGTATACATATTTAATCGACAAATATTTGTATGGACGTACTTCTTGAAAAAAAATACTAACTTCTTTAAATAATCCTTGTAGGAATGTTTACCGGGAGTTACAGCTAGATTCACCGACTCTAAACGCGCGAGGAACTTTTTGAAGTTAGAAAAATAAGTTTCGAGAAAAATACATTAGAACCAATGTTAATTATTTTCTTTGAATGGTTATAACTTTGTTGATAATGAAAATTTCTCTATCTGGTCCCAACATATACTTACAAAAGTAGAGCTTCAAAGTGTGTCAATAAAATTATTTTCGTTTTGTTGTTCAAAAATCTGTGTAGACCCACCTCAAATGAGACAAATCCATAGATATTATTTTTATCAGCTTTCCCCGCACTTAAAGGTATTAATTTTTTTTGTAAAATTCGTTTCTAAACGAGCTTTAAACAACGGTGTTGGTCTCATACGTTCCCTCCAGGAGGCCGCTATAGGCATCCTCCTTTAATTATGTCGTAACCTATTATCTTTCCGTCATGGTACGAACTAGAGAATAAATAAGAAAAATCTTAAAATTATGAATATACTATCCTAATGATCTATTATAAAAATTGAATACAATTTCATACCCTTAAATTTTCAATGTTATTTTCGTAAGAGCAATCTACAGTAATCGTCACTCACCTCCTAGTAACCGTTATTATTTATTTTCCTCCGTTCACAAAATACAGATTTCTCTCCAGACTTAATTCCTTTCATCATACGCCCAATCAAAAACCGCGCAAAGCCCTCCAGCAAACAAAATATTCTCCTCTCCTGCACGAAAACACGGGCAAAAACATTAAATCATCGACGCAATCGAAGGCCACTCAGATCAAACGTCGCGCAGTCGAGGGGCATTGGCGGAGTTACAGAGAGCAGCGAGCACATACAGTGATTTGTACCGGTTATCCGCGTAATGAACGCGATTACAGCGGTTTATTTAACGTCGCAGTACTCTCCTCCCGCGTGCATTAAAGGTCCCGCGCGCAGGCATTACACGGGGCGCCATGTACCTATATACGCAGTAATATTCGCACGCGGGCGATCGCCCTCCGCTGTCGTCGCTCTCCGCTACGTACACGCATAACTACATCGGTGATTACGAGTCGATTGGAATTTAGCGATCGGTATTGCCGCGGCCGCGTGCGCCGGGTGCCTAATCCTGGGAGTGCGCGATGTATGCAGACAATAAATTCACGCTCGGACTTCATTAATGTGCGCGGCGGCCACGCCTGCGCGCGCTCCGCGTGATTTGCGCGTTAAGCTCGCGCTTGGTGTGTATAGTGGAGATTCGATGCGCACGCGCGCGCGACGCGGATAATTCGCTGCTCGTGCAATATTGAAGAGGAATTCGCGGCTAATCGGATCTGAGATGTTTTATTCATCGACGCGGGCTATTACGTTGCTGGATTTATTTATGATGGCCGAACGCGGACTCGTGGCTCGCATGATTTCTTTATGTTTTGTAGATGTGAAAGTTTAATGCTTGCCCGGTCGTTATTACTGAAATTGCGACAATTCTTTTATTATACGACGTATTCTTAGGATTCAATGAACAGTTATATTTTTATCAGAGCTGTGAATATTGTAACAAGTAGTAAAATGTAAATTATTGATCCTTTTTAATTATAAACATATTTAGTAATGCGTGAGTTGACATTAATGAATACCAAATTTAATTGTAAAAATAAAAATGAAGCAAAAGTTTAATATGAATATACTATAAATATATAGATAAATATATTTCCTCCTCGACAATTCTGAGTTAAAATATTATATTAACAAATAACCTAAACCTGAGTATATTATTAATTTTAGTTTAATAAGTATTATTTTAATGTCATTATATATCCACTTTTTATTAATAATTATAGAATCTTATGAATAGGGGAAACTGGGGTAAAGTGAATCATGCTAATTATTTATGCCTAATTTTAATTTTAGTGAAAGATAGTTATGCAAGGGTGATAATAAAAAAGTTTCAGTACATAACAATTAATATTCTTCGAAAGAAAACTAATTGTATTTTTCGATCTTAAAAGAAAGTTAGTTTATTGAATTCATTATAACGATTATAGATGTTTATAATCAGTTTTATTGCTAGATTTTTTTCTAATTACTTCAAATACGTTTTACGTACTATAGCCAAGAATGCAGAGCTTTAAATGATGTTTTTCTATTTTTAAACAAGCATTTTTAAGAATCGACGCCTCGGGGTAAAATGAATCGAGGTAAAGTGTTCCGGAAACAAATGTGATTGCACTAATTTATACGCGGATAGATGGGAAATTTAACAAAATATTGTTCAAGGTGAGTGTTAGTTTAGTGTACAAAGCCTTTGTGGCAACGCATTTCGTATTTATGCCAAAATGAAATGTATTTGAAAGGTTTTAAGATGTCATTTAAGTTTTATTATTATCTAAATTAACGTTTTTATCTATTCCTGTACAAAAACTAGTAAAATATTTTCAAAATATTTAATTCTATCCTCTAGTTCACTTTAAAGTGAACCGATAGTTTTAAGAAATAGCTAAATAATATTAAACTTAATAAATGACTTTTTTTTAAGTTGATAGTAGGTTTACTAATGTAAGAAGTTTCTTGTGCAACTTACAAAATAATGTTTTAGGTCTGAAAAATACATTATTTTCGACTTTTACAGTTACTATGTTCACTTTACCCTGGTTTCCCCTAAGTTAATACGCGGACAACATTTTTGGTTAGTAAATTAAAAACATAATACTTTCCATATTAAAATTACTAAATTTTAAATAAGAATTGCTAAACAAATATTAAATTGTAAAATAAATATGGTCACTTTTATAGAAATTTAATTACGTTTTTAAGAAACAGGAAATGTAAATTAAGTTATACTACTTGTAATGTTTCATCTTACAGAAGACTGAAAAGGAGCTTAATGCACATATATATTGTTTCTCACAATAAAATCTCTCATGCAGTTAATAACCACAATTAAGTGCCACTCGTATAACAAATTAAATGAAAGCTTGTCAACCATCTCTAAAAACTGAATTTCTCATTGGCACAAAAAACTATGAAAAATCGTTCTTCACATCAGCCAATTGAACAACTCATCGTTGTCGCCTTCACGTTCGTCTCACGAAGCTCGCGTGAGAAAGAATCCGCAGACTCGTCGTGTTCGCAATTGCCTGGAATTAACGCGCCTGCGGTTAAATATAAGAAAGCAGTGGAGTGTGCAACGAAGCTGTTGATACTTATACACCGCGCACCCTCCTGTTTTCCATCTTCAAACAGCAGCAGCAGCAGCAGCCTTATATGTCTCTTTGATCGGTGTTCGAGAGGCGGCTGCGTGCACGCGCGAGACTAATTATATTAAGTTTCGCGACGTGACGCGACCCTCGACTGAGGCATTACAAAACAGCAAGTGCAATCGCTCCCAAGAAATTAGCGGAGTGCGTATAACGAATTACTCGTCGAGTGGAATTACCGCGCAAGTAAGTACTTAAACGAGGAGAGAATGATTATGGCGAATATTATGCTCGAGTGGCGCGCGTCATCGTCGCGTTCGGCTGACGTGCGAATATTCCGGCAAGAGCAAGTAGACGAAGAGTGGGAACGATTTTACGCAGTAAGCGCGAGTACGAGAGAAAAATTTGATGGATTTGCGGTAATTGGAAGCAATGGAGTTACATTATCGCGTCAGTAAGTATTTTGGTACTATGCTAAATGAGGAAAATTGTGAGAATTGATGAAGGTACTTCAATATCCTTTAACCTAATTGCATATAGCAGTGACACGTCTATTTGAAGAGTTGACCCTTTTTATAAGCGCATACGATATATCCATTTGTTCCCTTTCGATTGTTTCCGAAATGTTACTCTGTTTTAGTATCAGTATTCACATCACATAGTTTTTTTGTATTCCTTTTTATATATTCCTTATAAATTCATAAGGACTAGGTACATTGGATCCGCTATTTTCGATTTTCTCTTTCTAACTCCGGATGCATAGTGATATACCTTAAAAATGTATACATATACCCTGAGATAGTGATAAACAGTAAAAAACGTATGCCGTTGGAAGGACTTTTATATATTATAATACCTAATGAATATAAAAATTAATTTGTTAATTATTAATTTATTATATTTCAAGAGATGAGTAAACCCCTACTGTTCAAACTAGTAGCCTAAAATAGACTAAGCAATACATATGTATCTAGTAAACATTGAATAGTTAGCGCATAGCGCACGATAAGGGCTTTAGCTGCAATAAGTGTGTCAGTGATCTCAGCTGCATAATTAGATTTGTAATTAGAAATTGTTTGAGCCACTTCTTGCATCAATGGTCGTAATGCGATGCATGAAAGGGTAAAAGGCAGAATGCGACCGTCAACATTGCATAAGGGATGTAAACCCGTGTATCAATATAGTTTCCTCACCGTAGCTGATCAGTGATCAGTCTGCCGTACGTCTGTGCTCTATACCCATCAAATACGTTCGTACGTGCGTCACGATTCGGAATGCTGCATTAGCTGAAGTTATAATAACATTGAGGCTGTTGCTATTGCTGCTGCTGCTGCTGCTGCTATTTCATCTAATGAGAAATAGACAAGCAATGTAGGTCCAGATATAGGTCGAGAACCAGATATTGAAGTTTTCGTTTGTACACTTTTTTAGAGCAAAAAGGTCAGGACAATAAAGGCCATGTCATCTCTGATTGTGACGTTTCGCTATTCAAAAAATCATGAAAGAAAATGCTTTCACCTTGTAACATCATGACAAAGACATTCATTAGCTATATGGATGATTTTAAGAAATGTTGTATTTCTGTCTCCCTCTCATCACACAATGAATTAAAAAAGAATTCAACTCTTTTATGTACAATAATAATTAAGGTAATTCTTACACGAAGATCAGAGTCAAGGAAATCGTGTAGAATTGAAATATACTATTAATTCTATTAATAGTTATGACTCCATAAAATTTTAAACTGTGTAATTCCTGAATTATGCATAAGATAATTAAATTAAAAAATCGTTTTTTTGCGGATTTACTGAAATTGCTATTATTGTTAATTTAAATAATAAATATAGCTCTGTCTAAGTAAATTTATATTTTTTATAATTTTTTCACGAATTTTTCTAGTTTTCAATTTGACTTAATTCTTTGTCATGAGAACGTTATAAATTAAACTATAAGACATCCAAATGCTTAATGTAAGCACTTTGAGAATCATAAAACTAAACAAATCATTAGTTTTTCAAGCAAAATTTTATTATAAGAAAAGTTGTAATCTTTTATATTTTTTTATTAAAATATAAAATAATTTGTATTTAGTTGGATAAAACATCATTTAATTTGACTATCTTATAAATGTACGTTTTCACCTGTATTTCATGCAGCAATTGTCGCACTTACAAGGGAAGTTCTTTCGGGATCATTTACTGGTACCTAGAAACCCAATGTACTAAAAATAATATGCACGGAGAAGTAATAAAACATGAACGACTATGCTAAATGTATTAAATGAAGCAATACAATTAGTTTTGATTTCAACAGGCTTCTTTACTAAGTTAATTATGATAAAACTACGGAAATTGGGCTTCATTTTAGGTACCAGGAAACGATGCACAAAGTTTCATCAAAACTTGCGACCGGAATCCATGGAGCACCTCGCATCTCCTTGTTAATATTTCGGTTATCTTCGACAAACTAAATAGAAAGCCGATTAATATAATTAAGGGAAGTCATACATAAAGAACAGATTATATATACTTTACTGTATTTTAGAACTATCCATATATCAATATTTAATTTCACAGGTTGAATAAATAACACATTCAAAACTAAAAAATCTCTCAATCATAAAAACGCTTCCTAATTCATCGAAAAAAACCTCTCAATTGCCAAAGAATTTCTCATACAATCGCTTTCAAGTACCCCCTTATAAAAAAAACAAACCCAAGAGCATGAAAACCACCAAAGCACGCAAACCACACCCAACTACAAATGCACCGAGTGTCATTCAAAACGAGCCCATCAAACGCTCAGCGCTCCTCCAGTGCTCCTGAAACACGTACATATAAAAGATCGCTCGTACCCCCTGCACAACACAATGGCAGATCGACGAAGCTCCAGCTCGCGCATAATCCATCCGCGGGTGCACCCCTCTCGCGCAATACTCCCTAAGAGCTCGCGACCCATCTACAAAGGACCATAAGGAGGCCTAGCACGCGCAGCCATTCTGCCTAAGACGGCGCGGCGTCTCCCTCTAGCCGTTGCTCGCGTGGGTGGCAGCAGAGAACACTCCTCCCCCCCCCAGAGTATTGGCACAAGTGCAGTTTCCGCATTAATTTCCGCATATTGGCGATGGTTATGTATAAAGTCCTCTCCGTACCCTAGACTCACTCGAGACCTGGAGAGAGAGAGAGGGGGGGGCGTTTGCTCACTTACTAAACCATCGTCGGCACGACCTCCTTTCACGGCCTTTCATCTCTTGAGCACCTGATGGAATGCACAACTGCCAAAGTCAGGGGAGCCCCCCCCTCCTCGGGAAACAATGTGGCGCGATTTCGCGACTTTATAGGATGGCGCTGGGGGTGGAAGTGGATTTCGGTGGTGATGATGCCGTACGGAGATATGCGTATGTATACGAGCTATCTGGGAGAGTATAACGGAACGGTTAATCGAATGCCACAGTGTATCTGATTGTCCGGTATTGTCGCGAATTTTTTGGGCGCGCAGCTGGAGGGGAAATCGGCTGCATTGGCGCTGGCGATGGTCGCGGCTGAGTGTTGTACGGGTGCGAGCATCAATTTTATCAGGATATAACGAAGTTTTTCAATTTACTGTTCTTGAATTGGAGTGACGAAAGGGTTTGCGAGTTTCGTATTAATTAGATTTTGTCTAGTGTAATGATTGAATGATGAAATATTTACGAAGAACTTGATCCTCGATTTTTATAATAACATAATTTATTGATAATCTGTTTACTGCGTAATAAATATAGTGTAAATTAAAAATATTACATAAGCGAATGGTTGTAATTGAAAAAAAAAAAAAATTCTTTTAGAAATACAATAAATTACAATAAAATGTTATTGAAGTGAAGAATGCGGTTGTATTTATTTTAAATAAATGATCATGGCAATATTAAAAAAGCCGACGTTTCAGAAGTTTGCATTGTTAGCATTTATCAATACTAAAAATATATAGAATATTTTTAGTAGTGATAAAGTTATCACTTCTATGCATTGTTTAATGAGAATCAAAAGGATCAATTTTAATCAGTCAATCTTACATTTAATTTCAGGCTATACTTTTATTAATTTACGTAGTAAACACATTCAGACATTCTCTGATGTTAATTAAATTATTGCAATAATCATTGTTTATAATCTTGATTTCATGTCCAACTTATCGTTATGTTGAGCTCATAACTATATAATAACTCATAGTAATATTTCTATTTTATAACAGTCAATTGTTAATCAATTATTTTCAACTCAGATTATTATATAAAGATATTTGTTAAAATAAATTTATTAATTACGTAACTATAGGATTGCATACAAAGTTATAAAACCATGCAATACGAGTTATATATACTTTTGAAATCTGCATTTAAAAGATCTAAACAATTTGTAGAATCATTTAAATTGTTAGAATTTACATATTGGGTTTTCAGGGTGCGGCACTGAATGAAACAGAAAATGATACACACTAGTAGAGTAGCAGGGACTTATGAATTTAATATGTGAAGGATAAGAAGAGCAGTATTTGCAATTATTGCTAATTGCACGGTGATTTAATGAATTATTCCGTTGTTTGTCCGTAGCATGGAAAATTATCGAATAATTCCGACATACCGGTGACGATGATGATAGAGGTTTAATAGGTGATCATTTTTACGTCAATATCCTAGATGATAATCGACGAGGTACGAGGTCACCTACAAAACACAAATAACCCATCGCAAGAACTAATTACGCTACTATTTAATGAAGATATCGTATAGCTAACAGATACAAATAACATAGTAACCAACAAAATTAATGACGAATAGGTACTTTTACGATAATACATCTTTTTTTCTACAAGTTATATTATCCTTTTGTCGTTATTTATAGCAGTAATAAAAAATAAGAAAACCAGATTTGCTTTTATAAATTGTACTCGATTGTACTTGTATTATTGGTATCATTTGTATTATATTATTCTATACGTGTAACAGACCAGACATAAGAGTGGTGATGAACAATTTTTTCATTATATAGATTATATCACACCCAGAACAATACTATGATAACGCAAAATTCTATATTTTTGAAATGAAATATAGAATATATAATCTTTTTAGGTAAATTATATTATTGTACAGTTTCTTAACATTTTTACAATAATTAAGTTACAATAATTTTTAATTATCATAGTCATGCTCTGGAGGTGCGATATATTATATCCTATTAAAATAATACTTACTTTTTCATATAACACTTATATTGAATTGTGTAGTGTATTATTATTCAATTAGAACCCTGATAGAAATGTAAGCTGGTTTTTAGCCAGACATTAGCTAATCTTTCACAAATTAGTTTATTTCTACCTAATTGTCAGCTAATTTCTAGCTAATACTAACAAATTTTTATAAACTTTATAAAATATATATTTACATTACATTAATTTAATTATAATAGTGTAGAACTACGTAGTATTAATAAGACATATATAATTAACCTATGAGCATAACAGTACATTATGTAACAAGGGAATAGAGTCGAAGATTATGACCGAGGGTAGGTTTACTGGCCGAGCGAAGCGAGGGCAGTAATCACCCGAGGGAATACTCGACTATATTCCCGTATTGCATATAGAACTTTATTCCCGACTTAACTGTGGACACTTTATTGACTTAAAAAGAGCGACTTCCGGTAAGAACTAGAATTTATTGAAAATGTTTATTAATATAGAGAAAGATAATTTAAAAAAATGCTTTTGCGGGAAAAAAGTAAATTTTCGGGAATAAGTAGATTTGCGGGAATAATATGCTAAAATGTCAATAAAGTGGCCATTACGGTTGAATCGGGAATAGAAGTATTTTACACGATGCCTATTTCTTTGTATAACTTTATTATTAAAAAGCTGAGGTTAAGCTTCTCGTTACAACGATGCATAAGGATTTTTTTTTCAAAAGGGTGATTAGTGTGACTTCTTCAATATTAAAATTGAATTATAACTCTTTGATTTGTGTTTAAAAATAACTAACAATAATGTATTAAGACTTATAGAATAAGTATTTATCGAAAAAAATAACATATCGATTTGTTTTTTTTACGAGGGAAACTATTCTCAATTGCATTAAACGAAAAATGCGCAATAAAAAAAACACCGAAGCCAGTGAGTAAGCTCGTAACTTCCGTAATCGTATTCAAAGACACCACTCCCACACCGCGCTCCATAATTGACAGCAAAAGGGTAAAGCGCTATCCACGTTGGGTTCATCAATATTTACCCTCAAATAAGCAAAACTTTCTCCGCGAAATTACCGTGCGTCTCTTCCTTCTTTGTGCACACATACATCCCTAGAATCCGTTTACTCGACTCGAGCTTACTCGAATTCACACGATCCACGCTTTTGGCGAGGCAATAATCGCCAACGCGCATGGAGTCGCAGTCGACCAAGAGAGGCGACAAACCGGAAACGGCAAAAAACGGAACTTGACGAATCAGTCTCTCTGTCTCTCTCTCTCTCTCTCTCTCTCTCTCTTTCTCTCTCTTTCTCTCTCTTTCTCCCCCTCTCTCTCTCTCTCTCTCTCTCTCTCTCTCTCTCTCACACACACACACACACACATTCTCGTATATAGTTGGACCTGAGCATCTGCTGCTGCTGCCGCTGCAGCTTGGGCTCCTGCAAATCCCAAACGCAATCAGCCTCGCAAAGTCTCGTTTACGATTCATTGCTGTCGCGCGTTTCGCCCTTGTTATTATACGCGCTCAGGCTCCGCGATATTTTCCAGTCGGACTTTTTGCTCACGCTGCACGCTCTCTTTCTCTTGTGCTATACACCTGTGTTCTTTTTGTCTTTTTATTTCCCTCGGGTTTCTTTTTTTTTTGCACCAGAGCGCAGCAGTATATTTCGTTGCGGATTACGGAGTTATGTGTGCTAGGAACACGCATAAATGTGAACTCGCATGAGCATGGATTTGAGGTTATTTGTTTGCTTGTACTGTTTTTTTTTGTTTCTTATTGCTAGATAAAAGAAAAATTCTGTATGTTATTATGAGAATTGATTTTGTAATAGTGTACTTAGTAATGTACTACTCAGTACAATATCGATAACTTTTAAGAGTATAAACGTAAATAATATTGTTTAAACGTTCGTGGATTCAATGAACAAAGAAGTATAATCATTTTTGCAAAGGAGACGGATATATTAAAAACAAGCTTATTCCACTTTAAAATAGCTTACAAAATTTAAATATTGAAATATCATTTAATTTTTCATTCTAATTTTTAAAATAAAACTGTAATAGACGTTGTGATATTTACAAAAAAATGAATAAGTAAATTACTACAAATTTTCTTTGCTTAAACTTTATATCCGGTAAAAAAATATTAGGTTACGCACAAGTCCAAGACGTGTTTTAGAAATGGGTATGACGTTACATTTTTAGTCAAATGGATATTTAATTCTCTCTGGAAAGTTTTAAGATAAACTTCTGTCCTGATAAAATGAATTTCTATAAATAACAATTTAGAAAGTATTTTTATCAGAAATAAAAAAGAAATTATATTAAAAAGAAAATACAAATAGTGGAATTTTATTTTACTGCGTTACATAAATAACCAATTGATTTGAGATAATTTTTCATGTCGGATAGAAATATTAACAAAAGATTTTATATATAGGTACGTTGTAATATTTCTAGTCAGGTTATTATTTGAATCTTTGGGGAAAATTAATAGAAAAATGTCTCTCTTCATAAAATAATTTTCTAGAAATTAATTTTCTAAAATAATTTAACAACTATTTTTAACAAAAATAGTAAAATATGTTCAAAAATTAAACTGCAAGTAAAGGTAGGGGGTTCGATTTATGATTAATTGATCAAAATTGATTTTTTTTCCTAATCGGTTATCAATTAATAAATTGACTAATCATAAGTGAATGTATTAAGTTTTACTGAATTGTTAAAAAACCGATCAATTTTACAAAAATGTTTAATTTAATAATAGTTTTAAACGTACCGGATAAATTTCAATGTTTTTTCTCTACCAGTATACGAAGCACTTTTTGATCGGTAACATACTTAAAGTTTATGCAGTTCTATAAATTAAAACTTTTTTCTTGTCAAAAGAACTACAAGAAACCCGATCGTAAAACGTAAAGTAACGAGAAACGCGTAATATGCAATGTAAAGATCGTTATTTTTCCTAATTACTTTTACTTGTATCGGTTTTCTCTTAAAATCTAATAAAGAAACTTTAAAAAATAAACAATTAAAGACGACAAAAAGTTTTTAACAAACCTAATCATTCCCAGAGCAAGTCTTATAAAATCCACATTATACGCATCGCAATAAGCAAAAATCGTATATATCAAAGTGAATGACCCTGTCTCGCGGCTACCTAACAATGCGATATGCCCTGCATTTCCGATCTCTTTTGCGCGACCTATTTACAGCGACGCTCCGATGCTCGACGGCGGTGGCGCCACGTTAATCCGCGTTTGAATCGCAAATGCACAAAATGCAATGTTACGCCGGCACGGGACTATGCACACTGCAGCTGTATCCTTGCCCTGTGCATACACGCCGTTCGTTTTTCGCTTTCGAGTGTGTGCATAATGTGCGTGTCCGCGTGCAGAGAGAGGTACGTGCAACAATTTGAGATAGCATCGCGTTACACTTTTTACGGTCACGGTATAGAACACCAGTGTTTCGAGGGAGTTTCAAATTGAAAGAACGAAAAAAAATAAGTGTAACGGCCGATCAGATGCCAGTATAATTAAGCAGCTATTTTCACAAACGATTCGTCGCTTAAGTGTGTAATTTTGCCTTTCTTTTTTCGTCATCGATGTGACGGGAGATTACGTTGAAAGTGACGTTTTGCACGAGTGGTGACCTTTAACGCAATTTACGCCGTACTGGTCGTGGAATAACGTAAAATGGATTTGTATATACTTATAAGTTTTTGTAGATATTGAATAATTAATGCAGATTTCTAATTTATTTAAGAACGTAGAAGAAATTTACAGACTTATAAAATATGTTGAAGTAATACAACTTTACAAATTCAATATTCAACCTACTTCTACTGTATATTTATAGAATAGACTTCTACTATGCTTATAAAATGATAAGCTTTTAAATATAAGTAGAAAAGCTTCTAGGTAATATTTAGAAAGCTGATGATTTCAAATGTATTAAATCTGTTCCAATTTTCAGCCTGTCTTTCAGTTTTGTAGGTTACGTTTCAGCTTATTAATATGCAAGAATACAGCATCAGTATATGTACCAGATACCACTGATGGCACTGATTAAGGAAATCATGGATTAAACTTCGCACGTTGTCGATATCGGATAATAATTTAATACAGACTTGTATGACACTTTTCACATTTATCATGAGTTGCCTATCAATATGTATTACCTGGAAACACTGAGCGATCGTTCAAGTAATATAAGTGAACTCATTTTCTCTTACCTGGAACAAAAAACGACATAAAAAATTAACACATCTGCATAATTATATAAATGAATAAATAAAATAAAATAAATAAATAAAAACAGTATTGATAGTTTAAATTACTAGTACAGTTAATAACTCTAGAGAAAGATTAAGTTTAATTTGACCACACAGTAATCTACGTAATATTCTATATTTTATATCTATATTGTACCTTGTAAGAACCCAGAGTAGATTAAGTACGCTTTTAATTTAATTACGTTTCTGTGGTCACGTAATTAGTTGTCGCAAGACATTTTTGTTGTCTTAAATGTTATGCACGAAGTGTGAGACCATTGGCAGGTAAGTTACGACTGACGTCTTTCATTATTTGCTCACGGTAAAATTTATTTGTTAAAAATATTCAAGCTTCTGTCCGAATGAAATCATCTTATTCGTCAGCCGTTAAATGCGAATAAATATACCAGTTTATGTAATTTCTGATTTTAATACACGATAATTAATTTTATTTGTTCTCTTTGTATATACATTCAAAATATATTACTTGCTGAGCGCCATTCGTATAAGAAAATCGTGTCGGAATAAATGGCGAACTCGACGAGACTAATATACATTACTGTGAGCCGCATTAACAAATTATACCGCAGAGTGGGGTGACTTTAGGATGGAGGGGTGACTTTGGGCCAAAAGAAAAAAGTATGATTTTATAACCAGTACTGCAGAAAGTATGCGTTTTGTAGCGATCAGAGGTTTTTAGATTTAAAAGATTTAAGCTTTAGATACAAAATGAACCAAAAAGAAAAATATATCTAAAAGTGATTTTTGGATTTTTTAACGTAAACAAAAATTTTACCAAATTTCCCAATTCGAAAAATTTCTTCTGTTAAAGTGCAAATAGGATTTCTATTCCGCTATTTTGGTTTTCGTATACAAATTTTTGACTGACTATTTACTATCGGACCATCTTGTTAAACATAAAATGAATTTGTAACTGACTTGCAAGTGCTCCAAAATGAAAATTTAGCTATGAGATATACCTATAGAAAGAAAGTGGCTCAAAGTCACCCATGTAAGCGGGGTGACTTTGACCACCTTATTTTTCATACATTATTGAAAGGTACGCTTTTGAAATTTTATTAAATATATATGACGGAATCTAAAAAAATACACTTTTTGGGTTCGGAAATCACAAAAAAAATGTAATGCTGGGGTTTAAAAACCTTTTCTAACTTATTTAAGAGGGCAAATTACGAAGAACGACGCATTTGAACAATGAAAATTGGACATGTGACTATGTTTTTCTGGTAAATTAGGTGTTTTTTATATATGGTAAAAAAATGGTTTTACAGCGCAGTTAATAACTGTTCACCCATAGGTGGAAATTTCTTTTTCCAAAAAGTATATAAAAGTATAAGAAAATAGCTTTAATTTGAGTTCTTATTCGTTGAAAATGGATGCTCCGGTCCAGAGTTATAATCAATTGAAAATTGGGAAATAATTCATCGAAAATCTCAGATTCTGCAAAAAAATGGAAACTCCGACCGTTCTCACTCTATTTTCACCGAATTATTACCCTATTTTCCATTGATCATAACTTTACGCCGGAACATCCAGTTTCAACGAACAAATACTCAAATTAAAGGTCTTTTCTTCTAATTTTATATACTTTTTGGAAAAGAAAATTACCACCTATGGGTGCATAGTTATTAACTGCGCAGTAAAACCCTTTTTTACTATATATAAAAATCACCTAATTTGCTAGAAAAATATAGTCAGATAGTCAATTTTCATTGTTCAAATGCGTCTTCCTTCATAATTTGCCCCCTAGAACAAGATAGAAAAGGTTTGGAAACCTGAGCATTACATTTTTTCTTGTGATTTCCGATCCCAAAAAAATGTATTTTTTTTATATTTCGTGATATTATTGGTTTATTTTGTTATATTATTATATCAGAGTTGGTTTATTTATTCATATTATTATATCAATTTGACTAACTCGACTTTGAGCAAACCTTGTATGCGTGAGCATGTGAAAGTGTGTGTATGAGAACATTACGTACATTAATCTGATAAATCAACTTAACCAATTTGATCAATCAAATTTATGAAATTAGATCTGTTATAGGTATCTCTTTATTTTATTAGAATCTTATTTATCTACTCATAAAGTTATTATAATTAATATTTAATTATAATTAAATTGCCTAAAAGAAGAACACACCAAGAGCAGTATCTTTATCAATGTAATAGACACAAAGCAGACACAGAGTATTACTTTTATCAATGCTACAATAATTTTTTTTAATTGTTAATTAATATTTCCATATTATTAATATTATAGTTAATTTGGCACCAGCTAGGCAGCAAAAATAAATTAAGTTCATACCATTTTTCCAATATTTCCCACCAGAAACCGTTGCGTTTTCAATTACAGCAGTCAATCAATTCACCACCGCGTAACCAAGAGAATAACCTCGGCTACAGGTCATAACGCTTAAACCTCCTATCGCCTATATAGTCATATAACCCTGTCGCTCCTCGTGCAGCCCCCCCCCCCCCCCCCCCACACATCCGAACCCGAGTACGTACAGCGCGAGGTGCAAAAGCCAACACGTGTGCATGCACATTGCACATACCGCAGCCGGATACCTGTAGCTGGTAGCCAACGCAGAACACATGGGAAGAAGAGACGTAACGTTATTACAGACGGGCGGTGGCGGTGGCCGCGGAGCTCTTGGCTCCCAGCCAGATTCAACAGATGGAAACAATCGGATCGCGAGCACGCGCGCGCAACGGGTAATATAGCCCAGCGAGAGATAGGGAGAGGAGCAAGGGAGAGAGCCCATCTGCGCATAGAGCGAATGAACTGCCTGCAGCCGGGAGAAATCGAGATGAGGAGGTGCGTCGATGCGAAACGAGCCGGGAAATGACAATTTGCCTCTTTTTTTTACAGAGAGGGAGATAATGGAGTAAGGTCGAGAGCTCGGGAACGAGGCTATGACGCTGAGCGGGATTTTGGGTGGGTTTCGGACTCTGGGTACTCGACAGAGTGGTATGATTTATTTCGAAATTGGGTTTGCGCGACATTGCGTATCTCTGAATGATCCTCGTACATTATAAAGTGAAGAAACTACTAAAACACAGCTATTTTTTTAAATGTAGTAAAATTCACGGAATCAAATGAAATCTGTTCCCAGCATAGTGAGATAAGTCACCACTATTTATATATCATTAACGAGCTAAATAATAATATTATGGAAAAAATATGTTTTGAATTCATGATCGCTTGCGTCGATTAATGATATGTCCAGTTGTACAGTACAGTAGTAGTATTTAATCACAGAGAAGCCAAGGGGAAAATTGCATTATGTACATTAGATACGGCCCTGGTATTCGACGCTTATTCGATTGTAATACAATTTATTATATGCCAAATAGGATTTGAATGAAAACATCCTGAAAATAGAAATATTCTTTGACAAATTACACATATTTATTGATATTCACAGTATTTATATTTATCTCTCTATCTATATGACAAAATCTAAAAAAAATTATACTTTTTTGAATCCAGAAATCACAAAAAAAAATTGAATGTTGGGGTTTTGAAACCTTTTCTATCTCATTTTAGCGGTCAAATTATGAAGTAAAACGCGCTAAAATAATGAAAATGGGAGGATGCTCATAGCGTCCCTCTCGAGGGAACGTATGAGACCAACACCATCGTTTAAAGCTCGTTTAGAAATGAATTTTATAAAAAAATTAATACCTTTAAGTTCAGGCAAAGCTGAAAACAATAATATCTATGGATTTGTCCCATTTAAAGCAATGCAGAAAGTCTAACCACCCTGGTAGAAATCTTATCGTGGCGGCCACATTCGCTATAACGGCCTTTATAGGCAAACTAGATAGTACAAGAGTGTACAAAACTCGATAAATCCACACAGATCTATATAGTTTTCTCAATAATAATATGTACCTATACAATCTGTGAGGTTATATATTATTTATTGAACAGAAGTTTTATTGTAAAAATTAATGTTAAATAAAGTTTAACATGCAAGTTTTCAATTATAATAATAAGATCTACAGTTATATCCATACTATTTACATATAAAAGTAGTCAGAATGCATATCTAACCTAAGAAATGAAAATTTAGAAACAATGTTCCTTGCATATGAAAAACAGTGATCATAAAATAATGTTATTGATTGATGTAGTTGTTTCTTGAAAAGTAATGTATAAATAATAATAATATCATATGTACAAATATGTACTTTATGAGATGCTTTATTTAAAAACTAGAATTTTAATTTCAGAACTACAAATAATTTTGTATCCATCTGCGAGTTTTTATAATACATAAACTGCTCATCCGTGACAACATTTTCAAAGACAAACACATTAGTCGAACACATGTAGACGATAATTTTCTTTATAAGTAACAAATTACTATGTATTAACTGGCCATAGATGTCAAATGAAAGTGTTTGATTATAAATTAATCACAGTAGGAAATACAAAAATAGAACATATGTATATAATAACTCCAATACATTATTTCTTTATAAAAATAGAAAATTATTCAGTTGATAATAAATGTGTGTGAAAATAGTTTTCCGTACATAAACCATACAGGTTTGGAAACCAAGCCTGTATTTAGGATGGAACATAATCAAATGTAAGGAAAATAATTTTACATAAACAAAATAAATATATGCACTAATACTTCATATACTTAGTTATTTGGATATTCAGATTATTTTCTTATTTTGATTGTTTAATATATATGTGTAACATAATATTGTTATTGAGTTCTTAAATACAAAAACTTGATGTATCTAAAATTAGATAACCTTACACTTTAGAGGTTATTTACAATTATTTACATTGGTAATAGGTGAACAATAACAAGTAAATACCTTTAAATCAAAATAATACATAATAAGCATAATAGATTATGCTTCTGTTTCTTAAAACATAACCTTTAAGTGGTTGTTATTGTCATAATTTTGCTTATCTAGTTTTATCGGGGCAAATAATATGGGAAACTAGAAGGGTCGACCGTTACACGCCTTTATAGTAACTATCTAGTTTGCCTACATAGATCTACACAGTGCGAGATTATTCTACATAGATCTATAACGTGGACGGGATAAATTTCTACCAGGGCATACTCGGGAATTTCTACTTATTTTTACGAATGTTCACTGTGTTTTCTTCTACTTTCCCACCTCTTAAGGTAGTCAATTCTTTTTCTGAAATTAATATTTTTACGTTCTCTAAAGAATGGTATTAGTTTTATAGGATCCCCAGGAACGGCTCAATTATTATAAATATGTAGGCATTCTCCTTAGGTATATGTATAGCACAAAAATGGGTTATCTGCGCAGTTAATAACTCTGCCCACAAAGTTGAAAATTTCTTTTTCAGTATATAAAAGTAGCGAAAATACCTTTAATTTGAGTATTTGTTAGTTGAAAATGGATCTTCCAGTGCAAAGTTATGATCAATTGAAAATAGGGTAATAATTCGTTGAAAATAGGGTAAAAACGGATGGATTTTCAATTTTTATGCAGAATCTGAGATTCTTTACATATTATAAAATCATTTCACGGCGCCGCCGTCGCCGCAGTGTGAGAAAGTCACCCTCCTCAGCCTCCCTTTGTCTCTTATTACCCGTTCATAATCCCCTCTCCTTCTTGTCTCTTCTTAAAATTATTATAAAATGTTATTTCATCGTCGCCCAATAACTCAACGGAGAATCGTTAAGAAAGTTAAAAATTGTTATATAAATTCTAATCTCTTCTTAGGAGATGCAACATAACGGACAAAAGGGCACTTTATACTAAAAAAGTAGGTTTAAAAATTTAACTATATGCCGCAGTAGTTGGACATCATATGTCAAACTAGTCCCAGTACTTGGATGTAGTTAGGGCCCAACAGTTGGGCATATGAATGAAATGTGTCCCACTATTGGTTTTATAAAATAGAATTGAAGGTAAACTTGGACAATGCTTTCAGCATATCACAATCCTCGACATAATTTCAAAATGTTATATTTATATTTATAACAAATTTAAGATGTAAATTTACGTAATTTTGGTTTAATTATATACTAATATAATAAACAATGCCAATTATTGCCAATAAATACATGTTCTTATCATCTTTTATCAGTAATTATAATGCGCGTCACTGTACTGGTCACAATTTTCGATTTGTCCAAGTACTGGGTAATTTACCTAAATAGGAAGGTGTATAAAAAGCCAAAAACGGTAATAAGCTTAAATTGTTCAGAATATTTAAAATATAAAGACAAAAGCAAAATGAGGTTGGCGCGTTTTTTTTACAATATACAAATAACTATAAAATAAACTAGAGATAATAAAGGATTTCGATATGTATGTTGAGCAGAAAAAAATATATCGGGGCCTTATTAACATAGAAATAATCATTTTTGATGTCTTGATGCAAGATATATTATATTTTATCTCGTTTTCTCCGATCTTACAGATGAGCTTAAATGAAGAACTTAATTAATAATGAGTTAATATGATTTTTCGTATTATTGAGAGATTGAGGTTTTAATTTTGGCATTAATATGCTAAAAATGTTATTATCGTCGATTATTCCACAAAAATTTAAAATCATTTTTCTTGTTAATTTGAATGTTTATAATACAATTAATGACTATAAGTTTTATAAATAAATACGTGCATCGTTATCAGTTTTTCTACGATTTAAAACTCGAAAATTTTAGAAGTATCGTATCTCCAATTCGAAGGGAAACTTGAACTACTAAATATGTTGTGCTGCACTCCGACTTATGTGAAACCGAATTCTAGATACATCAAAACTTCTGAGGTTTGAATTTACTCCGAGTTGATGTTTGTCTTGCAATGGAATACTAATTTAGTCCACGATCAAATAATCTATTTATTTAATATGTTTAATAATCAAAAATATGCAAGTAAACAAAAATATTCATTTATGCATATTTATAAAGTGTTTCTATTATTACCTTAAACTTTAGTATCCATATTTTTAAATCCATTAAGCTTTTTTCAATTCTAACTGTATAGTAAATACAATAAGTTACTTCAAATTCATAAAAAATAATAAATCGTATAAAAAAATCTAAAGCGGCTTAGAAAGGTGACCGAAAAAGAGCAAGTGAAAAGGATACAATAAAGTGGTGGGCAAAAAAAGAATATAAAGAAAATGAAGGTATAGAGAAAAGCGCAAACCAAAAAAAAGCATAGCTTCAGACAAATCGCTCGTCATTATATATCGGTTCGGAAAAATTGGAACTTTCCATTTCACCTCGTCTCTGTCGTTAGTCAGAATATCGATAATGAACGCTTGTGGATTTAACGCTCGGCAAAACGCGCTGTGCTCTTTTTTCCAGACACGTGCGCGGTATCGGCTTTTTATTTCGCTAATAACGAATTTCGTAGACTATTGCGAGGTTCACGAGAGCTCGTAACTTGCTTGATCGCCGATATTGAAAATAAAAACTCTGAGAACATCGATACTCTAGACAGGTGTTTAAGTAGTAATTTCAAGAACTTGCAGAACTTGATTTTTGTGCATATAAACTAATTCAATTTTAACACTGTATATTAAACTTTATATACTGTATAATAAAATAATTATGAGTTATCTTTTATTAAATAATTTATTTGTAAAAGTAGGACAGGCATACCGATGATTGATAGCACTTTTACAAATGTTTATATACACGGTTAAACAAAGTAACATAGTTTGTTTGTTAAAAATTAATAAGAATCCATTGTATGTTACTTTAAGGAATAAAATATGCGTAAATTGTTTATAAACAAAACTTTGTTAAATTTGTACGTATAAACTTTATATGAAATAACAAAGACTTATGTGACCTATTTGAAGTTTATTATCTTTAAAAGATTAGTATAATTTAAAAGTAACAAACAAGTTTTTAACTAACAAAAAAACATATTACGAATTTATTTTTCACCATGTAATCATTGAAAATTTAATTTTTTATATTTATATTATCCATATACCTATAATATGTATTCTTATATTTAAATATAAATGTACTTCTTACGTCAACATAAATATTCATAATTCGTATATTTACATAAAAAGATTTAATATAAAACTTCGAAAACAATTATATCCAAAACGTTAAATAAAAGCTAAAAGAAAACTTTCAGAAAAATAGGAATAATATTGTACTGTGTGAAAAATAATTACGACCGCAACATCAGAACAATCCCATAACAAAAAAAAAAAACTTTGTACCGTTATGAAATCGCAGAGTTCGAAACTTATCGACACGATGAGTTTGCACTTTTAAATAAATGCTTAGTGCTTGAAAAAGTTACGATCGAGGTATACACGTAAATATCGTTCATAGAAGTTTCGTATAACGTGCTCCTATACACTTTAAATTTTGTAGAGAATGAGCTTTTTTTCTTTAATCCTTTAAGATACAATATTTTTGTATTTAATGACAAAAGTTTTATACTTTCTAATGATGTAATTTTTCCTAATTATATGTGCATTAAATGATATGATTATTGTTACGGACAGAAATAATGATAATTATTGTAAAGTAAAATTGACCGCGAATATAATAATGTTAAATTAATAATAAATAAATATGCAGTGCTAAAGTGATGCAATGTATTAACTACAGCGTTATGAAAAAAAGAGAACCAAATGAAATCGGCTAAGCGTAAAGGTTGAGCATGTTTTTTTGTCTCAAGGGCATTTCCCGAAAGAAGGTCGTAAAAAAAGGGCCAGCGTTGGCGCTCTCTACAACAACAAGGGAGTGCAGTTTAGACTCTCGTATGGTTCACATCGTGTGACTATTAGGGAAAGCATCGGTTTTTTAGCGTAAATGCGTCACAGGAATATATCGGCTAGGACATATTCTACAATGTACGTTTTATTAGATAGTTTATAGTGCCTATAACAAGGCAACGCATATATTAGACTTGATATATACATCTATTATTAATGCATAGACTTACTCCTTATTTTACTTCACAAATTATTATTGCACTATTCTTAGCTTTCTCTTCTAATTGTAATTTGCTTCCTTTTAAACTACAACTCAATTAGGATTATTTTGAGTTCTGATAAATAAAGCTAATAAAAAGTTTATTTTCGTATGCAAGGTGCATCCAGAAAAATAGGGACAATTTCAGAACTCGTCTTAAAAATGATAAAATCCAAATTATTCTAATGCATTTACTCGAGTATGGCAAGTAGATTTTCTCGAACTAACGATTAAATCCACATTTGTTTATACATTTATTACTTTTATCGAATAAAAGTACAATTATTTCATAAGTTTGATACTGTGTTGAATATCCTGGTTGATATATTATTTAACAAGTGTACATTTATCACTTGCTAACTCTTATGTTTCTAGCCCGTTATGGTAAAAAATAAAGCCTTAGTATATCAAAAACATTGAAAATAGACTTAGTATATCAAGATTTCGGGAAGATACAGATTTATATCTATAAATAGATATATCCCTCTAATAATATCCCTAAACTTCACGAGGTGATTAAATTGAACTATACAGGACTTTTTTTGTATTTAACAATAACGGTTTGGCTTTCTGCCTTTTTTCTCCCAAGAATACTTTTCCCCCCCTCCCCCTCCAAAAAAAATCTTATTTCCCTCGAACCTTTTTATCCGCTACTTGTCTCGCGCTTTTGCTCGCTATAAACGATGATACGGCCCCAGCTGCGGAGTTTGAAAAATTCAGCGGGAAATCTTGATCCGAGCGCGCGGTACACTCTTGCCGCTTTCCGTGTCAACGCGCAAATTCGCTCTTATCCTCTATCCGCACGGATCTCCGTCGCCTGCACTATTCTCCTTCTCTCTCTCTCTCTCTCTCGCTCTCTCTCTCTCTCTCTCTCTCTCTCTCTCTCTCTCCCTCTCTCTCTCTTTCTCTTTCACTCTCTCTCTCTCTTTCTCTCTCTCTCTCCCCCTCTCTCTCTCTCTCTCTCTCTCTCTCTCTCTCTCTATCTCTCTCTATCTCTCTCTCTCTGTCTTTCTCTCTCGCCCGGTACCCACTCGCTCATTTTTCTGTTTCTCTTTTTCTTTCAGCTTGGAAAAGACACTCGCCCACGTATAGGTATAGCGTTCTCAACGAGTGGGACGCGCGCGCACCAGATGCTGTCTCCTTGAATTCGGAAAGATTTCGAGTAGAGATGATGGATAGAGATGGAAATGATGGTTCTTGAAATTCGGTTTATTATTTATTTTGCTTTTGTAGCAAGTTGTTTTCAGGTGTATATTTTTATGAATTAATTAATATAGTCGTAGTTTAGAAAAATTCACTAATGAAAGACTTAAGAATAAAATATACTACCTCAATTTTAGCAGTCAAGCCACTGGTAAATTTAGAAAATAAACGTACATAAAATGCTCGACTTTTTTTTCCTTTTTACTTGGGTAGTTCAATTTTTTACTTGAAATAAGATGATTTGCAAATATTTTAAGAGGTAATAAAAATAATTACCTCCTTTTATTGCACCATAATCCTTCAACGCAGAACAATGATTTATCACTATCGTTACAGAATCATTTTATAAGCATCATTACGTTTGTAAGACATGATTATTCTACTGTAAATTAGAATATATTTTATTCAATTAGTACATTTCTTTTAACCTTCTAACGATTCTTTTTACAAATTTTCGTACATTTTATAAACAAAAAGCATTAAATACTTATCCAGTCGATTCATCAAAAATTGTTCCTGTAATAAATTAATGTAGCAGGTATTTGTATTTTTCTGCTTTGAAGGTTTATGGGGTATTGAAATGAAATAATAGTGCCACCCCTTAAAATATTCTAAACTAATCATATTTTATATATAAAAAGGTTTAACTGGTTTAATTAAATATTTACATTTTTTTCTAAATCTAATAGAGGTTTGTCTCCTGAATAATTCGAAGATTAAAATCTGAATGGATACTGTTATTTCTGTATGTAAGTTTAAATTTAGAATTTTTCATTATTAAACATATACGAGTATTTTTAATACTGAAACTTTACTTTCAGCCATGCCTTAGTAATATATAAATTCAGGTCTAGAGTATTTTAAAATAATTTTAAAATTAAATTACCCAGTAAAATGTACGAGATGCAGTCAGCCACTCTAAATAGAATATGTACATTTTTAATTAACCATTTAAGACTTTTTTCTACCATTTACTTCTGAAAAAGAAAATTGCATTATCAATTACCCTTTGCAAGATCTTACTCTTTCGAGGAATATATAAGAAGCTTCCTTCATTCGGAATTCCGAAACGCATCCTCTATTTGAAATCATAACACAAACAGATCAGCATAAAATCTCTACTTCAACCACTGGCAGACCCGTAACTCTAAAAGTGCTCAACCGAAACTTCAATCAAAATAAACTTCTTGGACACACACGGAATCCAAACATCATTCAAACGCATACATCAGCCAAACCCCGCGAACGCGTGCACACTCTCGCATCCACAGCCACATTCTCGCGCACCTAACCCAGGCCGGGGAAACAATATTCCGCAGACGCGCGCATTCACATGGATATCTCGCAAAACTGCGCACAAGATAAACTTCACGCGCGCGCATACATAAATCCGCAGTCCCGCACAAACCCTTTTGCACACATACCCGCGCACACACACTGTGCACACAAACAAACGAACCCACAGAGAAACGCGTATAACCAGCGTGCGACCTCGCAAACACATACACATACATCTATGCATACGTGTATATACATACGCTGTAGTGCAGCGGGGGGGGGGGGGGGGGGTGCGCGTCACGCGCGCTCGATTAAGCCACGCCAAATAATAATTCCGTTAAACGCGCAGGGAGAGAGCACGCGCGTTAATCTCGCGCGAATTTCCCATATCGATTTTGAGAATCAACGCGAGCGCGCAGCCGTGTGCACGGCGCAAGCACAGCGAACGGGTAATTCAGTCATCCCAATTTCCGAGCCCGCGCGCCACTGCACAAGGTATACGTACAACGCGTGCAGCTGGGTGCGCGCGCGCGAGATTCGATCGTGAATACCTCCACAGCTCGCGTCGCCCGGCTATATGCGCTGTGTATAAGCAGACGTATATAAAATGCATACCGTGAGCCAAGTTGACTGCAGCCTGCCTTTGTGCCGCTGCCGCTGCTGCGCGCGACTGTTATGGTTCGGAGGAGCGTGTGCGGCGCAATTCGAGCGGATAAACGCCGAGAGGAAGGGGGCAAGAGTTGCAGGGCTGAGTTAATAAATAAAGAGTTGATGAGGGGGGGGGGGGTAAGAGGGGAAGGTGATAAAGGTGAGAGATGGCAGATAAGTTGGTGGGATGGGAGAACATAAGGAGGTTGACGAAAGGTTAGGAATAATGGGGGTAGGGCTGACGTAAACAGGGAGGGTTAGATAAAGTGAGGCTATAGTGTCGCAAAGTTGGCATTGCGACAATGTCTTCTGGTTCGGCTTTCAGGGGAAAGTTGTGCAATGTTTACAACTGTTGCCAACATTAGAAAACAAATTTCAAAGAAAGTTATTCTTGAAAAGAGATAAAGTTTATCGGGAAATATGATTAGGGACCCAGTAGAACAAGTCGGGTATAGCAAGACAAGCCCGGAAAGTTAATTGTTATTTTAGTTGTCTTTGCGAGTGATTATGATGTTACAGCTTGACAGAACTAATAGTATCACTGTGGATTTCAATTCTTGTTTAAAAAGAAACAATAAATTTGATCCAATAATGATTTTGGATCAATTTAAAATATTATAGATATTATATTATAGGTATATAACTGAATTCTTGCGTGCACATTGTTTCGGTGCAAAATTAATGTTTTTTAACGTAAAAGTAATGTATATGATAATATATAGAAAAATGCAGTTGTAAAATTATAAACAAATTTAGCTTTTAGCAAAATGAAATCAGGTTTTATATAAGAAGTTTAAAAAAGCAAGTAGTCTAAATGATATAATATGTATTTACATATCATGTCAAACGTAAGAGGGAGTAAATTATCCGTCAGGTGTTATTTATTTTGAACAAGCAATTAAAAGTCACAAATATCCACCGCCAGAATGTTTAAATAACACATTGAAACCCTCTATTTAAATTTGTAATTCGACATTTAAAAGTTTTCCTATCACAAAACATTCAAACTCACGAATAATTCATACGCAACTTAATAAATAGAAAATATCCCTCTCCGAAGAAATAAACCTACGTCCCGCGCAGGTTCTCCGGAAAACATACGACGCGAATAAAATAGCAACAAAATAAACAACAAGAAGCTGGGCTTCATAACGCACGAGACGAGGAAAGAAAGGGAGACATAAACAGAGCCCAGGATAAGAAGAAACCCGAAGAAGACGAGGAGAGAAGCCGCAGCGAAAAGAAGATGTACCTGCTCCGCGAAGGTGAGAGAGGAGAGAAGCATCGGTATCGCGCACGCTCAGGTGCGGCAGTCGCCCCGCGGAAGTACCAGCCCCGTGGTGCACGCTCACGCTTCCACCCTGCAACATTAATAATATGGCGAGGTACTAAAGCCTCGCGAGCGGGCGCGCGCGCCCTCGGTTCAACTGCCTTTATATGCGATATGGCGCAGTTCCAAGTGCAGCAGCACTTCGTACTCCTCCTTTTTTTTTTCACTTTCTCCGTGCCCCCTTCCAACTGTGCGAGTGTGCATATACGGAGTTGCTCTTTTTTATCTCCACTCTGCTTCTTGCTTTGCCTTTTTTTGGCTTTACTTCTTTTTTTAATATGCACGAAGTCGAGGAAGAAACAGAGAGAGAAAGAGAGAGAGAGAGAGGGAGAGAGAGAGAGAGAGAGAGTGCCAGGAGTAGGTCTTTATTGTATTATCGTAATTAGCCGGCTGTCTTTTTATGACGAGGCGAGTGCTATGCGGGTTCATCAGGACGTGAGAGCACGAGTGCGAGCCACGTTCTATAGCCGCGTATATATGCAACGTTTCTACGCAGCTGCTGCTGCAGGATACGAGAGGCCTTTTGCATGATTAACCGCAAGCTTGGCTTATTTCGAGGAGCTTTTTGCGCGCTGGAGAGTTAAATGTGATTGAGGATCGATGAATCTCGGCAAATCTCGTGATTGTTGGATAATATGAGGTAGTTCCTGCGTCAATATGTACCTGAAATATAAAAATTTATATGATAAATTTTTTTCATATTACAATATAAGAAACGATATAATATAAAAGAAGAACACTTATAGCAACAAAAGAAAATATTTTCAACAAAATTTCCTTATTATAAAAGTATACATATCGACAACTAAAGAATGATTCGACAAACTACTGGAGACTTTTTTATTTTCTATCCGATTTTATTTCTGAAGATTTCACTTTTTTCCTTGAGAAATTTCAGGGGGACTTATCGATATAAAAATTACAAAAAATCTAGAAACCTTCAAAGTTACAGCCAATTGTTTATAAGTCGGTACTCGTGTTTTTGACTGTACGTGGACAAGTATAAACTATGGGGTAACTTTGTAGGTTTATCTATTTTTTTCAATTTTTATATCGTTAAGTTATCCTGAAATCTTTCAAGGAACATAATGAGACTTTCAGAAATAAAATCGGATACAAAATACAAAAATCTACAGTATTTTGTCAAATCTTTCTCTAGTTAACCATATTTATACTTTTGCAATATATAAATCTTGTTGTTACATTTTTTTTCGTCGCTTGAAGTGTCTTCTGTTATGTTATGTCGTTTCTCATATTGTGATATGAGAACAGATTATGATATAAATTGTTATAATTCAGGTACATATTAACGAATGAACCACCTTAACCCTGTTAGGCCGCGAGTATTTTAAAACGAAGAAAAAGTGTTTTTGCATTTAGTTATCCTTAGAATGGCCGTAAATTTAGATTCCAACAGTTTATTAAATTAAAGCTACCCTGGTAGAAAATTATCTAGTTTTATCGAGGCCCTTGATTATTCCCATGTCAAACTAGATAGATCTACATAGTTCTAGATTAATTTTCCACCAGGGTAAGCTGTAAATTTGATTTTTTGGGGTGGCGTTTAAAAACGACTAAAAGTCCTCCTAGTCTTAAATTAGTTAAATTTGAATAATAAACATGATAGTTCATTAGTTTGAATATCCTTGCGCAAGAATCCATCGAAAGAATTACCAAAAAATGTTTTTTTTTTCCTATTTTTATGGAAAAATCAGCAGCGCTATATGCATGGCTTTTCCCCGTACGCATTGCTTTGTTGTTATGCTATCACCATTTTGAATTTGCGATAGTCAATTAAATTATGTTTTTATTATATCACAAGCAGTGTCTTCCATTTGAGTAAGCGGAGGGAATCGGACCGATTTAGGGCCTTAAAGGGGCAGGCCTGGGTTAAACCGAAAAATAATTTTTTTTTAACTAATTCATAAAACTTTTTATGTTTAAAAGCAATCATTCTGAAAATTTGTATGCTATCAAAATACAATAATATCTTTAATTTTACCGTTGTAATACCTCAAAATCTTGAACCTTCACGTCACAAGAAATCACTATTTTCAATACCATATTTGTTAAAGGAATTTTGTTCCTCACATGATTCTAGGTGACATGAAGAAAAGTTTTTTTTTCACGGTTATTCTACTCCTTTTAATATGTATTACAAAAATAGCGGAGCGCTTTTTCCTTAAAAAATTTTGATATCATACAAATATTCAGAATGATTGCTTTTAAACATAAAAAGTTTTCTGGACTCGTAAAAAAAATCCTTTTTTGGGTTCACCTCAGGCCTGTCCCCTTAATTTTGGGTTTTGATTTTCAATTCAACGCGGAAAAGTGAGTGGCCCCCGGGGACACTCTACGTGCTAGAAGGTTAACTAGCTAAAGCATGTTAAATGAGAAATAGAGAACGAAGATAATTATAATTTGTATACTAAGTATCCTGCAAATTCTGAGCACAAATTAGTTTTGTTTTTACGTCATATTAAAGATCTATATAAAAAATTTTAAGGAATGGGGTTAACTATGGTATTATTAAAAGGCATTATTGGATTTTTTCAAATTTCACTGTAACGTTTAAGAATTCTGATCACGTTATTAAAGTGAAGTATTTAGTAGGCAGGACATATAGGCTCTTAGAATTTACCCTGTTAGTGTCTTCATTCATTTATTTATGATTTTAACGCTTGAGACACAAAAGTACAAAATTAATGTCGCTATGAGTTTTAAAAATAAGCTAATAGATTCTTGGGAATTCTACTTAGTAACTATCATGCTTGGTAAATATCTTCATTGCTAAGTATTCTAAGTTATAAAAAGTAACGGAATGTTTAATAATACGTTGAATAACGGCAACATTGCAAATTTTTATTTAAAATATGTATATGTGATTTATACTCAACTGAAAGTAACTAGTATCGAACCTTTTGAAATGGTATAATCTCATTGAATAAACTTCTTTTTCTACCTAATCTTGATGGAGGATTTAAAAAACTTTCAATACGAATTAGTTCTTATCCCCGACGTGGAGCTATAAGTTGGATAGAAAATGTTTGTTTCAAATAGGTAGTTGATAAAAATTAATATTAATTTGAGTAAATTTTAAGATCATTACAGAATACAAAAATCATGATAAAAGTGCACACGTTAGCCTTGTTATTCTCTACTCCAACACTTCATTATCATAATGTGCTTGAAAGCGCTGTTATTAATTTAGAGTGATAAATCTTACGATTAAATCTATTTTCAAGTTAGTAATAATAAACCTATTTACAATTATTGCAATTGCATTAATTTATGTATATTAAACTGAATAAATAATAAATAAAAATGTATTTAAAGAAAATTTCGCAGTGTTCATTTATGGCTTTTCTTCTTGGAAATGAAAAATCCTGTAAAATTGTGATGAAAAAGGATTTTTGCAGGTGCTTCGGAAGCTTGTATCGCTTGGGAAAATGATTTTTCTCTGTATCGCTGAAACACGAAAAGGGTAATTAAATCTATTTGCTCTCGAGCCACATGCTCTCGTATATCCGCTGAAATAGTACACGCTATAGTGGATGTTCGACGATCGCAGTTTATTATCCTTCTCGGCGGTGCGCGCCCGTAAATCACGTGATGCGATTGCAAAATTGCCGTCGCACGCGCGTGTGCGCAATTTATCTCGCGCTCGTCGTGTGTAACCTGCAAAAACGTTTATTCATCATCAATATCTCATCTAAATTCGCGGTTATGCGGGCTTCACTTCATTATACCTCATATGCGCCCGCTTAATTAATTAACGCTATTCTATTATCTGTTCAGACTCAACATTTTTAAATCGACGCTATTAAACCTGAACGCAATGCATTATTCATTATTACAGAATATTATTAATATATGTAAAGTGTCAAATGGCTGTCCAAAAGTAAAGTATGAAATCCAGTGTGAAGGAGAAGTAATGGGAATTTTGTACAGTAACTATGTACAGAGTGGTTATGAGTTTGTTTAATACATCCTAGTAATTTTTATGATACTCAATCATTTTTCACGAACAAGTAAAAAGCATTAATTCGTAATAAAAATACAAATTTTTATTTACATACACAAATGTTATATTATAGTCCGGTAGGTAAATAAAAAGAATATGTTTTATTGAGCGAACTGCATCAAATAAAAAAATTTGTATCAAGTTGGTATACAAAAAAATGAACAAATAATTTTCAATAATATATTTTTTACTAGACTTATTTTAACAGACATATTTTAAGGGTACTTATATAAAAAAAAATTAAATTTAATTTCAGTTTGTATCAAAAATCAAGTTATTTATTTTAAGATTCATGAAAAATTGACAAAATTTGAAAAAGCAGATATTAACGATCTGATTTCTCAAAATGCTAATTCTCGAAAAGACATTTAAAAATTCATATTCATACAACTAATTAAATCTCCAATTGTACTCTTATATTATACGATGAGAAGGAAAAGAGCGTACCTATTACTACCCAACGTCTACCTATTACTTTTCGCAAATTGCTCTTTTCGCATACAAGATCAAGTTCTTTTCAAACTCTTTCTATAAGCAACTCAATCACGTGAAAAGTAATCTCAGTTACTTACGAAACCTTGCACAGCAAAAAAAGAAAATCATACCTCGTCGTTCCAATTACAATGACTCCGGCCACTACACGCTACCAAAATCATTTATATACTCCCCACAACATCAAAGAAACGGTGAAAAAAAAACTACGCGAAATATGCCTCTTTTTTAGTATCTCCAATAACCTTTCGACCGCGCAATAAATATTCCCTTTGAACGCTCGCGCTCCGCATAAAGGAATATATATTTGCCATTGGCAGAGAGAAAGAGAGCAAGAGCCGAGGCGCGTGCACAACTCTCGCCTATCTCGTAAAAGTCGACCGTAAAACGGCTAATCAAAACAAACGCGATATGCGCACTCACGCGAGAACGAGGCCCAAATCAGCGAGAGTGGGGGAGGTGCAGCAGCTGAACTGCCGCAATCCGAATCATCATTAACCGAGACCGTGAATAAATTTACGGGCTGCGCGTATAACGCGCAAATCCCGGACCGGAGCAAGCCACCTGAATTTTTAATTCCTCTAGGCGCGCGCGCGCGCATCGCGCCGGATTCTACGCCAAATTTCCCGACGCGAGCTGCACGGTGCTTATATATGTGTATACTCTAGAGGGAAAGGAAGAGAGAGTGTGAGAGAGAGAGAGAGCACGAGGGGTAGAGAGACGAATGGAGGGATGGAAATAAAAAGAAGAGAAAGAACGAGAGTACGAAGTAGAAGTGACTTTTTTGCCTTTTCTTCGTCGAGGGGGGAGAATAAATTGTATTTGCTTGTAAGTAGTTTAGGTTGCTCGAGTTGCCACGAAATTACGCGTTTTTGTGTGCGGAGTGAATTTTGGGATTACGTAATTTTCTGAATGAGCTCTTCTAACGTAACGCGTATTCCATTTGTTATTTCGGGATTTAGTTCAGGTTTTGTTACTAAGCTATTCATGGTATTTTAAAATATGTAATGTGAATGGGTAAAGTGCATTTGTTATTTCTAAAATAAATTATTATTTATGCCAAACTTTAATTTAATAAAAATACAGGTTTTCTTCATTAAGAGGGACTATATTCACTTTACCCGGGATTTACCTAGATATTCTAATCTGCTTTAGAAGCAAAATATTTTCTCGAATAGTCTTATTATAATTATAGTAAATGAGTATTATAAAATATATAATAAGGGGGGTGCCGGTAATGTGGTCACCTTAAGAAACTTTAATTCCCAGTAGATATATATCGGGATTTGGGGTTTGGCAATCTATTAAGATATGTTATTTGAACCTTTAACTCGAATATCTCATTAGTTTTTTGCAAAAATATTCACTCCGAATTTTAATTAAAGAAGTTTTAAGTAGTTAAAAATTAGCCACTTTACCAACAGTGTTGGTAAAGTGATTACGTATCAGTTCTTATAGTAACGTTGTATAATGAGTGCTTCAAAAAGTCAAGACTAGCCTAACCAAGGCATCCTTTATGTGTTATTTAACTACATAGTGTCGTAGCATACGCCTTGGTGTCGATATCTTGGGATTAGTAGGAAAATTTAGAAGAAGCAACCGACGTTTTTATCGACGACGATCGCCTTTTGCCTTGCAATGCATTCGTATGGCCACTTTACCAACCGATAAACGCCAATGAATGTTTCAATTTTTGCATCGAAAATAAACGTCAAAAACTGGCTCATGCATCTTAAAGTACATAAAATGATCGAGATATGTATGATTTTTTTTCGCTCTTATCACGCTGACAAAAGCGAATTGCTTAAATGCATGCAAAGCTAAAAAATCAGAATTTTGATGCTTTCGCGAATAAACATGACACTATCTTATAATTAGAGGGCGCTAGCAGCGGGGTTACCGCGCCTCTCAACATTTGTTGAGATCTCGTGTAGGTGATCAAATTACCTGCATGGCCACAAAATATATGAAATTCGTTGGTTTATTGTAAAAAAGTGTCGTTAAATCATTTGTTTACGAAACAAAATCGAAATCTCTCAAAAAGTATTGAAATAAACATTCGGTACCTCTAATTCCGTAATTGTTCAATCGAACAATTATACCATTTTCGCGAAACTCCACGCGGACTTTAAAAATAAAAATAAAACTCTCTCTCTCTCTCTCTCTCTCTCTCTCTCTCTCTCTCTCTCTCTCTCTCTCTCTCTCTCTCTCTCTCTCTCTCTCTCTCTCTCTTTCTCTTGACACGATCCACTAATCTACGCCGAAAATAAAAACCTGTATACTCGCGCGCGACTGAAGCCGCAATTGACCCGATTCGCAATTCTAATTTTTCTTTTAAGCGCGAAGCCACAGATAACCTTATAGTCGGATATACATTGCAATTAATTATCCACATTTATACCGGTAGATATATATGTATATATATATGTATATTGTTCGTGCTGATAGCCGGACGCGCGCGCGGGCATAATAATTACCGACGACTTCGCGGCGGCGACGTCGGTGAAAGCGTGCACGTGCAAGCGCGCGCTTCGTTACCGATTCGCCAAGTGTCGCTACTTCGCGGATACGCCAAAGTCGATTTAACTTCACGAGTTACAGGAATCTTGCCGCGCGCACACCGCCCCTCGCGCAAATCGAGACCTCTCTCGCGAATAGAGTTTGGCATCGCGAAGAAAATCACATTGGACGCGTCAAGTTTGCGCGCTTCCATTTCAAGTTTCCGACTTGGTCTTTTTTCTTCTTCCAATTTAAAGTACTTCAGTGTTAATATTCTTGTTTTTGTTTATGTAAATAGTACTTCTGTGTAATATGTTATTAAGTTAATTTTGATACTTTTGCCTTATTATTTAAAATTAAATATATTGATTCACCGAGAGAGAACGTATTTATTTTAGTGAAATTAAATAAAGAACAATATTAAAAAAAGTAATTTGTTGGACCAGTGGAAAAATGATAAAGTAGAGTAAAATTGAAGAAATTTAGGTTAAACTACGTGTAAGTGATATTCTGCTTTAAAATACAGATTTTTCAATGTTGAAATTTTGATATTTTACATATTTTAACTCTATGTAAAACTAATGGTATTAAAAGTTAATTGTGAACTTAAATAATGTTTATTGTAATTGTTTATCTCATTTAAAAGCGTTGTAACTAATAATTTATCTTCTCAGTTTAACTCATGGGTTAACTTCTCGCCAGATAACTTATCTTTATCACATGTGCATTGCTAGGTAGATACATAATTTATCATAGCTAATTTAGTCATAAAATGCAAGTATATTTCTTTTATATCGCCTGTCTAACTTCGAAATTATGTTGGAATCTCATTACATATAGAATTAACATTCTCAAACTGTCTTAACAAAGCAAGAATTTCAACCGGTCATTTGTTAAGCTCTTAACTACTTTCATTTTGTTGTAATGACCAAAATATTGTAAAAAAAATAATTATGATAGTTATAAGGACTGTTGCGTGTGTTCGCTAGTAGATTCCATTCATCGTTAGGTCGAAACCAGGCGAGATGTGCGTAAAGTTGGAGAAATGATCGACGGCGGATTGAAATGATCTGGTAGGATTATCGACCAATATATTAACAGAGATTGGTTCGAAAGAGAGATCGCGGGTGTAAGTAATGTGTGAACTTAGAGAAGGTTCGCGTCTCGACTAGTGGTGGTCCTCCTCGTGTGTGCATCTGAGTCCCAACTACTGGTAGTCGTCTCATGGTCGAGTGGAGAATCGCTCGCGAGTGGGCGTCGGGCCCCGATTTTATAATGTACGCGCAGGCTGCCCTCTCTCTCCCTCATTATTTGGAGCTGGAGAGTCGCGGGCTTCGCCGGCGTGTTGCTATGCGGGCGGAAATTGGTGGTCAGTGATTTGGCTTGTACGAAGCTTCTAAGGCTATGCTCTAGAACGTACGTACGAGCCGTCGTACTTAACAGGACCAAAGATTATTTATTTTGGAGTAGTCATTTGAACAACAATACTTTTCTTACTGCAATAACAAATGTATATTTAGTAAATTTTGTTTAAAAGATGATAATTTGGGGATACATGTATTACTTCGTAGAGGATATTTCACATAAAAATTATTTTAAAATTTATTACATAAATTTTTTATTCATATATCCAATCAATTGATAATAAGAAATACTCTATTACAATATAAATTATAAAATATTTTTGTATTTTAGCTAAATTTTAAGTGCGATAAAAGTAGTTTTTTAAATTTTAAAACAGAAATTATTTTATTGTTTCAGATAAGATATGGAAGTTTACTGACTCTACTCGTATACGTGCAAATCGCGCATATAATCTAAAGTAAAATTTGTGTTTGCATGATCCAAAGCAAAACTCGAAAACAGTTTATGACATTGAATTAACATGTTGCATGCAAGTTCAGTTTGATTATAAGTTAGGTATCAAATGTATATTAATCAAGTTTCTTGGATATGCGTAAACAGTTTTTATTTAAATATATAAAGAACCAAAACAATATAAAAATTTTAAAATATAAATACAGACACCTATACAACTGAAGCATTTCTATCAGTGAACGTTATAAAAACCACAGTCAAAATTTCAGCTCTATCAGTCAAGTCTCTTCTGAGGGATATCGGGGGGACATACATAGCCACGTACAAATATCTGGCTAAAATTAATGAAAATTTTTATTAATATTCAACACAATTGATTACAAAATTTGATTACATTGTAAAGCAAAGGTTTAATTGAAACTGTATAAGACAAATTATTGTGAAACTCTTTTGCCGCTGCTACGAAAATATTGTATCAATTGAATAATTTATAGTACAAGAAATTATTATGTAAATCAATTGTAGGCTATACAATCCCATTGTTGCTGAAGTAATTGGACAAATACGCTGCATTATAATTGAACATAGTCCAGCACAAGACATCGTTCAATAAATCAATTGTAGCTTAAACGAGCGGCATTCTAAAACAAAGCACTTATTTAACTCGATGGTCAAGGAACAAACGTGTTTGTAGCGATTAAGGTTGAAACAGTCACAACATAACTTCTCATTCAGTACTCTAAATAGCTCACAAAGCGCATGTAAACCCTTTGGGGTAAAAAAGAAACGGTCAAAAATATAAATTAATCCAACGCGAAACGCGAGCGCGTGCAAAAGGGAGGCCACGCGCCAACATTTTCGGAATTCCGCGACGTCCGCGCCAATTAATTATGCTCGCGCACAAAGGGCGCAGAATCGCGCCGGAACTCGCACCGCTGCGCCCACGCGCACATATATATCTATACAGATGTGAGCGCGCAGATACGCGGATGTACATGCATGTAGCAACAAAACGACCGACGAAAAGTTGGGGCGCGCGTAAAGTACGGGCCAGCGCGGGCTTTTAATTGAAACTTCGCAATCGTACTTTTAGCTAAACGCCGCGCCCGTAGGAAATGCGCGAAGCTATTAGGGATAGTCCTGCAAGCGCAAGTCCGACGACTAACGCTTTCGATTTGCGTACTGGTATAGCTATACGGTGTTGCTGTTTGTTCATACTTTAGTTTCGGGTTTGTCGTTCTAGTTCTTATTCTCCTGGACTTTTTTTAGAAAGTTGAAAAAGGCGTGAAATGTACATAGGTATAAGGCTGTATATAGGCATATAAGGAGATTGCACTTAATCAATTGAAATTAAAAAGAAGTGAATGTTTATTAATTTACGTTATACCAGTTATTGCATCGATTTTTATGGTTTAAGTAGATATATTCGAATTGTGTCAGACAAATACTTGTAATTATCCATGCACAGCGCTAATACTGTAGAAGTCGTATTTTTAAAATGTATAAATAAATTGGTAGGTTTTGAATAATCAAATTACTTTACTTAAAAGCAATTCTCAAAAAAATTTCATCTTTCAAAAAGACACGTCTAAGAAATATATTATTCAGATTCTTGGTGAAGTACATCCGGAAAAGAAATAATTTATTTGCGCCTGCCGTTCCAATTTTCCAATTATCATAGGGATAAATTCAATCTATATTCTAAAATCCACAAAAGAACTATTAAAATTCGCCATTAAACGGGATATTTTTAAAGTAGTTCATTGGAGATTGTAAAAGAAATTTTGAGTTTATTCTTACGATAATTATAGAATAGCAATATCGGGCCCACATAAATAATAACTCAAGCCCGGAAAGAACGATATATTTTTCTAAAATCGCTGTATATATAAAACCTTAAATCTTCACAAAAATACTTAAGTCACATTCTACACCTTCATCCAACCTAGTTCCAAACATTAGCATCGAAATTCCAGCCCCTCAATAACAATCAGATCCGCATCCTTCGAAAACAACGCCCTCGAGAATGATGCACAGACGACAAAAAGCTCCGGAACAAAAACATCTCGCAGACACTGCAGCATTACGTGCGCTCAGCCCATTGTATCCAAAGTCCTCGACTAATAAAAGCATTTCCTTCTCCTTCAACTCTCGTCATTCTTCTTCCCCCGCCCTTTCTCTCTCTCTCTCTCTCTCGCTCCTCTATTTTCCGCGTCGAGACAGCTGCAGCGCGGCGCGTCCCATGCATTTACGCCGCCGCGCGCGCTTCCTCCATACATCATGCACGCGCAGCTCCCTACACACGTACATAGCCCACGAAGATAACGCTCACTCTCACGTATACTCGCACAGTCAACTTTATACCCGTATCCATAAGCTAGATCACCTAACGCTCACGCTCGAGGAGGATCTTTTTAGCATTATTGGAGGGAAAATAGGCGGAATCGTGGGCGCGCGAGAAAATGGAGGGCGCAAAATGGGAGCGAAGAAATCCGAGTGGCGTGCGCGCTTCGCAGCGAGGGCAGGCGTCTCCAAGTGCACGAGCTGCTGCTGCTGCCGCTCGTCGAGTTGCATTTGCGACGCTCGAAAGCACCTTTCGACTTTCCGAGCCGCTGGCTCTTCGCCTCGAGGAGGAGGACGAGGAGGAGGAGGGAAAATGCCGCGCCTCGCTACGCTAAGCCCGAGTCGTTACATGCGGAGAACGCGAGGATGGGTATCTCGGCGGTGGAGAAGCGAGAGAAGCAGTGTATAGTATCGCGCTGGAAGCGCGCGAACGTCATTATACGAAGCCGCAGGCAGTGCCAGCTGAGTGCGAGTGTAGAGCTGGAGGGAGCCATCGAATGTTTATGACTGATTCAGGTACACTGAGGCGGAGAGCTGGTGCTCTCGAGTTTCATATCTGTTGCGCGAGAGGGCCGCGAACAAGTGGAAGTGAAGGGTGTCAGGGAGATCTGTGTAATGAGACTAAATGTAATTACGCTGTAACGTCTTGTGTAACAGTCAGCTATAGGATTAATCGGAATTGTAAGGCAATGCAACTGTTGTTCGCAGCGTGTGGGATTCGCTTGATTGATGTAATTGACGTGAGTTTGTTAGTGAAAATTAAGAAAACATTTATGAGATGGCTGGATGGGGTAATATACGTAATCTATAGGTTTAATTTTAGTGTAAACTGGACATTGCAAGAGATGTTTGTCATTACAATAAGAAGTAACAGAATCATTTTTCAATATTGTTGACAGTATATTTATAAATATTTTTGTTATATTTGTTCTAAGACAATTCCAGTGGCTGGTTCTATATGTCCGACAGAAAAACACTTTCCCTTCTCCTCCCTCCTCCCCCTCTGATTCTTAAAACACTTAAAGGAACCTACACTTCCACCCTATTAGCACACTTTTCTATTACTATCGATAGAACATTATTTCTACAAAAGATTCATGTTTCTTAAGAGCTTTTTTGTTATGCCACTTATTTTACATGTTTAGAACTTAAAATACAATCAAAGATGGGGAATGGAAACTGGTTATCCGTCGGACATATAGTACCAGTCTTAAAAATTATACGTGTAATTCTGCATAAAATATTTTTAAAATATACAATATACTATAATATACAATATACATACAATATACAATATACTATTGACGAAAAAAGTGTAAATATTTTCAAAATTGTAAACGCATAATTAATTATATATTTCTCAATTTGATACATGCAAGGATCGTTTTATTATATGCAATGATATTTTATCCAAATTCTATGTTTCAATGAAACAATTAATTTATCGAAGAGCATTTATGACTCTTCTAAATAGTTTTAATGTATAAGAGTGGGACCTACGATGGTTCAGTCGGCAGAGTGTCGGATTCCGACGCCGGTGACCCTTGTTCGATTGCTAGTCTCTGCCGATCGATAGGTACAAGTAACTCTGTAAGAATTGCATGTGCTTTGTTTGCAAACACATCGCAGACCCCCGTCTTCGATTAGCACCACATGGGAGCACAAATATGGTGGCGTTTAAACAGAAAAAATGTATATATCTTACTTTATTTATCAAATTAACTAAATTTTTAACAATGAAAAAATGTTAAATCGAATGTTATTAATAGAAAGATTATAAATCATGAAAAATTACTACAGCGAAAATTTAATTTATTAACTTGGGAAGTAATCCTCCATTTCTATTGGTGTTAGAGTTCATTAGTAATCTGACCTGAGCATGTCCTTTTACTACTTCTTGGTTCAAATTAGTAAGCCATTTCTCTGATGAGTCAGATTTTATTTAGCTCTCTTCCAAGCAAGGTATCACTAGTAAGGAGTACAAATATGTAACAAAATCGTTTTCTTATTAGTAAATAACATTTTGAATTCATTACAACACTGCAGATATTAAGAATTTAATTAAAGATACGTAGCCTATATTACTGTAAGGTGTATTCACAAGATCGTAATGAGCACAAAATCGAAATGAGCACCTAGTCAAACCTCCAAAATAACGAGAATGAAATAATTTACACGATTATTTATATGAAATCCCAATGTATTTCTCGAATAACTCGAAATTTCTAAAAACTCGAACTCGAAACTCAATCAATCCTACGAAATCCAACCATCGCCAACAACAAAAAAACACGGAAACATTTTACAAAAATTGAAATTTCACTTCTCTCTCTCTTTCTCTCTCTCTCTCTCTCTCTCTCTCTCTCTCTCGCTCTCACGCTCCAAGCCGAGCGGTATTAAAACGGACCCCGGGCGTGACCTGACTTCCAGACCCGACAACAATACTCGTGCGAGCCCTTGCATGCTCGCGCTCGCTTCCTTCAAGAGAGAACAGAGACTACGTGCGCGCAGCTGTAGCTGCAGCTGCACCAAAGGGGCGAATTTGCGTCCTCTCTCTATCTCTCTCGCTTCTCCACGTACGTGCCCGTCCCGCACGTTGCGTCGCACCCTATACGTATGGGGGCTCGTGTATTAAGCGGGAAGAGCCGACTCCACCTCCCGGCAGATACACCTGTTTCCTAGAGGCAGTTAGCGACTATTATACGAGGCCGGGGGAGGGGGGGGGGGCACGCAGCGGCCGCGTAAATTCACATTCTGCTCGCGGACGATTTTAATTAGGTTAGACGTGCGGCTAGGCTTCCAGCTTCTACGGGCGTCGCACGTATGCGGCGCACTGCGCCGGCTGCTGCTGCTGCTCATTTTGCGACAGTGGGCGCATCTGTTTGTCATCATGGGTGTGAAATTAAAAATTGGGTAACGAGAGCTTTTGAAAAGTGAGAACGACGGTGCTTTAGTCGGTAGGTATGGACTTGGGGATGGAAATGAAAACGCGTGTGGCTGGATCGTTCGGTTTTATGCTGGGTTTGCGATGATTCGTGAATACGTAAAGAATGAACTTGCACACACTGGGGAAAAACGAAAGATAATAGTTATTAAATACTCTTGCAAAATACAGTTTATTGCAATAAAAACTATTATAGTAACTGCATAATGTAACTAGCTCGCCGATCCGGCGCTTCAGAGGGAGCAATGAAACGACTTCGAGCCTTGCATCGCATGCATAAAGCTATGATAATAAAAAAATATATACAGCGGATATGGCTGAAAATACGTCAGCTTCCTATAATAGGACAAGTTAACCTCTTCAAGTTTCAGCAGGTCTCACTGCAGTTTCGCTAATTTATTGCATAAACTTGATTACATACACTCATACATCCATACATACATCTACGGGGATGCTTGAAATGTGTACCTATAGTGTTAAACATATTTTTATGCAATAATTTATTAGTTTTTAAGATATTACACTTTTTACGATGGCAAAGAAAATTTAACTTTTCTGAACAGTAACTTATAATTGTTAACCTTTTATGATTAGTTAAGAAAATAGTAGTTAATACTATTTTTTTTTGCTTCCTCATAAAGAAAGCTTTGTGATGGTAAAAAAAATTTTTTGCTAAAAACATGTTAGAAACATAGTTTTGAGATACTGGGAATCAAAATACACTATTTTTAGAAAATGTCTGTGTGGATGTGTTTGCGTGTGTGTATGTGTGTGCGATTGTGTGTGTGTGTGTGTGTGTGTGCGTGTGTTTGTATGCGTGTGTGTGTGTGTGTGTGTGCGTGTGTTTGTATGCGTGTGTGTGTGTATGAGTGTGTGTGTGTGAGTGTGCGGGTATGTGTGTGTGTGTATGCGTGTGTGAAAATATACGGTGAAAATTAATGTTACCTTATCTCTTGTACGATTTCTTCGCCCACGTCACAACGACCTTTATATTTCGAGATATTTGAGTTTATGTGTTTTTTTTTATCAAGTATATCTCATGAATGACACGGCCATTTTTTACTAAAGCGGGCTCATTTTTTTTTTTTTTAATGACGATTCGAAATTGAAAAGAATTTTACAGATTCGTCGACTCGTTTATTTTATAACAATTTTTGGATTTTTGGATTTTTGAGATTTAGTTTTTCGAGTTTCTTTGGTGTGTTAGAAATATTATGATCAATTTAGTGTAAATTCATTAAGGCTAGAGTACACTTAAAGAGGTAAAAAAATCAACTTTTTTTCTTTAAAAAACTATTCATTGAAGCACACTTTATACATTAGAAAAATTCAAATTATTTTTTAAAGCTTTCTATATATTTTTTTAATATTTTTATAGTATTTAATTACATTGGCTTATATGCAATTTGGAATCTTTAAAGTCGCTTTTCTAAGCACTTCACTTTTAGTTTTAAAAATGATCCTTGCGCAAATGCGCGCGATGAAATGATTTCAAACTTCCCAGGATTATCGTTTTTTTATATTATAAGCACATTTTCAGAGCGATGTTTCATATAACCCCCGTGTAGAAATTTTACTCACATAAATCAAAAAGCAATACATAATTGTATTTCATAAGTTCGTGTGGAAAATGTATACACGAGGATTATATGAAAAATCGTTCTGACAATATGTTCATAATGTAAAGAAAAACGACTTTAAAGATGGCAAATTGCATATAAGCCAGTGTAATTCAATACTATTAAAAAATTCAATAAACTTATAGCATGTTTTAAAAAATAATTTGTAGCTATCTAACGTATAAAGTGAGCTTCAAGGAATAATTTTTTCAAGATAAAGAAATTGGATTTATTAACCCCTTCAGGTGTACTCTAGCCTTAAACAGAGCATAAAATTACTTATCGTTTACAACCTCAAATTTTAGATATGCTCTCTCCCTTCTTATTTTGTATACGTGAATGATGGTAAATTGTTCACAAAATGTTATATGATTAGGAATTTAGTGAATTTATATACTAATATCTGATTACAGTTAATTTAAATATTTAAATAAATTTAATAAATTACGCTCAGAGAAAAAATTGCATGAATGATTATTACCTATCGTTCTGTAATTGTAGTAAAAAATTATCTTTTGTCAAACCATTAATGATAAAAAAGCACACCCTTTTGGAGGTATTATTTAGACTGGAGATAAAACGATCTTTCAGAATCAGTGAGCTATGAACGGTCGATCGTCGATGACTGAACTGCGATTGACGAATGATTGGTGACGATTGCTACGACTGATTTCGACTGATGGGAGACGAGCGAACGATTGGTCTCGACTGAGGGTATACGGGCAAATGACTGATTCGAGATGGCGAAGGGCTGGTGAGAGACGGCGAGCGACTGGCTAGGGACGGCGCACGACTGATTCCTTCATTGATGTGTCGGGACCTTTTAAAGAATTAACCGCCGAGGCCCGGCGATTTTTTATTCATAGGTGTCCCTAGAAATCTGCGGATGACCCCGGCCGTCTGCGCCGGCGGCGGAAAACCATTGCTTCTTCGGGACAAAATTGTATGGCATGGCCTGCATATCCCCCACACCCCATATCAGCGAATAGTTTAAAAGCTCTAGGAATTTAATAATTTAATTTTACTACTGTATGCGGTATATAATACATAGAGTAGCAAAGGTTAAGAGATGGAATATAACAGTTTATTGTGCCTTGAGTCAATTCCAAAGTTTATAATTAAAAGCAATAAACCAATGGTGAAATAATAGCAGGGAATCGAAAATGCGAAATGCCCATGCACACAATAACAGTTCTAAATGTACGTAACTTCAAAATAATTGAGAATTGGATTTTATAATCTTAGGGGTTGAATTTGACTCATTATTTGAGTATTTTTACTTTAATATAAATATATGTAAAATAAATGTATTATCAATTACAATTTGTTTTTAAACAAATAAGTTTAAAACGCTATTAAATTGTCGATAGTTCGCTACTTACAAGCTTGAAATTTTGAATCTTCATTAACCTTTGGACTAAACTTTTAAGCATACATAAGAAGAGAATTTTAGATTTATGTTCTACAAGTTTTAGAACTTCTTGATAAGACAATGCACGATGTACAATATGACAAAGGTACTTTAGAATCCACTAGATACAGATGTGAAACGTTTAAGTCGTATAAGCGTGAAAGTTATAAGTACAAAATTATCAAAATTTCAGAAATATAAAAAATTCATAATTCAAATTGTCGTCATTTAAATATTACAAAGTAAAATATCTGAATTTTAAACTTCTACTTAAATACTGCTGCTACTTTTTAGAATTTTTAAAATTTATTTTACCTTCTTGAATTTTTCATTTTCAAAACTTCAACTAAATTTTAACGATTCGATATATACTTTTTTAGCCAACTTGTGAAATTATGGGATATTTAATGTTACCAGGATATGTACGTAACAAGACGCACGGGTTTTAATGCTGCAGTGCATGACATTATTACATAGTAATTTTTTTTTAACTTGTTTAAAAATCTATTACGTACCTAAACAATTGGTTGTATTTTCTTGTAAACACTCGCAGTAAATAATTCTCACACGCCAATGTCAACAATCAAATTAAAAAATAACGCATCACTCGCACAATAAGAGAGATACTTTATTTCGATGTAACATGAAAAAATACAGCATTTAATGTACAAAATATTTCTTTCATATTTCACAGTCGTCGTAATTATTCTTGAATAAGATAGTCTTGTAATCACAGATCGTTATAAATTCGTATTTATCACATATCGTCAATGGTTATAATCGCTCATCATACAGTTAAAAGTTAATTAGCATACACACAACTTACAAATGATATATCTATCGCGTCATAGGTGTAAAATACTCATACATACGTCTGCCACATTCATACAACTATTCATGCTTATAAATACATTCATACTTAGTAAAAATGTCATCGATTAATAAAAGAATAAATTATTAAATAAATTAGGATGCATACATCAATTTAAATTACAAAAACAACACACACATTCAGGCGCTTAATTTGGTTGGTAACCGCTCTGTTACCTGAATACGCTCTTCTTTCCTTTATATTGAACCAGCCAAGGTACTTTCTGTAAGGAATGATGTGCTTATCCCTCTTAACACCGCATATGTATCTCACACATGAATTTTGAAGCCTTTGCAGTTTAGTCTCAAGGTCATCCAACACGTCAAGATAAACCACGGAACAGTAATCTAAATGAGGTACTACCAATGCACATGCAAGCTGTTTAAGCAACGCCTTGGTGGTGCATGAACAAAAATATTGTAAGCAGTAAAGAGCACGATTAACCTTTATACTTACCGCATCTACCTGCGGTTTCCATGTGAGTTTAGAGTCTATAACAACACCGAGGTTTGTGACAGTGTGTCAACAAAGGGCACATATACGCCTTCCTGAAACTCAATGCCTAGCAAATCAAGCTCTTGTAACCGATTGATGTTGTGTTCGGAGCCGAAGATAATCGCTTTTGTTTTGCCGATATTGAGATGCAGTCCGGACGCATTGGCCGATTCCACCACTGCTCGCGCCACAGCCGACAATCGTCTGATGTCCACATGAAGATACTGCCAGGTCACTTGAATGTAGGTTTGCAGGTCATCAGCGTATATCAAGTGTCCGACATCTTCACCATCCGGTGCGTCTTGTAAGTCATTAATGTAAAGACAAAACAGCAGGGATCTCAGGATTGGTGCTTAGCCAATCTGATCTCCCATTATTGTTTGTTATAATTTTCCGTCTACGCCCGATAGTATATGATTTTAGACACGGGAGAAAGCCCTAGAAAAACCTTGCATATCAGCTTACGAAGTAATTTGGATGGTGAGATTGTATTAAACGCCTTACTAAAGTCAAACAATAGCAGTATAGTCATTAGCTTCTTCGTGTCATTAATACCACTCCAAATATCTTCCGTCAATTTCAGTAATTCTATATTCTATATTTTCCAGTACCTTGGAGAGAAAACTCAGTAGTGCTATTGGACGGAAATCTGATACTGTGGGCGGCACTGATGTCTTTTTGAGTGGCACTGAGCTTTCCTCCGTGTCTCTGGGAAGACACCACTGGACAGAGAGGAGTTGAAGACCCTCGCAATGTAGTAATTTACAAACGGGAGAGTCTTGGCTACGACACTTTGAGGAATATCATCCTCTCCCCTAGCATGGAACGAGAAATGAGCGACAGTTAGCACTACGCCAACACTTTCACCTCTTTAAAGGTAAAACCGTCATCACTGGCCGAGTCCAGGATACTGCTCAATGTCTCCCTCACTATGGGAGATTGATACACCCGCAAAGAGTGAGTTCAGCTCACCCGGCGAAAGACGTGGAGCACCTCTCGTGACCTTGGCAGGAGCCCTTTAATTCCTTCCATATGTCCTTTTTATTTTCAAGGGCTTCAAAAACTCTGTTCTGCATGAAAATCTCCCGCGCGCTTTTCTTGCGTTGTTCTCCGTCTGGCGTGAGAAATTGGTACTCCTGCCACAATTTACCGTCCTTGGTGCGTCCGCAGCGTCTGCGTACCGCATCACTATTTTTGTATTAAACGAACCAGATCAGCACCCACCCATGGAGGATTTGCTTTATTTTTCGGAATAAACTGCTTTACCGGTGCAAGTTAATCCATTGCATCCATGAGATTGGCACTGAACCGGCCCAATAAGCTGCCAATGTCATCATCGTATATGCAATCAAACGGCGACCAATCATAATTTGACAGGTAAGATAGAAGATTTTCCTGTTTAATCAATTTAAAGTCCCTATAACTGAAAGATCCAGTTTTAAATGTACTATTAATTTTAAATTCTATTTCTACGTCTATCAAGGTATGGTTACTATCAAAGGGAGCCACCTGATTGCTAGCACTCAGCACTAAATCGTTATCGTTTTTCATAATAACATCAATCCATGCGTGAGTTTCCTTAAGATGATGAGTCGCACCATGTTCTACTATTTGTAGATTGAGGTCATCAGCTAATCGACTAACAAATTTTGTATCGTCCGACATCTTTAATAGATTCGCATTTAGATCACCCATCAGTATTTTATGGCTATAATTCGGCGTGTATATGGCTAGTTTGTCAATAAGATCTGAGTTTTGTAAAAATAGTATGTGCGGTGGACGGTAAATTAAAGCAACAAAAACGGGGGAGTGGGTGCTCTGATGTATGTTGCACATTCTGCACTTCAGAATTTTTTTGTGCCATCCTGCGTGGTAGGTGAGCAGCTTAGTATAGAGGCTTTAAAAGCATTGCGTAAATACGTAACTAACACACCCCGAAATTTATTTCTATCTAATCTTAATATAGAGTAACCCTTCATCTGAATGCGATCATCAACGGCATCGGGAGAAAGGTGCGTCTCAGCAACTCCAAAAAGGTTGTAAGAGGAACCAAACAAAAGGTGTTGACGGAGTATATCAAAGTGACACTGTAGAGAGGTCACATTGATAAATCCTGCCCTCAATCTCCCACGATGACTCTCTTTCGTGACACGCTCGTCTAGTCATTCTGGTTGGAGTGGTTTATCTTGTACCGGCACTTCCGAGAATGCTGGGACATTGTTTTTATTCTGAATATGAATACTATTGTTTTTTTTTCATTGTTTATAGTTGGAAGTGCAAGTCTATTCACATATAGCGAGTGTATCGTTCGAAGGTTGATGTACGCCTGATGGTGGGAGTTCGGAAGGTGAGCGCCTTTGGCTATGTGGGTGGCTGGAGTGCTTCCTTAGATCCTCAGCGAAAAGCAGGATGTCATCGAGGTAGATGAAGAGTCCTTTCCGTAATTCCTGGTTCATACTGGTTATCCCCCGACGGGCAGGGAGAGGGAGGACACAGCACTAGCCCTTCGTCCTAGCTCTCTACGAGCCTAAAGCTGCTCCAGAGGAGCAACCCAGCGACGATGTCGCCGATGAGACAATCTCATGATAGTCAATGTATATGTGATAGATAGATATGTGAAATGCAGAACCGGGGGAAAAGCAAAATAATTAAACAATAAGTTTAATTGACTCCGTGATTTATTTCTCAACTCTTAGAATATGCCCTATAGTCGCCTCTTAGGCGTTACTAGGTAATATACTCGAGCGAGTACACGGGTATCGAGTGCTTTATCGACCGGTCTTATATCAACGCTCCGTCCGAAGACTAGCACAGCTCAGAATTCTCAAAAACAGCTAGTTCTTTTCCAAGACCTCTTATAAAATTAGCACTTTTTAGATCCTGTAATAAATACTAATATTTTCTCAGAACCTTTGAAAAGGTGATAGTTTTTGTCTGAGAACCTAAAAACTCCTAGTTTCGTAGGAAGATTTTGATTAAAACTGTTGTTTTTTGAGAATTCTGAGTTGTGCTAGTCTTCGTACGGAGCGTCGATATGGCCTCAACTTGCCAACCTCTACTGTGGTTTAGCGGCGGTGCGCGAACTATGCTGTTCGTAATTTCTCTCGGTGGCGCGAAATTTAAACTTAGCTATTCTTAGCTGCGCGAAAGAGTCTAGTAATGGGCGTATAACAAGGTCAGCTGCAAATGAGAAGAAATGAGAGATCTCGCCGTCTCGAATCATTACCAGGAAACCTCCCCCCCCCCCCCCCCCACTTTGCCAAACATATTTAGCGAGAGAAAAAGTAGACGAGAAAGAGAGAGAGAGAGAAAGAGAGAGGGAGAGAGAGAGAGAAAGAGAGAGAGAGAGAGAGAGGGAGAGAGAGAGAGAGAAAGAGAGAGAGAGAGAGAGAGAGAGAGAGAGAGAGAAAGAGAGATAGATAGATAGATAGATATAGTGTTTATTTGTAAATATTACAAAACATGGTTTACATTTAATTCTTAGTATAAAATAATATCACATATAATTTCCATGAAAATATCACATCGTTATTACATACAATATCACATCATTAGTAAACGTCAAATAAGATTGCAGGTACTCGAAGTCAGGTCGACATAAAATATTGCACACTGTCATCAGAAATGTAAACATAATTATAATCTAGTCATCAAATCTATCAGTCATACAATTAAAATTACATACATACATTTAACAATTTCTTACTTTACACATATTAATAAATACTTGCATACTTTTTCAAAGCTGTTGTACTTGTCGATCAGTGAAACAAATAAATAAATGGATAAATAAATAAATAAATAAATAAATAATGAATAAATAGATAAATAAATAAATAAATAAATAAATAAATAAATAAATAAATAAATAAATAAATAAATAAATAATAAATAATTAATTAACAGAGAAATAAATAAAAGATAGACGAACAAGAAATAAATAAATTACATAAATCAATGAATAAATTGGTTAAAATAAATAAATAAATTAAATAAATAAAGTAATAAATAAGACTGACAACAACATTAATCCAAGTTTGCGAAGAATTTTTTAACCGCCGCCTTAAAAGCCATTAATGATTGTAAAGTGCGAATGGCAAAAGGGAGTGAGTTCCAAAAATGCGCATCTTGTACTTGGAGAGATCTTCGTCTTGTCTCAGTGCGCATGTGTGTAACAGAGAGTTCTTTTACCTCGCCCCTTACAGGGCGCTTAGACTCGTTCTTCTTAAAAAGAGATCTCAAGTAAACTAGTTCTTTGATGTTAATTATTTTATAGACGGTGATCGCCATGAAAACCGCGTTTCTCGAGTCTATTCTTGTCCATCCTTATTTTTCCCTGTAAGGGGTGATGTGCTCATCTTTCCTAGCACCTAGTACGTATCGCACACATGAATTTTGGAGTCTCTGCAGTCGACTACGTAATTCTAGTGACGCGTCAAGGTAAACTACAGAACAATAGTCAAGGTGCGGAAAAACCAGAGCCATTGCTAGGTGCTTGCGCAGATCCTGCGTGGTATACTTTCTAAAAAACCTCAAGTTGTACAATACTTTGTTAACCTTTTATGCGACCATGTCGACGTGTGGCTTCCACGTGAGCTTAGAATCAAGAATAACACCCAGGTTCGTAACGGTTTGCGAGAATGGGACAAAGACGCCATCTCCCAGACTGATTTCCGGCATACCTTGTGACTCAAGAGCGTTGATGTATCTGCATGAACCGAAAACAATAGCTTTAGTCTTGGTCTTATTCAGTCTGAGGGTAACGCCCTCGGCCCAATTAGCAATCGCTCGTGCAGCACGGAATAAAATCTCCACACCCTCCGCGATGTTTTCGGGTTCTATTTGAATATAAATCTGTAGGTCGTCTGCGTATAGTAGATGTTTGATGCATCTTGAATCGTCATTGTCTAGGTCTTTATTCAGATCGACGAAAAGCTCTTTGATGTCGTTTATGTAAAGACAGAACAGCAAGGGTCCCAACACAGACCCCTGGGGCACTCCAAGGTTAGTTGAGAACCAAGATGACTTAGTGTCCCAGCACGTTACAACGGCTTGTTTCCTACCTAATATATATGCTCTTATCCAAAATAAAGCATGCCTAGAGAACCCCAGAGCTTGCAGCTTTGCTGAAAGCTTGGCTGGCGAGATAGTGTCGAAAGCCTTGCTGTAGTCGAACAGTAAAAGTAGTGTTAGTAATCTGTTGTTAATTCCTGTCCTTACGTCTTCCGTCAGTTTGAGTAGAGCAGTTTGAGTTGAATTATTTTGCTTGTAGCCAAACTGCATAGGGTCGAGCTGCTTCGTATAGGCCAGGTACGCCATTATCTGGTCATGCACAATTTTTTCCAAAACCTTTGAAAGAAAGCACAGCAGTGCTATTGGACGAAAGTCCGACGCTGATGATGGTGTAGTACACTTGTTCAGCGGCACCACTCGTACTCTCTTCCAGAGGTCAGGGAATACGCCCCTATTCAGAGAAGAGTTGAATAGATTCACAATGTGCTGCCCTATGACTCGCAGTGCCTTTGCAACTACACTCTGCGGGATATCATCTTCGCCTCTCGCTTGAGAGGAAAAGTGCGCGACCGCGAGAACGACATCCGCGGCGCTGATTAGATTGAATTTAAAACCATCATCACTCGCAGATGCAACCAGATTTTCGATCTCAACGGGATTTTCTTCGTTTGAAATGGATACTCCCGCAAAGTGAGTATTGAGTTCCTCCGTCGTGAATCCATGCAACCCTTCTCTAGCTTTGGAACGGAGTCCTAGGTTGCGCAATTCCTTCCAAACCTCGCTTTGCTGCCTACCCAAGAGTCTACTTTGATAATAGGCAATGCGAGCTTGTTCTGTTTTGGTTAAGGATTCACCTCGCAACTCCAGGAACTCTTTCTGGTACCGTGCATCCCCAGTCCTTTTGTACCGTCTGTAAGTTGCGTCACGTTTTTTGTTTAGCTGTTCAATTTCAACATCGATCCAGGGTGGACTGTCGTTACGAGACTTAACTCTCTTTAATGGTGCCAGGGTGTTAATTGCATCCAGTAAGTTGGAGTTAAGGCAGTTCAGCGCTGTGTCAAGGTTGACGTGACATTCCTCCAGGGCAGACCAATTATATTCCGACAAAAGGGATTGTAATTCTTCCGGTTCTATGTTTTTAAAATCCCTATATGTGAATGAATCGTCAAGACGGATGGGCGCCCGCACTTTTATGGCTACATCAAGGATGTTGTATTTGCTGGGCCAGGTAGGTTCGTAGTTGTCATGATCCGTTACGATGTCGTTACTGTCAACAAGTATAGTGTCAATCCATGTGTGCGAAGTGTCAGTGTGATGGGTCGCTCCGTGCTGAACAATCTGAAGCGTCAGTTCAGCTGCAAGCTTGCGAACAAACTTCGCATCATCACTGTCTGTCAACAGATCCGCATTCAAATCTCCCATTATAATTTTGTGACTGTATAAGTCACAATATTCCCTCAACTTGTCGACAAGATCCGAATACTTGAGAAAGGCAATGGCAGGACGTCTGTAAACAACCGCGACAAATACAGGCTCCTGATCTCCATGCTGTATCTCACACATGATGTACTCGGTTTTTTTAGGTTTTTCAGATTTGCTAGGTTTGTTAGTTTTACTGGGTTTTTCAGGTATGCTAGGATTTTCAGGGTTACTAGGTTTGGGTTTTTTGGGTTCATCCGGTCCATTTGTATTTGACGTAGCTAGGACTTTGACCCTGTATTCCTCGCGAATGTATAGTGCTACCCCCCTCCATTTACGTTTCTATCCTGCCGCACAAGTGAGTATCCTTTGATATAAACGGGATCGCTGCCTATTTTCTCGTCGTCTAGCCACGTTTCGGCCACACCGAATAGATGATAGGACTTTTCGCTAAGAAGTTGTCGGATTTGTTCAATGCTATGCCTAATCGAATTTGCATTTAAAAAACCCGCTCTCGTATTCACTCCTTCGTCCGTTTCTACTGGTGACTCTGTTATTTGAATATTGTACGTCTATAGCCTTTTCAATAGTATCATTAATGTTGTTATTATTGCTTTTAGGACTATTTCTGTTGTAGGAGTTGACTATTGTGCGAAGGTCGGAAGCAGAAGCGAACGAGTGAGCTCGCATACCCTCATCTCGTCGTGCGAGAAATCTGCCGCGTCTATGCCACACAAATTTGAAAACAAGATTCTTGGCAATAACTTTTAAATTTTTTAAATCATTGTAGGTGTCTTTTCTTAAAGCTTCGTTAATGAAAATATTTGTGTGACAGAGATTATTGGCCAGTTTCTCGCCTAACCTAGAAGGGTCGATATCGCTGGTGTTAAAGCGCGTAATGTCCGCCTTCGCACGCATCTCTTCGGTTGCTGGTACGGTTGTTGACGTATTACTGACCTCATCGAACTTCCTTACCACAAGAGAATGATAAGACTCAATTGTTTTTGCAAGAACCTCAAATTGGTTGTTAAATAAGTCTAGCATGGTCGATGGCAGATTACAATACCACGAACAATTTAGAGTGGTAGAGGCGATATCCCCGATTCTCTTCTCTTTAGTGGTCGTTTTTAACAATTTAATTGTAGGGGTGGACGCGGTGAGTGGCTCCATCTTTGTGTCGTTATTGGATTTCTTATCATTCGCGGAATTATGTGCAGTGCTTATGCTGGCTGAGGCCAGACTCTTATCTATAGTACAGTTAATGTATTTGATTTTGCTGTTATTTATATTTTTTTTTTTGCATTCTTGACATGAAAATTTATTATTTTTTAGCGCTATCATTTCGTGACACATGTTGTGATAGCATTTGAGGCAAGTTTTGCATCGATGAAGGGTGGCTTCTCTGCGAGTTGTCTTTTTACACTTAGCACAAGATGTAGAAAACATATTGTCGGAAAAACGTGATAGTGTTTATGTACAGTCCGGCAAGGCCTCAAAATTAGTAGAGTATATCAATGTCAAGTCAGAAAATCATATACATTTAAAAATTGGCGCTTAATTTGGTGTGCCTGATTAGTGGCATCTATTGAGCAGTTAATACACTCGCAGGTCAATTTTACCGATCGATTTAAGGCGATGGTGCTGCGCCCTGGTGGTGAATGCCAAAAAAATCGAGAGAGAGAGAGAGAGAGAGAGAGAGAGAGAGAGAGAGAGAGAGAGAGAGAGAGAGAAGAACAGATACTCTAACCTCAAAGAAAACAATATGTTTTACTCTCGTTTCTCATCTTCCTCCAGTAAGTTTCCCATGTACAACAATCGAGCTCAGTACAACGAAACTACAGACCCTCTATAATGATATAAACATGAGAGATGCAGCTGTAGCACGATGACACTCTCCAACTCCTCGTTCAAGATGACGTTTTGAGGTTAAGTTGGTCGCAGTTTAGTGGAATTCTCCTCCAGACTCATAAAAACGTACAAAACATGCAGTTTTTTGGCGTGAGCTTGAGAGCCGATTGGAGGATACTCTCCGCTGTAGAAGAATCACTGCTCGGAGTGAAGAACAATCCGAAAGTTGTTAAAATATTGCGAGGTGTTGATGTGCCTCGACTTACCGGAAGAGAGGGCGAGAGCGAAGAGCTCTCACGAAGAGCGAAGAGATAGAGAGAGAGAGAGAGAGAGAGAGAGAGAGAGAGAGAGAGAGAGAGAGAGAGAGAGAGAGAGAAGCTGCCAAGTAGTTACAGGAAGAAAGATCAAGCGAGGTTAGGGAGAAAGCGAGAGAGACAGAGACATAGAAGGAGGAGGGGGCAAGAGTTCCTTGACGTGCTCTGAATGCACTGCTCCAGCGTGTCCGAGGTTTCACGAGACGCCATCTTCGCCGGAATCACTTTGGCGTGATGTGCAGCGCAGCAACGACCGAGGCCTTTTCATAAGGCTCGTAAAACTCTTGCACCTACTTAAGAGCCAGAGAGCGCAGTGTGAAGGTAGAGAGAAGCGCCATCAGCAGCGACGATACACGCGCGCGGCAGTCGGGAATAAGCGGCGCAAGTCGCGCGGACTTGGACTTTTATATATACAGGGGGCAATGCATTGCTAAACATAGAATTCGAATCGCCCTGTAAATTTTACTATCACTTCGCTCGCGGCTGCGACGGGAATAAATTTTTGTGGCTGCTTTCCATTCTTTTTCGTTTGCTTTTTGATGGGGGTGTAGATTTTATAGAGAGATTAGCGAAGGTCTGTCGGGAAAGTGGAGAATCATCGGTTGCACGTGAGTAAAAGTGGATGTAAATAGATCAATTCAGCATATTGTATCAAGCTTATTTTAGTACAGTAGTTAAGGTTTTAATGTTTCGTAGCAATGTTATCAAAAACTATGAAATGTAAAATAAATTATTGTAATGGGTGACAACTAATGATAGTGCTGTCTGTCATTGCATATAAAACTATGAAATGTAAAATAAAGTAATGTAATGGGTGACAACTAATGATAGTACTACCTGTAGCAATTTACATACAAATGTTTATCTAATTTTCATTGTTGTGTAGCATATACGATTCTTGATTATATCATCATTGTATTATCAAAATTGAATTTTAAAATATAGTATAAAATCAATGATGTGCTTTTCAGTTAGTTTTAACTATCTAATTAGATGCATATTTAATAAAGATATACATTTAAAGAAACTAATCGTCAGTGATAACCTAATCCAAAGTATCAAGGATCAGCTGAAACTAATTGTACCCTTGTGCCTCGTCTCGACCACTTTCGACTAACATTCAAAAACACTTAAACTACGACACAAAGACCACTAACCCCTAATGAAAACGTAATTAGTCCAGCAATTTCGTGGATCCATCTAACCTCAAACTAAAAAAAAGAAGAAATTACCAAGCTCAAACTAAACGCTTCCATATATACGCACGGGGCTCTCTTCGCTTTTATGCCTCGCGTCACGAAGGTCATAAACCCATTCACGCGCGCGTTCTTTTGCATACTCGCACGTATCTAGAGCTGCGCGGAACTCACGAAAACGCCCGCCGACGTTTTCTGCGAAGACTTTGTCAGCTGCGCCGGGCCGTTTAATTTCGTTCGTAGAGCGAGTGTCACGCGGTGTTTTGCGTATTCGCAAGATCTGGGGCATAATTCAGCGGAATAACAAGGAATCGCGTCGCGTCGCGCAGACGTTACATTATTACGAGACGCGAATGAGGTCACAAGCACGTTGAATTCGTGGTTACGATAGGTATGATGGGATAAAACAGATGGAGTGTGTAATAGGAAACACATGGATTCTTTAAAGTGTTAAATTTTTTTAATTATTACATTATATTATTGACAATTTTGTAACTTACATGGGAATAGCCAAGAACCATATTAGATTAAAAAGATTGTCATCAAAGGTCATCCTGCTGTTAAGGGGACCTGACCACCTTCAAATCTTAATTAAATTAGTTATATATTTTTAGGTAAGAATTAATTATTCATCTTATATTACATATTCTATATCGGTAGATTTAAATATTTTTTCGAAATATATCGGAAAAATTTATTTTTGTTCGTTATGTTACCTTAAATAGGTACCGTAGAGAAACTGCTCTCTTTTCATCGTCCACGTGATTTGGAGAGTTCTAAGCATCCGATTGAACTTTTCCAAAGGTTATTTTGTTTAAAATACAATGAATTCTAAAATGTGCAAAGGAATTTGTATTAAAAATTTCCAGACATAAGTTATAGTCTGTCAAAGTAACATTTTTTTATTTTTTAAGTTTTTATCATAAATTTTGAATTTGAAGGGCTATAACTTATGTCTGTGAAATTTTAATACAAATTCCTTCACTCGTGTCAGAATTAATTGTATTTTGAACAAAATAACCTTTGAAAAAGTTCAATCCGATAATTAGAACTCTCAAAATCATGTGGACAATGAATAAAGGGCATTTTCTCTTCCGCACCTACTTAAGGTGACCTAACTACCAAAAAATAAAAAGAATTCCAATATATTTCAATAAAATATTTAAATTTACCGAAAAAGAAAATGTAATATATGATGAATAATTAATTCTCACCTAAAAATATAAAATCAATTTAATTAAAAGTTTAAAGTGGTTAGGTTACCTTAAATTAATTAAATTTTAATAACTAAGATAGCGATTAGTTCATTTTAGACATATATTGATTCTATTTAAAATATAATACAGTTTTGAATATAACGATAGGTATTTATAAAAGAGTAACATATTTCATAATACTTTCTTATTGATTTTACCTATAAATTTTGTACAAGCTTGAAGTAGGATCAACGTGTACGTTCTCTTGAAGACCAAAATGCTAAAGTATTGAAAAACAAATTTCTTCGTAATAGAAACAATCCTAAAGGTGCTTACTGTTTTATTATTATACCCTTCTGAAAATGCCACCTGTAAAGTATTTACTCGTTATTAACAAACGTAAACCATATAAATTGAAAAATTACAGTGAGCTTGACCCTATTCTCAAGAAAAAGCATAAAAGAGTAAAAAAAAAATAACGCGTCAATACACTTCAGCCTAGTAATGTTTATAACCGTCTGTCTAGTTACGTCAATTACTACTTGAACACACAGTGCCACACCTGTCCCCCGCGACTTATCTAATCAATAGTCACATATACCTTCGCAACTTAATTCCTACAACTTTCGCCGTGTCATTTTCCTTTTCGAACCGCTGTCCTCAATTTCATAACCCTAACCTATATTCCACCTCAACGCAATTATTATTCCACCTCAACGCAAAGATCGCACCATAATATCGCGAAGAAATATAACTTTCAACCCAGCCATCATTCAAAAATAGACTCTACACAATGCACGAATGCATATATAACCGCGTAGTCGCGCACACCCTCTCCCGATATACCTACCATACACCTCTCTCGCTCGCACGCAACGTGCAACAACACAATAGCCCCTCTAAACACGGCAGCACCAAATCGCTATCCAATTTTCCGCAGATCCGCCGGCAGGGCAATAAAACCTCCCTCCCTCGCTCTCGCCTCGCCTGCAAGATCGAGCTTTTCGCTCACGCGCGCGCGCGCCCCAATCTAATTCTCAATCATTGACCGCGCGCTCGCGCGTGGACCAGCTGCCACCGCCGCGATCTAATTTTCGCGCCAGACGAGCTCGCGCGCGCCCCCGCGGGTAATTTGAATTGCGCGCGAGCCTTGCCTACACGGCTTCACCCGCCCGCGTTATTACACCGTGGCGTTGTTGCAGAGAGTGCGTGTGCGCCCGTGTAGTCTGTCATCGCGCGCCGCGGTTAAACGTCGTGACACACACGGTGCGGCAGGGGGGGCTCGTGTCAGCGTCCCGCCGAGCTCAATCAGCTAAATCTATCTGGCTGGATTGCTGTAGCTCGCCGCTGCGTTGGGAGGGCACCGATACCCCGCTGCGACGTCGCTGCAGGATCGGGATCTATATGGACGCCTCGACTGGAGATTGCAGAGTTTGCTGAATGGGAGCGAAATAGGCGGGTGCTGTGTGCTTTTCTTGCGGCGTCCGCAGATAGGGGTTTATTGAAAAATATTGGGGTTTGTCGGGATTTGGTTGTTTTTAAAGATAGATTTATTTTGAATGAGGATGAGGATTTGGTGTTATTTTCTGTCTCTGTCGTGAAAAATTGGGTTTTTATAGGAATTATGAATTGTGTTTGTGTGGCAATTTAAGGTGGACTTCTACTCAGAAATTAAACATTTATGGATAAAATCTAATTATTCGAATATTTGGGCTACATATTAAGGTGGTCCAGTAGATATAGCACAATAAATGAACTTGAAATATATAATTTGTGTAGAACTTGACTGAACTATTATAATATAACTGAAGTATAAACAATTGGATGCAACTTTTAGGTTTTGATTATTTTTAAATTTTGCAAGTTATAAATTCCCCTGAAATTATTCAAGAAACAAAATAAGACCTAAATTATAAAATTTAGTAATTTTTTCACGTTTATCACTATCATTGGTCGTTCATAACTTTCGATATTGTTAATTTTTTTTAATGCAGCACATCTCAAATTAAAGCTGATTTTCTCTACTTTAAATATTACGTGAGAAAAAATTGTGCACCCTTAGAAGTCAAGTCATTGTTATATTAATGATAGTCGTTTTTAGTCCACAATTCCCATGTTAAATTCCCACAAGAAAAATTGATACAAGGTGACTGTACGTAATATGGCCAATAGTAGGAAGTACTATCATACTTCATCGAAAAATTTTCTCACGCAGGCAAAAAGGGACCAAATTGCAGTGTATTTTGTTTTACAACCCCTTAAGTGAATTCGTCACTATAATTTTGAATAAGTCATTACTGTGATACTAAACAAAGAAGTTGGTTCAAGTCAATACTGCTCTGGATATTACTACGTATCGTCAGCTGTTCAGTAGCATAGTTTATTTTATCATCCAGTTATGTACCTTTTTATTATAAGAGGATATGTGCCTACACACTTATTCTACATAATACGGCCCACGTAACCAAAAGCATACAAGATTTGTATTTAATGACCACCTTTAGATTTTTTTAAGCGTTTTAACGATGTGAAATATATATTTTTTATAAAAAATACTCACACTGTTGATTAATCTGTGGAAAAGATATAAATAATCTGTATTTAAGTAATTTCCCCGTTTTATACGTTATTTATATGTCCTCAAAAATACGCTTAAATTTTACTATGACCGACAAAGATGATTGTATCTGTCCAGAATGCCTAAACATTATTTAAACTAATAAAATGTATTACTTTTAACATTTATCTATATCATTTCATTATTTTTAACCCCATCCGATACATATATTTGCTTTTTATAAGTAATTGAAGAATTAAAAATAATGATCGGCCATATTGCGTACACATATACTTATATATCAACTATGGTAAATGCTCAAAGCTTAGGTGGCCCATATCGGGTACACTTATCTTACAAAAATAAGAGTATTAGATTAGAATATCTTGTTAAAGTAATGGAAATTTTTCTCGTACATTTTAGGACCTATACATCAAGAAAAATAAAGTTGCAGAGGCGTTCCTTGTCTTATATTTTTCGTCACTTTTCAAACCACTTAACAGCCGATTTTTTGTAGAATTAATGATATATTCATAATAATAATGAGTATTATTTAAATAGTTGGTTATGTTAATAGGGCTTTAAAGAACTGTTTAGAAAAAATTATTTTGCTACCTCTCTAGTTAGTTTGAGCACAAAAACATTATTTACATCATAATGAAGCACTTTATTGCGCAATTTGCTTTATGATGACTGGATTGTGTAAGTTGTAAGTTGACAAAATAATTTAGTAATTACATAATAACTAACATGTAATATATTCTGTGAATTATATCTAAGCTTCAATAAACAAGAAGTTAATGTCACTTTAACGTTTAATATAGAACATTATGTACATATTTACAATTTACATTTAACACGAAATGAACTTGACCGTGCGATAAAATTTGCATAAATTATGCAAATTGAACTATGAATTATAATTTACTTATAGAGTACATATCAATGAAGTTTGATATTATACAAAACACCCTTATAACGAGCACAATTACATATCGAAATAATCTATTATAAATAATGCCTAATGTTTATTATTAATAATGAATTATTATTAATGACCAAAAATTTTTAAGAACAGGAATAAAACCATAAGAGTAACTAATGACTTCTTACTAATAGTTACAAAAAAAAAGGAAAAGGCAAATAAAAGAAGTTTAATGACATGAAGCAGTGAGGCATAAAAGAACGTAAAATACGAAGTTAGGTAACGTCGGGTATGGTCAGAGTTAAAAGCACATAATACACATACGTAAGCACGCAAGAGACAGAACAGAATTGACGTTACTTTCCCAGAAATTTTCAAAGAACGAAAACAGAGAAAGTCCATACAGCGAGATCGAGGGTGGAACACAGAAGAATCGAAGGATAGCAGCAGGCGCTGCACAAAGATAAAACATGAAAGAGAAATTCCGAGCGTAATATAGAGAAAGACACATACATACACATACACGAAACTCCGTACAAAGAGTGAAAAAGCGCGAGAGAAAGAGAGAAGCAGAGTAAGAGACAGGCGCGTACACATCGCAGTAGCATGGAAAATCGGGTCAAAAAGAGAGCGAGCACAGGCGAAGATATGGACAAACGCTGAAAGAGACAGTCGTGGAGGGAGATAGGAACAATGGCAGCGGGGCGGAGGGAGGAGGGGGCAGAGAAAGACTGTCCCACGCAGCCCGTCCGTAACTACTGATGGCGGCCTCATAGCTGCGCTCGACAATGACGACAGCGGGCGCGCGGCGCATCCCTGAATTAACCCCTAAATGCCTCGTTGTATCGCGTCATTTTATATTTGTTCGTATGTATAACGCTCCGCGAGTGTATCTCGCGCGAGCGCTAATTGGATGCTGAATTGTGCCGGTGAGGGACGTTAAAAATAGAGAGATATGCCTCGACATTGTGTTCCAGTTGCTTTCGCTGCAACGGCCGCTGCACTGTTGGCTCGGTTCGAATTGAGCGACGGAGTATCATCGGAGGTGGCGTGGAAATTGAATTTTGAATTTGATTTGGCTGGAATTGTTGCTTGAGGTCATAGGGTATATTTAGAACTATCGAGTAGAGCATTCATTGGATTTGTTAATAATTAAGGTATATTGATAGGGAGCAAATTATGCCGGTGTAATAAAAGCGAGTTTCGCTTGCAGTTGCAAACATGATTGTCATTGACGAATTATTTCCATATCATTATTGGCATGAAACGTCGATCCTCAATAGCAAAGTGGTCTTGAAGGTTGATCATTAGTAGCTCAAGTAATTGCATTTATTTTGAAAAGTCATACAAGACTTATTTAAGTAATTTAACGATGTTACAATTTTTAATTTTTAACAAAAAAACAGTTACACATTTTATTATGTTCACGTTAATAAAAATTAACAACCAATAAGATATTTAAAACAAATTTTTTTTGTACAAATCCTTTAGTAATCAATAATTTTTAAAATAATATATTGATTGTAGCTTTAATCGGATAGCAATTTTGGCCACATATATCTATGTAAATATTATCGCTGTGTAGGCAGTAAATGTGCTTGCATGTATGCTTAAGAAATATTTACTTGAAAGTACGCATTGCCTTGTCAAATAAGAATTATTAGAACGTCGTAGATAAATATTTTCTCAAGTACTTAAGAATACTATACCAACTACTCAACAATTTCTAAATACATTGCAAAGCGTATAACGTCAATAGAAAGTTGTTATTATAATAAATTATAATAAGAATCATTCAATTTTTTTAATTACACCTCACTAGGTATGTTCTCATTATAAAATGTTCTAGTACATTGAATACAAAATACAATTTTATAATAAATGTTGTATTACATTTAACAAATTTCATTCCGAATTTAAGACGTAAATACCACAACTTTCTCGAGTCTTGTAACAAACGATTTTCTCCCTAGGATACATGCGGGAAAAGCTTAATTCGCCCCAAATCACCAAGAAAAATTCTAAAGTCGACCCCCATCTCATCCTACAGCGTTCCACAGACTGCACGATTCTGCTTCGCGCGACTGCCGCTACTTACATACACGACCATTCTCTATACACAGCCTGCGAAACTCGCTTAACTTCCGTCAAACTCCCATGATTACGTATTAAAAAGACGAAGAAACCGGGGCGATGAAGAATTCCTCTAAACTATACACCCGCGCCGCGCACGCAACAGAAACTGCACAAAGCAGCCCGAGCGCGCGCGCGCCGTACCCATGCATACTTGATGACATCTCTCACTAATGCATTAAAGGCGCGACACGTACGGAGAAAGAGTAAAAGAGAGAGGAAGAGACGAGAAAATGAGGCGCGCGCGCGCATACCTACATGTACGTGTATAACAGCACTCGCGGCTCTATAGCCTTTTCCCTCGCGTCGAGGAATGCGAGAATGAATCGATAAGGCGCGTGAGTACGACGGGCCGCTATCACGACGAAGCTTCCACCCCCCCTCTCTCTCTCTCTCTTTCTCTTTCTCTTTCTCTCTCTCTCTCTCTCTCACTCTCCTTCACCTCGACTTCCGCGAGCGATTAAAGATGCAAGAGGCTGTCGCAGGTGCGCGCTCGCTCGCGCAAGCCTGATGTGTAAGTATGCGGGGGGATACGCCTCGCAATAGCGTCGCGTGTACATACACTGTGAATGTGTACCGGAGACGTTAACCGACGACCACCCCCCCTCGTCGATATTTGAGCGGCGGGTATATCCACGTTCGAGTTCCTACCTGCTGGATAGGGAGCTTCTTGCTATAGCCGGCGTTTCTTTCGACGCCTTTTCGACGTTGAGGTGCGCGCGTTGGCGCGCTGTGTAATCTCGTTCGTTTGTGTATTCTTTTTTTGCTTCGCGGTAGTAGAGACTTTGTTTGGGTGGTGAAACAGGATTCATGGTATGTAGGAAGAAAATGGTTTCAGACTTTTTTTTAGAGATGCTCATTAGCTACTTTCTGTGGGAGATGTGAGGTCGACAGAAATGTTTTTCCAGAGGATGGTGCTATTCGGCATTTTTCGAGTTTTCGTGTACGTTGTTTCTAGAACAAGTTTTGTTAGATTATGTATTGTCGTGTTTTTGAAAAGTATGTTAACTAGGGAGCGGAAGTCGATTTTTAATAACCACATTAAAATAATGTAATATTGTCTAAGCAATATTCCTGCGCAGCATCATCGTCGTCCTCAAGCTAAAAATATATTATTATGTTGTTATGTCACTAATTAGTGTATACATTATTGACAGACGTCACGGTTGACTACACGCAAAATTCTATATTTAATTGATTAAAGAGATAAAAGAACTGTTAAAACTTAACTTTAGTATTACAGGCAAGTATTAACTTTAAATATTAATATTAAATGTTTCACTTAGATGACAGACAATTATGAATATATTCTGTGAGCTCCCGGATAAGCGACTTAAGTCCATTTGTTTAAAAATAGAATTATGAACGATCTTGATATTCTTACATAGTATATTTTTAGATAAAAATGCAAAAAATCAAGGAAATATAAAAGTTAGTGTCCATATCTACTATTTATGAATTTTTTAAGATTAGTTTAAATGGAAATTAAAAACTTTAAACCTTAATATCCCAAAAACATGAAAAGTGGACTTAAATCCTGTTTCCAGGAACCCACAGAATATTATGTCATGTATTTGTAGTTTGAGGTCGAAATACTAATTGTCAAATCTTCAATTATTAAATAAAAATTTATTTTATTTGTGGGATTATTAGAACGTAACTTCCACTTCTAATATATTTATTTCTACTTCCTGTTATACAGAAAATATTATTACTCATAATGATATAAAACAAAATGTTGAATACGCTATAGTTAAAATCTGAAAATAACTATGAAATTAAGGAAAATTTGTTGTTACCGGTTTGAAAAACGAATTGACGGAAGATAGCAATATTTTACTGTACCTGTCATATAACTACTAGCAAACATTTTATATCCATAAAACTTCCTATGTTGTTTTCACAATATTTTTGTCCTCTAAAAATTCAAATTTGAAACAGGTCTTCTTATACTATAAGCAATAGAACAGATTATAATTTCCTAAAATTAATAAACTAAACTCTTTGTACACAACCAAAACATCAAACTTCGAATTTTACATAAAGATACTTTATTTACGAAGGTTTTTTGAAATTCAATAACACCTGCACATACTTTATTACTCTGCTAATTAAACAGAAAACAGACGAAAGTCGAGTAAACGCAAAAAACAAACGGGCACGCGAAAAACCAACCATTCCGCATTTACTTCACAGAACGAAATTTCACTTTCCTCGTGCCTATTTTGCCCCCCCCCCCCTTCTCTCTCTCTCTCTCTCTCTTTTATTCTCTCATAAGTGCTTCGCCAAGCTCGAGTGGCATATAATTTAAAAAGGTAGCAGGGCGTAGCTCGGCCGCAGTGCGAGACATTTTTTTTCGCGCACAAAGCGCCCGGCGCTCCCGCAACGAATTGCGGATTCAACCGCGGGTCGCGGGCTCTCTCACATACTCGCGCACACATTTGCACTGCCAGGTGCGAGCGGAAATTTTTCAACACAACGACGTGTAACCACGCGGCTTAACCGAGTTAAGCGTCGCCCGGGCTACATTTTATATTTCTCTCTCTTTTCCCGCGGTGCTTTCCTTTTTTTTGTTTTTTCTTTCCTTTTATTTCACATCCTCGCGGTACGTACGTATATAGACGCGCGTACGCGCGCGAGTTGGAAGGCCGAATCGATCGCGGGTGCTGCGTGCCGGTAGTTAAAGTCCGCGTCGAGCCCTCGGTGGTTAAGTAAACTCGAAAATGTGAGCGCGGGGGGGGGGGGGAGTGCCGTGTACGGTCGGGTGGTCTGCTTGCTTTGTAGCGGCTAATTTCCCGGTCGGACGAAGGCGGCACGACTGCGAGAGCAGTCCGACTTAGGTGGGTTTATTATCGAGCGGCTTTTTTAGGCGTTTGTGCCGCGCGTGCTTACGGCACTTGTTTCACGTTAGGGTGCTTTCTAAATGCCTCTTAGAGAGGCTTCGCTCGTTATAAATTAGATTTCTGTCGTGGGATTAACGTGATTTTAATTTTTCAGAGTCTTGTTCTTGATTGTTTTGATTGACACATTCATGTAAGGGTTTTCTGGGTCGTTGATTACGAATTAATTGTCACATTTTCGAAATTCAAAATAGGGCGTTCAATGTGATGGACAAAAGGTAAAAAAATTATTATAGTTTCATTGTTATGAATATGTCTGTGTATAAATTTAATTTTGAAAAATTTTGTAACTAACTTTTATGTATATCATTAAATCCTCTTCGTTCTGTTTTATTTTCTGTTTTGTAAAAAAGGACGACTCTCTATAGTGTGCTTATCATTAGTAACAATTTTTTTAATGATTTATGTATGTGTGTCTATATATATATATATTTTTATTTATTTCCATATTTAGCTTACAAAGGCTTATAACATATCTCATCCCCTTCAATCACAGTTTCCCAACAATAACAAAAATATTTTGATAACATTATAACGTGCTTTATTACATTTATAATTAGTTATTAGTACTCAGAATCTAATATTAACAACTGTATCTACGTAAAAAGATAAACGCTAATGGAATTATGAACGGTGTCTCGCGATGCTATAAAGGGTTAAAGATGTCACGCGACCTTGTTTCTTGCACTTCTTGTATAATTATATATTATTCCGTTAACGTACATAAAAATTCTTTTCTGTCTCATTTATATCCGATAATTTTTACATTATTTTAAGATTGGTTCAAATTTAGTTAAACAAAAAATACAGCGCTGGATAACGTACACTTTAAAGATAATTACTAAAATGCATACGTTATACATTATTTTTTAATACAAATTTCAATGAAAGCATGTAAAATGCGAATTAACACAATAGTGTCCAATTCAGAGTAACAAAAGGTCTTCATATCTGTTAATTTAGCTCTGCCTTTTTTTATCCGCCGCGTTTTAACTCGACGACGGCTCTCACTGCTGTGGAAAAAACCCGTTTCCGGTCGTAAAAATTTAATTCTCGAATACAACAAAAAAATAAACTCCATTATTGAATGCGTGCGCGAAAACTGCACTTTTCTCAGGGGGCAATTTTCCTTCGCCTGGCGTCAAAAGCGAGCGAGCTAGCGTGCGCATGTACGACGTAAAACAAACTCGTAAATTCGCGAGCGAGCGTGAACAAAAAAATAAGGTGAGAAAGAAATTTAATATTATTTTTTTCTTATATACAATCCGCGTTATATCGTAAAAGAGCTCGCGGATGCATCGCCAATGAACCTTCTGATTCGCTTTTTATCGTTCGAGTATTCGCGCGTTCGGGGGTTATACGGAAAAACCGATCCAACGCGCGTATATCGGATCGAATCAACCAATCAAGTGCGATTTCCGTTTCAGTTTATACTATAGAATTTTCGTTTTTCAATTAAAGTGTTGCTTTTGATTGCATTTTCGAAATTTTATCAGTGAAATAGTACACGTGCTGTGATAACTAAAGATTACTCTGAAACAATTTACGGAAATTTGATCCGTGAAACAACAGTATATAATTGCATAGAAAAAATATCAGGTAATTAACGCATGTTATATTAATTATAAATAGTCATAGATTTAATCAGCTTATAAATCCTATGGCTACATTTTCGTAGTTTTATTAAAATATGAAAATAGTTTCATATTAATATTTTCCATGAAAACTGTAAACAAACTATATATGGATGATTTTCATGAAACTGTCCGTTTTGATGTTCCCTCCGTGGTATCACACTGCTTTTATTACGCACGCCAGATCTTAAATATTCGAATTTATATAAATGCATATTATATTTTTGTTAATATTTGATTGTAATACATTGTATTTTTGGAATGAAAATTATTTTCGATCAGATAGACATGCATGTTTGTTGCCACGGAGAGGACAGAGACCCTTTTTGAGTGATATTTTAAACTTATAGCCAATTAAACTTTTACAAACTCTGTCCGCATACAAAATGTTCATATTAATTTGTATTTTAAGTAGCACAATTTTAAAATTACCATAAATCGGCATTAAAACAGCTATATTTAATTTATTGTATAAAATTAAACTAAAAGCTTGCCACGGAGCGGACATTCGAGGTATATTTCGCTTGCAAATGCTACTTTGTTGTGCTGAAAATGTTATTTAATAACATGTATCTTTTAGTAAAAGTTATAATGATTCCATAATCGTATGATTTGAATTATAAATCGTACATAATACAACAAGGGCAAAAAGTCGAATATTTTTCCCGCGGTTGAGCGAAGCTCGCTCGGGCAGTATCACCCGAGGTAAAAATCGACTTTTTTCTCGAGTGACATATTGTACTTTATACCCATCTCAACTTTGGCCCCATTTTGACTTGGAAAGCGGGACTAATGAACTGTTAAAAGACGACATTGTTAAAAGACAATCGAAAATCAGGGTTATTGGTAGAACTTGATGAAATAAAGGAATTTGGAGTATTTTCTAGTAAAGTCACTTTTTTCCCACAAATGCGGGAAAAAAATGATTGGTGGGAAAAAAGTAAGTTTTTTCCCGCTAATCATTTTTGCGGGCAAAAAGTGTAATTTTGGTCTCGCTTTTCAGGGAAAAAAGTGGCCATTTTCATTTAGATGGGCATAAAGGTATTTTTAACAGAATTTATAAGATAGGTCATCAAAAAGGACAGTTTCGTGAAAATCAACCAAATTTTTTATTAAAATTAAATTAGTACATTTTTTTGTACTATAAAAACAAAATAAATTTTTATAACAAAAAATTAGTTATTTCAAATTTGAAAATTAAAACGATTAAAAAAATACTTAATTTAATCTAAATTAATTAAGCTCTATTGAACTGGTATATAATAACTATTTTACTTTAAAGTAAATATCACATGCTTATGAATTCAATTTTGTAAGTACTTAAAAGCTTTTTTAAGTTAATAAGCCTAAGCTTATTTATCAAAGTTCATTAAACATGAAATTTCATTAAATGCATACCCCTTTGAGTCCCAACGTATAAAAATCCATTAGTTCCATTAGTTATAAAAAATATTTTTCTCTTAATAAATATTTTTCAAAAATGTTTACTTTCTTATCAGCAGATAAATATATCTATTTTAAAATAAACAATTGAAATTTATTTTTTAAATAGTTTTAAAAATTGTGAGACAAATGTATATCATGAATGTCATATAGAGCCAACATTTTAGTTTGCTAAACTTATAGTTATGGAAAGAAGCCCATAATATTGTTTTTGAAAAATATTTGATAGTTAGCAAAATTGGAGTTAAACACTTAAATATTGATGCTATAAAATGTATAATTATCAAATGAATTTTTAAAATAATAGATTGGTTTCTCACATGGTCTTTGATACTTTAGATATTTTTGTTTTATTATAACATGATTATTTATAAGAGTGTAAAAATGTATGAAGAACATGTTGACTAAGAGCAACACTGCCCCAAATAAACGTGCTCTTAAACAAAAGTACATAAAACTAAAACTTATGAGTTAAAGAAAAAGTAATTTTTCAAACGATAGTATTTATATACATTTCAATTTTAGTAATTACGTGAGAAATATTAAAAATAAAAAGAATAATACAATATTCTTAATATGAAACTAGAATCCAAATTTCATTAACACCTAATTACTACGACTGCAAAGATAAAATTCATTACACGAGGAGCGTAACGCGCGCTCGTAAAAATGAAGTCTACACCATGAAAATTTAAAAATCTTCGAAAAAAAGGACGTTAAGCGATCGTCTAGCGCCGCCGTGCACCCCCTAATTACACTAAAACTATACAGCGGGGACACACGAGCACTCTTGAAAGCTCTCTCTCTCTCTCTCTCTCGCTCTCTCTCTCTCTCTTTCTCTCTCTCTCTTTCGCTCTCGACCCATCCTCTCCGGCATATCCTCCAGCCAGCCGTCGACGAAATTAAATTTACGAGCGAAGCTGTTCATTAACGTGTCGCGCGCGTACGGACCATTGGTCGTGTTACGTGTATACCTGCAGGGCCCAAGCGCTGCGGGCTCGGTAGCCGCGGCCGTTATTGTAATTTAATATCGTCATATAATGTAGAGCGCCGCGCCGTCGATATACGCGCGCGTATACGTACACGCACACGAGCGGCGACGCGAAAACGCGCGAAACCCGTGGCGTAACTCGAGTTTGTTAGGTTGCGGTGGGTATGAAATCGCAAGTGTCGGTGTTCGATTGCGTTCTTCGGCCGCGCTGGCTGTGCGCGCTTGCCACGCCCCGTGCAGTGCGTTTACGGGCTCGCGTAATCTTGTATAGCCCGAAGCCAAGCCGAGTGCAATGATAATAAGAATGGGATACGTGCGTGCGTGCAGGGTGCAGCGCGAACGTCGCGGGATGGGAGAATCTTTATTGAACGCTACGCGCGGGAATCGTTGATACCTTTCCATATAAGGGGGTGTAAGGATGTAAGAGCGAAATGGAGGTTCTTGCTGTATTAGAAAAAATATGAACTGGAATAGGTGAGACGTATGTTTTCTTACATTGGGAATGAAGTATTTTATTGCTTGAATAATGACTTTAAAAAATCTGGGATACAAAACATCTTACGGATGTACAGTTTTCTTCTAACGATATTTTGTGACATTTTTAAGTCTTTATTTTTTTATTTTTCTGATGATAAATTCGTTTTGTGGACAAAGTCGATATTTGTTACCAGACGATTACTGGGGTAAATTATCAGCATTCTATTTGAAAATTTCTAAAATAAAGTAGCTTTACATGACCTTTTGACCGAGTTCTTTTCCCAGTCTTCATAATTTAGTTGGTTCTTTAAACATGTTTTAAATACAGAGGTGGAAGGAATCTATTACTCGTTTTTTCATTAATTTAGAATAAAAAGACTAATAAGTTGATAGTCACGAATTAATTTTATTTGAATGTTTTAAATATCTCCAGATTGGATCGATGGCTCGATCTATTTTTACCAACCAGGCTCATTTTTGTTTTGCTTTTTTGATAAAGATACGAAACGACATAAGTATTATTTTAATTTATAATATTTTTAAATTGATTCTTTAATTTATGAATATAAGTTTGTAATTTCTTTTAACCTTTATAGAGTCAATTAATGAATTCAGTGCAAACATTTTTGAAAGAGCTTAAATTTACTGTTTTATCACAAAAATGATTAGTTCAGTTATCATCGTTATTTTGAAAACTAATTATGAAAATCTTTTAAAAATATTTGTTATGATAATTTCAGTTACGACTTTCTTATACGCGGCATTAAGTATAGGTTTGTGTAGTACAGTGTGTTTGTGTGTGTGTGTGTGTGTGTGTATGTGCGTGTGTGTGTGTACGTGTGTGTGTATGGATGTGCATCAATATTACTCTGAATATACATGGTGAAAATTAATGTTTCCGGGCCCAATTTATTTTTTTTTTAAGGAAGGCGGCTTTAAAATATTGTTTTTTGTTTTTTGATGCCTTTTTGTTATTCGCGGTTTTTCGATTTTTGAGTTTTAGGTTTTCGGGTTTGTTGATACCTTAGAAATAATATCATCGATTGAATAATAATGCATTTGAAAGAGCATAAAATTACCTATCTTTTCCGATACGAAATTTTGAATGAGCTATTTCCCTTGATATGTTAGCCACAAAATCGTCATTTTTATTGAAACGATTATATCTGTGAAATATAAGAAGGAAAATTTTTTAAAATAATTCTGATGATTAGGAATATGGAGAAGAATACTCTGTAAAATTTTTGAGGCTTCATTTTTTCTTTTGACGGAAAATAATCTATTTGTAAGAAAAATCGATTTTTAGTCAGCTACGAATACCTACTGAAGTAATTCGGCAGCATTTGATCTGAATCTTTCCAAAACGATAGCTGTTTACTGTCTCTTGCACGAGTTCTTTGGCCAGATCACAACGACCTTTATATTTCGAGATATTTGAGGTTACGTATTTTTTTAAATTTCATTTTGATCGCTTATATATCGAAAATCGCATGGTCATTGTTTACCAATCAGGGCTCATTTTTTCGTTTTTTAATGAAGATTCGAAATTACAAAGAAATTTAAAGATTTATCGACTCCGATTTTCTGAAATCGATAAGGTAAATTATTTTTATACGTTATGCAGACTCTTGGCATAACAAGTGTATCTCTAAAGATTATTACCTATATTTTAGTAAAAAAATATTTTGGACAAACAATCAATGATAAAAAAAAAGCAGACCTATTTTGAGATGATAATTAGAAAGAGATATAGTAATTTAAAATTAATTTATTACCTGTCTGCAAAAGATCGATAAAATCTGATAAATTTATAAGATAAACGGTGAAAAATCCTTATAAAATTTTATAGAATGCACCCGGTTTTATCGGTTTTTATCTATCTTTTGCAACCGGGTAGATCAAGGAATTTCATATTGGAATAATTTATAAATTTTGCGAAAGCTAAGTGCCAATGAATTGATGACAGCGGTTTTTAACTTCAAATACATGTATTTAGGCACCAGAACACGTATGTAACCTGATAATATATTTTTATAAAGGTATAAGAAAATTAAGTCAACTAAAAAAGAAACAAATTATATCACAATAATTTTTTGTCAAACACAGACTACACAATTTTCAAATATTTCTTCCATTTTAACGTTATAACTATTTATACTAAATTCTTATTAACAAAACCAAAGATTTAATAGCTTTATTTTACATTACATTAGACAAATATCATAGTTGAAAGATAAATAATTAAATTTGAAGTATATTTTGTACATGAAAAAGTTAGTGTCCTTTAAAAGGACATCGTAACCAAAAGGGTTAAACTATTAAAAAATTTTCTATTTTACTGAACTCGGTTAACACCTTGTGTGCCGAAAATAAGATATTAAAATCATAATGTGTTTAATCCTGATTATATTTTAATAAAGATATTTTTACCAAAAATTGTATTTATTGAAGCTACCTACCAAGTAAACTATTAAAAAATCTCCCATGGCAACGATTCTGTACTATCAGCACCTGAGGGGTTAATTTAGTTTACTTTTAAACTACCTTAATTTAGGATATATATATTTATGCTTTGAACAGGATTACATGTGAGCTCTCAATTACGTCTTTTACGATTCTTGACACTATAGAGTGACCCATTAAAATAGTTAATTTACGTGTATAATAAAGTATATATACCACAAAAATTACATTTAAATTGTTTTTTTAATTTGTTAAACAGTAAAAATTATTTTTATTTATTAGCAAGAAAAGTTAAAAGTACAAAAGTACATCTAAAAATGTATTGCTACTTGTTCATTTATGTACAATGCAATTGCATATTGTAATAATTTAAAAATAATTTAAAATAATAATAATTTTTTAAAGTTTATTTTTAAAAAACGGCTGGTTATAATCTACAATATAAATAATTAGATGAAAGTATCAAGTCAAATCGCTGAAAATTTAATTTGTTAACTGAACAATTGTGAAAGAGAAGGCTGCATCTATTTCAATCCAGTAAAAAATTAATCCGCTTTCGCACCGAAAAAATTAGCTTCTAAAAGTAAAGTAGGTTAACCAAGCAAATCTACTGAATTTCTTACCACACTCAATTTATGGAATCCTACTAACAATTCCAGTTGTGTTTATATCCACCCTAATTAACAATGCTTTTTCTCAACTCCAACTTCCCGGGTACCAAAGCGACCAAAATACACCCGCGAAAACTGACAACTAAGGATATAACTAGACATGCAGTCATAACCACACATCGACCACTATTCTATTCATTTTTAACGACGATAAATTTTGCGAAACTTCTCCCCCTCCCAACCGATCCCCACAAAGAAGAAGAAGACTCTTCGCCTCCATTATCTTCGATGACCACTTTAGCAGCGAGACACTGGCCCCCTTCGCGCAACACGGCGAAAGTAGCGCGCGAACGAGAATGAAGTAGAGTTTCGAAACTCGCCCGAGTCTCCCCTAGTCGACTAATCATCCAATTACTTACTACTTTTAACTGAATTCTCGGCCCGCTGCTGCTGCCGGCGTCGCCCGCGTACACACAAATATATATATATATATATATATATATATATATATATATAGTCGACGAGCGCGAAGGGGGAGGGGGGGGGAGATTCTTGAAAGACAAAAGTTCGGGTCAACAGTGCAGCAACCTATTCCCGCACCCTTGGCGGCCCTCGAGAGGGCCGCGCGCAGGGAAAAACGTCGAGACGCGAGAAACGAGCTTTTTTATGCCCTGTCTGCCTGCGTATTATTTCCGCGCGTCGCTGCTGAGTAAGCGAGTGAGGTATAGCTAGAGCGCGCACGCGGTCGCGGGTATGACGGTGTGAAGAGGTGTTGTTGTGTTTGCATTGTCATGGTGAAAAGAAAATTGATAATAGCGGGTGGATGGATTTTCGAGTGGTCGATGGTTGAATGGAGTGTTAACAAGGTGGTTTTTAAAGCTTTTAATTTCACGCTTTTAAGTCACGATTTTGTTCTAAATAATTACTTTGTTTTGTGAACTGCCGTCACCGACCCAGTTTCTGATCAACTAAGAGTAGTTGATAATCAACTCTAGTTTCCATAAAAGTATATTTTACATCAAGTATTTAGAAATGAAATATACATTTTAAGATAGTCAATAACTATATCTTACAATAATGTATTAAAATAATATTTTGTTACGACCTGAATTGAACTAGAACCTTATCAGTAATTCAGTCCGTGACGATTTTAATAGTAATGATATTGCCAATTTTAGAATCTCAAATTTTATATATTCAAATGTGTTAATACACTACGATGAAAAGTAAGGAAATCGAAAATAAATATGATGTAAAATGAAAAATACTAATCTAAAAACATTGGTTCATATTATATGATCACCTGTGACTGAAATTGTAAAATGTAATTTATTTGAAATAAGTTTGTTAATGCAATAATTTGTTTTATTATCAGAAAAGTGTAGTTTTTACGAGATTGTAATTTGGTGGTTAAAATATATCTTCAGATGTTGAAACTTTGAATATGCTTTTAAAAGTTATTTATTGTCGCGTGTTACATACGATTAGAAATGAGAGCAAACACGAGAAAGAACAGATTAGGAAAATGGTAAATTATAGATGTGCATGATTTGAAATAAAATTGAAGAAGAATATTAATTGTTCATTTCAAAATTGTATTTCATAGTTAAAAAGTATATATTTACAAAAATGAATAGATTATTAAACATGTTTAAATCATAATATTGATAAATATTTAGATGTAATGTTCATTACATCTAAATATCCTTATCTCCTTATCATTTATATAGAAAATTAGCAAATGATTTCCAATTAAATTACTAATTAATTTAATATATCATGATCAATGTAAAAGCGTGACATTCAATGTAAATGCGTGATAACAAAATTTGCACATTGATATAATAATTAATAAGAAAAATAATAAATGTTTATGAAGGTTTATCGAAAACAACGTTGAAATGTACAACATATTATATACGTTCATGTGTAAAATTAACGTAACAGACTCATTTACTACTACGGTATATTAGAATATTAAGCATATACCATTTAAAGAATTAAAGTTTAAATTAAGTTAATATTACAATAAAACGTTTTATTATTTTCGAGTTTTATTGTTTCATTTAATGGGTGGTGAATATACAGCAAACGTTTACTCTCAAACAAAGCTAACAAGCAATAAAAGGTAATTTATACAGTTTACAAAGCAGTTAGCTGAACTTGACCTTTAACCTACGTACTTCTAGACAATTCAATCACCAAACCTTAGATTAATTTTAAACAGTTCGTATAAAACCCGTACTCGCTATTCACCCATATGAACTATATTCATCGTGTCTATCCTTATTAACTAATAAAAAATCACAACTAAAAAATACAAAGCTAAAATAATCGCGCGTTTCACATACATAAATTGCCAACCATGGAAAATCCATCGATACGCGTATACGTCATACGATATGCATGAGCTCCGTAAAACTGTCGCACAATATATAAGAATACATCCAGCGAGTGTTTTCAATCAATCTCCCTCCTGCGGCTCTTTCACTTTCGCGCCCGCAACTCGCACCCACACGAATGCCCCACACACTGCACACACATACGCACACACGCGCACAAGTAGCTTACACACCGAAGTGTCCCGGGATGGATGAGGGAAAAGTAAAACAGTGCCGGGCGCTCGCCGGTCGATCGGCCGAGCGTTTATTCCAATTGCGCGGGAGGGAAGTACGAAAGCCGCGAGAAAAAGAGAATACGAGGCAAGAAGAAAAAGCAGACTCGTAAAGAAGTTGGACAGCGGTAGCCGAGAGAACGAGAGCGTGTGTGTGTGTGAGAGAGAGAGAGGGGGGGAAGGAGGGAGCGTTCGAAATCTCCGGGGAGCAGTCCGCCTTAGCGAAATAGAATGCGAGCCACGGCGCAGACTTTCCGTGTTGTATGTAAATTCAATGCCAAGAGCGCTCGAGCGCGGGATTCGCGCGAGGTGTATGCTTGTCTGTGTGTATGTTTGTGCGTGTGGGGGTGTGTGCCTGTGTATATGCTCGATCCGAATCGCGCTCTTACGAAGTACGGAGGAACAAAAAGAAGATACTACGAGGGCGCAAGGGGTGAAACTGACGCCCTGCTGTAAAGCTCAGCGAGCGACAGAATTCTCTGATTGCTTAGCTGCTAATAGTGACGTTAGAGTAATATTTAAACACGGTGTAGGGAATATTCGCACGGCATTTGGATACATACTGTTTTTTATGGAGTGAAAACTTTATTTTATTATGTAATTAAGTTTTAAAAGTTGATTCTAATGGTATTTATGAGCTTGAAACATTAGACTGCTACAGGATTTGATTAAGTTATTCAAAGTAGTTACTATTAAATGTAGAAGATAAATTTAAACTTTCGATGATTTAATAATGTCCGTAAAGTATCAGGAATCTTACGTTTATTCATAAAATTTAATCCTGTAAATTTATTTGAATTAGTTTTACAGCTATTAAATACTACACTGAGAGAATTATTTTTCTAAAAAGTGCAATACTGGCCTGCCCAACTGGGATACACAATGCCTATAGTATTATTTACAATATATCTAAGAATTTTTCATAATTATTTGGTATGGAATTTTTTACTAAGTGTATGGTAAATTCTGTTTCAAATATATTAATATTTATTAGATAGATGTAAAAATTCTACAGCGTAGCAAATTAGTATATTTACTATAGATGTATTGTTAAATTTCTAATAATTAATGCAAAAAGTGCCATACTAGTATAGCCATCTGTACTAGAAAAGAAATATATTTAAAAATCTCTTACACAGTATGGTAAAAATATCTACAATTCTCAGATTCTTTATAATCAATACATGATTCAAACCAAAGATAGATGGTGTTAAATTACACTGCGCATACACATAAGTTAATTCAACTCTTTTATGTTACTTATATCTATACTATATATACCATATATATATATATATATATATATATATATATATATATATATATATATATATATGTGTGTGTGTGTGTGTATAGTGTATACAGCATACGGAGTACCTTCACGATTAAGGAGGAAATTCCGTCGAAATAAAGAAAATACAGAAATAATGATTTTGCCGTTATAAAATATAAGGTGTGCAAAATAACTACAATGTATATATGTATAATACTGTCCGGTAAGAATAAGGTAATTACTTTAGTAATTACAGCAAAAACATATTATTTTCTTACATATTTGATCATTTTTGATAATGTTGATTTCGCATCGAAATCTTTCTTTTGTAAAAAAAAAACACTTTTTTACAATGAAAATACAATGCAGTTATGTAAAATGTAAATTTGGATTTTTAAGATAGAAAAATACTGAATATAAACGAATTTCCATTGCCCTATATTACGCTATGGTTTTCGTTCATATTGGACAAACGTGCTTCGAATAAGCCGAACGCGAAGCACGATTATAATTTTTTAAAAAACAAATAAAAGCTACTTTTAAATTATGAGTATGTGAATACATATAGCACCGTTTTTAATAAATTAAATGCGTATATCGATATATACAAAGAGAGCACAAATTTAAAAAGTAATTCACATTTTATCATGATTTATTACAAAAATGTACACAGAGTATAGTGTAAATCTTCACAGTATGCATCCATCTTTCTGTAACTTCGATTTTAAGTGTCCCTAGCAATGAACTTTCCGTACACGCAAGATCAATACCACTACTTATTGGGAAGAATTCAAAATTACTACTGTCTAATACTAAATGATATCTAAAAGCAAAACATTTGCATTCTTCAAAATGTGCTGATATAACACATCCTTCTTTCGCGATGAATTGAAATTCTTAACATACGAATAACCAATTATTACATACCAACCAACAGCTAAGTCCCGAATGTTTTACGACAAAATAGTTTTATATCCCAAGGACAATAAACTGCGGGCGCACGTCGCAATAACGGACCATATACACGACATCGTCAGCAACCCTGTCTCTCACATCCGTGCGTGCATCCTCGAAACGCATTTTTTATGCCACTGCGCGCTTCCTATTCCGCGCCAGTAATTAAATGCCTCCGTACGCGGGGCGGAGACGTGTGTCTGACGGTTTAGAGCTACACACGTATACATCATTATGCCACTGCATTATCATCCGAGCCGCTCGTGCGCCGTGCTGCTGCTGCACCAGCACTACGTCACCGTTGCACCTGCCTGCCTCCGTCTCCCCTCCACCCACCAAACTTCTATCTCGCGCAGAGCCATTATATCCACGGCGAAATTTACATAGGATAATCGCGCGACGACGGAACGCGCGTACGTGCGTCGCCTCGCGCACGTATACCGCGCGGGTATGGTATGGCCCCGAGAGGCACTTTTCGTCGTATGGTCGCGGGAATTCTCTCTGCGTGCGACGCCTTTTGCTTGTGGGGCGCGGCTACTACCACTATAGTACCGGTGTTATACCGGCAGTGGGAGACGAAAATCCTTTTGTAATCGTCTGGAATCCTTTTTGAAGAATTACTCGGTTTTTCTACGGACTCCACCGGTCCGCGGCATTAATTTTTTTCCGACAAACGAGCGTTTAATAACGTTTGCGCTGGGTTGATGATGTCGCGCAAATTGTCGTTTTATGCTTGAGGAATATCTTGCTTTGAATAAGATTCTGGGTGGTCTTAACGTGGTTATTTTTGTATTTTGCTGGGTTGTAGTCAGCTTATGTTTTTTGGAAAGGGATTCAGTGTTGTTGAAGTTTGCTCTTTGAATTGGCCAAATTTTGTGTATGCTTATCAAGAGTTTTGGTTTATCTTCAGTCTTGAGCAAGAGGTTAAAGATAAGCTTCGACAAATGTGACGTGTTATCATGTCATAAATTATTTTATACCACTCAAACCTCAAAATCACATCTTTGATATAATTTTTCGGCTCTCGTGGTATAAAATACGGTTCGAAACTAGTGCATAAGTAGATTATTTACCTCATATGACTTTTCACTCTCGCTTCGCTTGAGCGAAAAACGTCACATGAGGCAAATAATGTACTTCCGCACCCGTGTCGAAATATACTATTAGATAACTCTGGCCTCATGGGTGCGGGTTCGATTCCCCGTTGGGTCAATTTTTTTGGCAACGAATTCGCAACTAGTTATTGTTCCGGACTAATCACTGACGGAGATTGAACTTAAGCTCGATAACTATGGCCAAAATGGCAAAAAAAAAGGAAGTAAAATAAAAAAAAGAGAAAAATAAAAATAACAATAAAAAAATGCAGTATGAATTTTCAAGAATTAAAGTACATTTGTCTACTTTTAAGTGACAATTGTAAGTGGAACAGCTGAAATAATATAGCTTAGAAAACATTTTTCAGGATCACCAGTGTCAAAATTAAGTTAATCACTACCGAGGAACATTAATTATTTTATATTGCACATTTTTTGCACAGCTCAACTGACAGTCTTTCCGTAATACATACATCTGAATTTCTAATATTGTTATACACTCGGAAAAGCTTTTCAATAAAATGGAAATAGATTGTACCTATTCAATAAATATTGCGGTATCACTGCACAATCTGTAGTACATTGTGCTTATTTGAAGAAGAAAGTACGTGACACTGAATAAACACATATTGAGATAGCGGTATTGAACAATGCTTGGTTAACCCATGAAACGAAAAGCGCAGTTTTTTCGATGATATTTGCGTACGTGAAAATGTGTATCTGGCAGAGAACATAATTCACAGCGAGATAAGAGAGGTCGATATCAAATTTGCAACATAAATCATGTTTGTCGTTGCGCGGAAGCTTTTTGGTTTTATTTTATTTTGGTAGACTCTTGAAAATTTGATTTTTAAAAAATTGTATAAGTCATAAACGTCGTTTTCTTAAGTAGTCTTTTCGTATGCACATAGAGAAATAGTGTTTTCACGAAAGTTTTATGAAAGCCGATTTTATGGGTTTTTTAGTAATACAAGATTTTATGAAATACTTACAAATGATTCTAACTAGAAAAGCTTTGGAAAAATTATAAGAAATTTTTGAGTACTGATATTTAGTAGATGGTAACAACATTTTTTTTCAAAATTGTATTTGATAATACGATAATGGAATGTTTGCTACATGTTCTTTCTTAGTGTTTATCAAAGTGCTTGCTTAATATAATTATGTTAAATCAATATTAATTTGATAGCAATTTGTTTCAATGGGATAGCTTTGTATCGCACCGAATGCTATAGAAAATAAAAATAATCTGTATTGAAGCGTTGTACTAACATAAGTGATAACACTAATTAGTTTTTCAATTGCAATACAAAAGTTATGACAAATCATTAATAATTATACTGTATTAAGTCAAAGTTATTCTGTAACATTGACTGTTTTAAAATATAATTGTTTTTCCCCTATAAATTAGTAGGTTTCAAAACAATTACAAACATGTCGGGGAATATAGTCAATAAAGCGAGTTATCAACACGCGAAGTTCCAGAAACAAATACATCAAATTTAATGAATTATGACCATTAGTTCCCGATATAACATGATCAATCATTACAAACTCATTACAAACGAATTTATAATCAACCGCAAATTTCGATAATGGCAGTCTAAAACACATTCCAAACGAAAATGCACGCCAAATCTCCCAATCATCGCTGATCCTACCAAGGTCAGCGTGTGACTGCGCACCCAACGTCAGCGCGACGCATCGCAAAACAAGCGAAAAAGAACAATAAAACAAGACACAACCTACCCTCGTTCTCGTTGTTGCCGATAACGATCTCCGTCTTGTCGAAGTCGGTGTCGCGCAGCAGGTCCAGCGGATCCTTCGGCAGGAAGATGCCGTCGATCGTCGGTGCCGACGGGAAGCCCAGAATACCCCCGTAGCTGTTCCACTGCTGGACCGATATAGTCTTGGAGTCGACCGATCTCATGCAGGCCATCACCCTGGCCGGATTCTCCTCGAGCATCGTCGAGTTACAGCCGCAGTCCTCCACCAGGATCCTCGCCACTTCGTTGGCCTTCTCCGCGGTCATGTAGCTCCAGGGTGCGTTCAAGGTCCCGCTCTGCAGTATGCCCCGGCGCACGAGACCCTTGGTCACGGGCGACATGAGATGCAGGGAGACCGAGCCGCCGCCCGCCGACTCGCCGAAGATCGTGATGAGGTTGGGATCGCCGCCGAAGACCTTGGCGTTGTCCTTGAGCCACTTGAGGGCCATCGCCTGGTCCCACAGACCCATGTTCCCGGGCGCCTCGTCCGGCACGCCCTCGAAGTACTGCTTGAGATAGAGAAAGCCGAAGGCCCCGACCCGGTACTGCATCGAGACGATGATGGCATCGCTGCGCGCTGCCATGATGTCCGCGTCGTAGACGTCGAGGGTCGCGGTGCCGGTCATGTAGCCGCCCCCGTAGATCCAGACGAGGATCGGCATGCCGTTGTGCCGCTCGGCCGAGTCCGGGCCGCCGCCGCCGCCCTTGTGGCGCAGCCTCAGCTTCTTCGGCACCCAGATGTTCATGTAGAGGCAGTCCTCGCTGATGTTCGTGTTGGGATTCCACATCTCCTCGCCCTCGAAGCCCGGAAAGTAGTCATAGCGCTCCTGCACGCAGCTGTTGGGCATGAGGGTGGCGTTGAGGACGCCGTGCCAGGGCTCGAGGGGCGAGGGCTTGCGGAAGCGGAGCGAGCCCACGGGCGGCTTGGCGAACGGCACGCCGTAGAAGATGTGCACGTCGCGGTCGAGGATGGTGCGCGAGAAGCCTCGCATCAGGCCGCTCGTCGTATCCACGACCAACGGATCGTCCAGGTAGTCGTTGCGCCGATTGTTGTTGTTGTTGTGGTTCAAGGTGGCGCCGAAGTGGTCGTCCTCGTCGTCGACGTTGCGGTTGTTGCCGTTGGCCTCGGCGATGCTCGCCGGCCTCAGGAGCAGCAGCAGGAGCAGCGACAATCGCGCCGTCAGGCTTCTACGGGAGGAATCCATGGTGCCGCTGTTGCTCGTCGACGTTTGCGCGGCTCTTCGCAGTGCGAGTGGTGTACCACCAAAGACAGCTGCTCCTACTGGCTCAACAAGTTTACTGTTGCTGCTGCTGCTGCTGCTGCGCCGAGCGCGCGCTTGTACACTCGCGGGCTCGTATGACGGTGCGTCTCTCGGTTTATTCGTCTTTTTGTTCCTCTCGCGGGTGTTTGTACGACGCCTCGGTGACTGCGCGTGTCGCGGAACGATAAAACGGAGCTAAACGAGGATAGCGTCTCTCTCTCTCTCTCTCCCCCTCACTCTCTTTTACTCTCACTCTCACTTTTTTTTTGCACCGCGTCGCACTGGTTCAAGTTCAGCGTCTGAGCGACGGCGCGCTTCGGCGCGCATACGTACACGCGCGCATCGGGCGCGCACCACTCTTGAACGCGTAAAACGAAAACTAAAATTACTTGTCTTCTAATCTATCTAAATTTTATCCAATTTTTATTTTCCTTTCTTTCTTAATCAACACACTGACACGGGTAAATTTCTCGATGATACCAGTCGGTCGCCTCTTTTACATCGCAATGAACCTCTATAAGTACGTCGCTCCTCAAAACAATCGAGAAATCTATCGTGCCTCCAATACTTCACTAAACCCGCAAAAATCACACTTTTTATTTAATTAATTATTTATTTCATTAACAAGGATCATCCGAACGATTCTGTCGTAGGAGTCAGCGGGAAGCATACAGAGCGGCGCGGTGGCGAGAAGATAGCAGAGAGCAAGTACAACGTGAGTTAACGGCGCGGCGGCCAGCGTGCCGCGTTGCACGGGGTCGACTGATCGCGCCCGTGGCTTCGAGGTGGTCGCGAGTTGTTCTCCCGCCTCACTCGCTCGCTCTGCTTTGGGTGGTGGTATCGCGCAGCGCGCGCGCGCGCGCTCTTTCTCTTTCTCTCTCTCTCTCTCTCGCGCGCGCGCGCTCCATGCCGAGAGCGAGAGAGTGACTATATACGCGCACGTAGCTGCTGCTGCCACCGCGCCGCTACTTCTAGTGTGTGCGTTATATAGGTGTACGCGACTTCTTCTATCTCTCTCTCTCTCTCTCTCTCTCTCTCGCTCTCTCTCTCTCTACTACGCTGAGGCGTCTTCTTTCTGTATGTAGTGAAGTAGCGGAGCTGAGCTTTCCGTATTATATGTACGTACGTATGAACGCGTAAGTGTTTTCATGGGTGTGTGTGTGTGAAGGAGCGGAGGTCACCTCGCTGCCACTTTATAAGCCATTCGCCGTGTGTTATGCTCCAGTGACACTATACTCGTGTATTGTGCGACGCGACCGAGGGTACGAGTGAAATGACATGCTTTGGAAATTATCATTTCATGCTGGAGGGTAATTCGAGATTAATAGGATGTGCAGCGGGAGAGCTTCTGTTTTTTGGCGAGATTTCGAGGGAGAGAGTTGACGAGGTTTGCAGATTTCTTGCGAAAGTTTGTGCGGACGTGGGATTGTGAATTGAAATGCTTGTAATTAATAGAGGATATGTGATTTTATTGAAGTTCTTCGTTTACTTGCAGGAGAATATTATTCAAGAGCGGCGTTTCGCAGAATTCATGTATGTTTTACCTGAATTGTTGTCAAATTGAAATTAAATTGTCATGTGTACAAAAATTTGGAGCAAAAGTCGGCAGAAGTACTATATCATATTTTAAGTGAATGTACGTATTTGTAACAACTACAAATTAATATTTTACCAAATAAAAGATCATATTTAAGATATTAAAAGGTTTAATAATTACAGGAATATAGGTCACTATACTATATAGCAATATATTTTTTATAGTCATACTTCTTAATAAAATTTACTTATATTTTATATCATACATAATGATAAAATTTATTATTTCAGATTTCCAATCAATACTTAATCTTTTCCAATAACATATTCATGACTTAACAATCAATACACATTATTACTGTACAATGATCATTACATCTTTATCGGATTGTTCAGGTCATCAATAACTATTAATCCATTTTTGATATCTTTCAAAGATGTTTAGCGCGCAAATCAATCATTATTCTAATTGTTCGGCATTTTATCACTTTGTACGAACATTCCCTTTATATGACGCATTAAAATTTCAAGTTCAGCGTTAATCACTACAGGCTATATCTTAACCATTATTAAAATGCACCAATTATTCGTTCATTAATGTCGACCTACAGTCTGGCGCGGGCAAAGTAAATACAGCGCTAGTACAAGAGCATTGTTGACGGATATACATGTACACATGTATATAAATGTCGCGGAATTTTGTTCGACGGCGATTTCATTCTTTGTTAGCGTCGAATGGAGGCATTTTAATGGCGAATGAAAGGGCCGAGGGCGACGGCGAAATACGGTTCTCTGTGATAAAAAAAAGAGTCGCGGTGGTGCGCTGCCCGTTCGTTTTTTTTTCTTTTTTTTGTAACGAGGCGCGACATCGATTTCCCAGGCTGAGCCCGGTGAATGGGCGATTTCGGATGAAAATAGACTTATTGTGGACCTCTGTGAAAAGAAAAAGTAGCTCGTGCTACCTGACCAATGCTTGTTTGTGGATTTTTCTTATTAATAATCTATTGTTTGCTTTATTGCATGGATTATATTCTGGGTGTACAATTTCAGTGTATCGTATCATAAAGCTTACTTTTCAAATTATACTTTTATATAAAACAATAAAAAAAACTTTTTAGTAATATTATTAAAACAATTTCTCTTTCAGAATAATATTACTATTATATTTTGAAAATTTTAACAAATTAATTTGTAAAGTTATCAATTATATTCTTACACTTCTGAAATATATTTGTAAGGCTTCAAAGCAAACGGATACCCGTCCAATTTTTTCATATATTAAGTTAAAACTATAATAGAGGTGCTGCGCTACTATTCAGAAAGTTTTAAGTTGCATAATAATTTAATTAAGTATAATAATTTTGTAGTAAAAAAGCACTACTCAAACAGTTACGTTTAAACTAAGCAATATCTCAAAATAATTTGCAAGTTACATTTAATCAGTTTAATTTATTTAAGCGGTGTAATTATACAAAATGTAAATAAAAAGACGATTAAGTAACATAAAACTTTTTAGCATTGAGCTCTAATACCAAAGAATATAAAAAATTTGAACAATTCAGGAAAATGGTTTGAATATACATGAGTTCAGTAGTAATAGTACAGTGCTTACAAAGGGAGTGCACGGAGTCCGGGTCAAACTTTGGAGATCGTCTTCTAACATTAAAAGCAAAGCCCAATGCCTGTCGTTTTATCAAATGGGCCTATGTACAGACGATACGACTTATTTTATTAACATTGATAGTATATCTGTATATATATATCTTTTTTCTAGCATTGTGTATATGAGTAATAGTAATGCCTTTAGCTTTAGCATTGTGTATATGAGTAATAGTAATGCCTTTAGCTCTATATCAGGTATTCAGGACTCATTTGATAAAACTACCGACTTGGGCTTCCTTTTTAGGTAAAAGAAAACGCTTCTCATTCATTATTTTTATTCCCTCTTTATATACTTAAAAGTTTCATGACTATTTCATCTGAAAATCAAGTTCTGTTTTTTTAATTTCTCATATATCTCAAATCCTTTAATGTTTGTCTCTAGTATGCCCATTTCTACACCAGAGGATTATCATCGTTTTTGATCAACTTTTACACGGAATAATTTTACTCGTAATATCGACGATTTGATCTGTACCATTGAATAAAATTTTTCTACGTTTTTTCACCAAAAATATTTTGTTCATATCTTTTGTACAAATTGTATTCGTTTTAGAAACTTAATCAGAGACACGTTTTTAATTTTGAATTTAATTTTTCGATCTAATAAACACTGAGACAAATCCTTACGATTAATTGTTCGGAATGATGCCAGGAACCTGATATAAAAAATTTACAGCCGAAAATATTCGAATCTGCACGAATCGTTTGAGTTTTAATGTGCGGCTGTCAGCTGCTATAATACTCCGGCCGGGCTCGCTCGACCGCTCGGCTTTGTCTTACGATCTAAGTGCTGCTTCTTTCAATTAAGTATCGTATAAATTTTAAATATGACTGCTCACATCGGCAGCTGATTTTTCTAAGAAAATGGCCTCAAATGCGATACTCGAGTTTTATTAAGGGGGTATCCCTATATAGATGGGCAAAAATAAACTGAAACTTTGCGAATTTTTTTTGAAAAAACTATACAAGATTTTTATTTGAAAATTTTTTGATTTATTATTCAAACATTAAATATGCATTTCTTATTTTTTTTATTACATTATATTGATTATGCTAGTGATAAAAAAATGATGAACCATGAACTTTTATTTTCTTCCTACAATTTTGTGTGCACAGTTTCTCGGCGAGTTTTCAACTTATCACAAAAAAAACGCCATTTTGAAGGTAATTTCATAATCTAGTCGATGAACCTACTTATTTTTGAAATAAAAATTTATTTAACCACAATTTTGCAATAATAATAAAAAAAATTACAGTTTTTTTTCAAAAGTCCACCATTTTGCTATGGATTTTTTTTATACTTTTAATTTAGGTTAGTCGACGAGATTTAGACCTAATAATAACAAAAAACTTTTTTTTTTATGTTTCAGAGAGATACGACGACGACAAGTCTGCACACAAAATTGTAGGAAGAAAAAAAAAGTTCATGGTTCATCATTTTTTTATCACTAGCATAAACAAAATAATGTAATTAAAAAAAATAAGAAATGCATATTTAATGTTTGAATAATAAACCAAAAAATTTTCAAATAAAAATCTCGTATAGTTTAAAAAAAAAAAAACGCAAAGTTTCAGTTTATTTTTGCCCATCTATATAGGGATACCCCCTTAATCAAAGCTCCAGTATTGAGAGTTTAAATGTATCGTACGCCCTCTGGTGATGTATACTCCTATCGGCCATTTACACTATACATAGATATAGTATCCCGTGTTAAATTGACAAACATGACGGAGTGCAACAATATACATTTTCACTAACGCTACTACTCCGGCTATGGTAGTTTTCTTTGCCAATAGATTTTGAATCCATTTTTTATGTCACTCGAAATAATAACTTAATCTATCTAATCAATCTAATACGTCACTTTCGTCCCGCTTTTCAAATCAATAATGTAGCCTTTATACTTAAGTCGGGAATAAAATCTTTAATTTTAAGACCGGAAGCTATTTGATATTTGTTGATTATCATTCCTTATACTGTGTGTTATATTATATGTTATGAATCAATACATTTTTTACTGAATATTATATAGAAAGATATGCTTGTAAATATTAAAGTCATAAGATTTACTGCTTGTTAAAGAAAACAAAATTACAAAAAGTTGAGTTTTATTGTACAGCGATAACTCGATTAATTCTCTCTCTCTCTCATCGCTCCTCACTGATGCAAGCATTATGCGCTCCAACCAGGGTATGCGCGTGCAACTCAGAGGATGCGCAAGCAATTCTACGGATGCGCGTGCATTTCTGCGTAATGTTACAATCATTCTTTAATAGAGGGCTATATGGATGAGTAAATATTGTATGAAACTATGTTTTTGAGATGTAAAAACACAGAAAAAGTATTTGGTGTCGTGAAAAAAATAAGACAAGGTTAAGAGTATATAGATCTTTGCATCAAGGAAATGTGTATAACGTGACATGTGTATGCGTATGTGTACGGGTGTATGTGAGTGTACGTGTGCGTGTGCGTATAGTCCAATCAACAAAGAGCTTAAATCGACTCTGCAGTTAGAGTGACTGCATATTTTATATACGCGCATCGACGCCATGGTTTGAGCTTATATAGTTTTGAGCGCGGCTTATATAGTTTTGTACAGGCTTATAAGCGACCAATGTTGTTTAATTGATTTCTCGTTAACCACATTGAAAATCGATTCTGCAATTTAACACAAAAGTTTGTGATGGTCAAAGGTTATATATATAAAAAATGCAGCCACTCTAGCCGCACAGTCGATTTCAGCTCTTTATTGACTGGACTACGTATACGTGCCCGTGTGCATGTGTGTGTGCGCAATGTCTGCGTGTGCATGTGTGCACTGTACATATGCGTGTGCGTGTAATAATGTTGTTTACGTTCTTATAATTAGATTATCTTCTAAATGCAGCAAAAGGTAATAAAAACAGTTTTCAACAAGTTTTGCTTATATGATAATATAGAAATTTATTCATACATCTTAATAAGAGTTTATTTTATAATCTAATTATGTTGTAGATGCATTAATTATACTCGAATTTATTTGTATATCCACTTTAGTAAAATTTAAGAAACAGTTGATTTTAAAAATCACATACAAATCTGATGTAATTATTATTTTATGTATTTACTTACTAATTATATTTTCTAGCTGCATATTTTTAATTTAATAAAGTAAAACAATCTTTTCAAACAAATATGAATATATTATTTAATTTAATTTAATTAACATCTTTCCTCGTACTCGTATGGAGGTATAGAGCATTACTTGTTTAGTAATGTAACTTTTAAAATTTATTATATGACTAGCTGCATCACTCGCTCGCTCGCGCTCGCTCGTATAAGTTAAAATTAAAATAGTAGAATAATGATAAAATCTTTGTATGCAATAGTGTTATTGGGATATTATCAGTATACTAGAATATAAATATTGTCTATTTACAACAAATTATCTAATAGTATTCAATACAGTCTGCCAAGCGAGTCTATGGCTAAAGATGCTAAACTTGGAAGCATGATTAAATATAAATAGATGATGATAATTTATTATATATTTTCAATCAATACGTGAAATCATTGGCACGGATGCTTAGTTGCGCGCGTGTGGGGGTTTGAGAGTGAATCTAAGAGTTATTTAGTTTAATTTTATTATTTTTGTTTGAAAATAAAATGACTATTTAGTAAGATGATTCGTGAATTTTGATGTATGAATTTATATATTAGTTCTATAGTTTAACATTTAGTTACCATCAAATGAACTATCTATGATTATACATATATCATAATTTTAAGTTGCAACATTTTTAAATATTTTAGTTTAAGGGACCTATATTCTTTTAAATTATAAATTCCGATACTGCAACACGAATTTTAATTTAATTATTATATTTTTAAATTTTAATTTAAAAGTAGTTGTTAAAAAATATTAAAACAAAAATGAATAATATAAATTATTAAAATAAAATATAAAAATAATAATAATTTTCTAATTATATAAAATATATTTTTATGGACTATGATAGTGATCGTCATATTTTTAAACTCTTGATTAAAGAGAACTTTATTATAGAATCATAATAGAGAAGAAAAAGTGCGTAATTTATATTTCCAAAAGACCACGCCGCTGGTCTCTATAATATCGACTAAGACTTTTTAAGATTAAGCATTAAAATTAAAAAAAAATAAATAAAAAAAAAGATAATAAATCTGTAATTGAATCTCAGAAGTAATCTAAGGCATTCTAAAAAGGAGTATTTCAATGTATATGGATTAACTTTTGATTTAATTTGTTTATATTTCTTATATAAATAAGTTGTTATTCAATAACCTTTGTGTTTACAAATTGAAAGCAAAAAATATTGGCAATTTATGACATACGTCGATTTGCACTTCATCAGCATTATTGCTCTCAATTTACTAAAAATCAATATCTTTAGTATAAAGGAGTCGCATTGTTTATCTTGAAAAATATTTAAAACGGTATTTTGGTTACAAATATCAACCGAATTTTATGAAATTTAAACCAGTCAAACAAATTTTAACAGCATACTATGTGGATCTTTTTTAAAATACATATTTTTCTTGGAGTAATTATTTAAGATACAGAAGTCGATGCACAAATTCTAGTAAAAAATTTCAATTCTTAAAAGAAAATCGACTTACTATAATATACCCTTTGATTTTTTATATTATATAATTTTCAAAAGATTCCGTTTGTTACTGGCAGAAATAATGATAATTATTGTAAAGTAAAATTGACGGCGAATATAATAATGTGAAATTGATAATAAATAAATATGCAGTGCCGTTATGAAAGAAAGAGAACCAAATGAAATTGGCTACGCGTAAAGGTTGAGCATGTATTTTTTTGTCTCAAGTGCATTTCCCGAAACAAGGTCGTAAAAAAAAGGTCCAGCGTTGGCGCTCTCGACAACAACAAGGCAGTGCAGTTTAGACTCTCGTATGGTTCACATCGTATGACTATTAAGGAAAGCATTGGCTATTCGGCGTAAATGCGTCACAGGAATATATCGGCTAGGCATTTGAATAAACATAATTTTGAAAGTTTAAACTGTGATTGAATTATTAATTTCTCCTCTCGTGAATCCTATTTTGTGCCAAAGCACCGTTATTATTTGGATTCAGAAAACGCGCTTTACCTTTCATTTCACCATAAGTATATACGTTCTAGCAAATATATATCAATTTGATGTATAATCCTGAAAAACGACTAATAATTAAATTATTTAATTATTTTGTATTCATTTTTATATATAGTCAATGAATAACAGTCTCAATCGTGTAAATTATAGAGTGAAATTTTATAGATCTTTATATATATATATGACCGATTTCATCTTAAATCATGCGGGCCGACAGCACCTATCTCTCCGAATCAGCTCAAATTATAGTATATTATTCTACTCGGAAAATAAGCGTATACGTATTTTTTGATTTTTCGATAGCATCAAAATTGCATGTGTTATGCTTTTTTCAAAAATGACTCCTCAAATTTCGTTTCTCAAAAATCGAAAACTTTTTTCTTTTTAAATCGTTCTAATTCGTCTTTTTATGGATATTTGAAAATAATTCTGTACATATTCGATGCTGTTAGTGATACTCTTTCGATCTGCCAAGTTCAAAAATTTTTTTCAAAAAATCAAGGATGATATGGCATTTTTTATAAACAATGAAAAATGCTTTTTTCTCAAAAAAAAACATCTTTTTTTTTACTCAATTTTTTTTTATAGATAGCTAGTCTCAATACCTATATGGTCATATACATGACATTTGGAATATTTTTGTTTTTTAAGAGATATAAACGAAATAAGAAAAAATTTTTATGTTCCCCCATAGCACTGTCGTGCAAGAAAAAATCCTATGTATTTTTCCCTTTTTTGTGATTTTTAGACATTTTATTGCTTTTTCTAACTTTCCTGCTAACACGATTCTTTGAGTTGATTTTCTTCTTCTTCTGTTTCTCTTTATTTAACAATTTTGTTAAAGAATGCAGAGCAGTTCGACCTGTAAAAGATTTTTTCTTTTTACCTACATTTACTTTCCATACATGGGTTTTCTGAATGCCGTTATATTTAGGAGCCTTAAGCCAATCTTTTATTTTAATTTGTCTAAAAACTTCAATATCTTCTTTTGGTAGTAAGATTAGTTTAATATTATTAGTATAAGATTGAACTTTTGTTACAAAAGCATTGGCATCTTGTATTGATTCAATATGACTGTTCTGAAGATTATGTCTAGTTGCATAGTGTTTGACTAGTCCGCCAATACCATCACATGCACCTTTCCCGTGACCTGTAGCTGAAAACAACCATTTTTTATTGATGGAAGCATTTTTCATTTCATACAATTGAAATCGATTTTTAAAGTGGCTTGCTGCTCCATCTGTTATAATCGATATTTGATCTATTAAATCGGTTGAATCATTTTTCATCGAATCAATTATTTTTTCCATTGCTAACAAGGCATGGGCAGAATCGTGTTTTCTATCATCACTGATGACAGCAAAAGTTTTTGTTAGTTTTCCTTGATAACAAACTGCTGTGAAAATAGAGACCTGTTGATTAACCCAGTGAGTACCTTGAATAGGGTTACTGTGAATCACTGCCCAATTTTCAGCAAAATCACCATGCAGTACTAGATGACCTGAGTTAGCTGCAGCCATTTCTTTCTCTTCTTTTATAGATTTTCTTTGTATATTTTTAATATTTAAATGAACGCTTGTTTTGACTGTCCAAGAAGAAAGATCGCTAAAAAAATTGGAGATTGTTAATCTTTTCTTCACAAGATGGCCATTTTCCCACATAGCAAAAACAATCTCCTCATGTTCATTAGTTGTCTTTAATCCAAACCAACTTAGGTTGATATTTTCAGAACCTGGGCATAAAGTACATTCTTGAAAAAGACACTTATCGGACAAATTGGAGCAAACAATTGCCGATAAAAGTGTAGAATGAACTCTATCGAGGTCTGAATGTTTGCCTCCTAGGAAATTATTTAGACTATTAACGTATACATCAAAATTTGCACAGTAAATGCACAGACACACTTCCTTCGACGGGCTCAACATAACAAACTTGGGTTTTAAAGTATAAAACTTTGTTATACCGATTTTTATGTCTGGGTTTTCTTGTTTGAATAGTTTACACGCCTCTTTTAAACTGCGTGTCAAATAACGTTTTATTTTTTCTTTCTTTTTTTCCATTTTGTTGAATAGTCACATCACATTTATTAGGGCTTTGACGTGTACAGTTAAAGTCATCGTTTAGAAAATATTCCATGGCAATTTTTGTAGACTTTTCGTCCAATGGATGACCAGTATACGCGTTAGGTTCAGAATATATTCCCTTAGTTGTTACAAGCATTCTTGCTTTGTCAATCATATAAACAGTTACTTCGGGAAATGCTGATAAAATACTAGATTTTGTTAATGACGAAAGAAGCAACGTTAAAATTCTAATTTTCTCATTGATACTGTCACAATTGTCAAGCGCTACTCGCAAGTTATTGAGCCATTCATTGCAGAAGCATTGAGTCAAATCATCATGTGATTCATCAATGCAAACATTGTATGCTTCTGACAATTTTGAGTTAGTTGCAGATGAGAATGAAGATACTAGTTCTGATTTTTTTCTAATAATGTATCTTTGTACAGATGAATCATCAATACCTCTCTTCCTTTTAAGTGGCGAAACATTACCAAAAGAACTTGAAATTAAGGTTTCGTTTAAATGTCTCAATCCGCTCTGGGGTGCTAGCTCGAAAATCATGGTCTTCAGTATCACTGTCCAAGTCAGTATAATTGTCTGAATGAATCGCATCAATTATTTCCTTTGGTTCAATATTTTTAACGCGTTCATAACAATTGAAGCATACATAATCCGAACTCTGCACTGCTTTGTTAGGAAAACTTTGTCGAAGAAGTTCTGCTAAATTCTCCAATTTTCTAAATTTAACAGTGGCATCATATACGTTTTTTTTGCGTGATCCAAAAAAGTTTGGACACTTGCACCTCTTTGTTGAATAAATTTCAGCCATAATTCAAGAGAAATCTTAGTATGTATAAGTAATACTATATGTATTAAGATAACTAGACCGGGTTCCTTAAATAAGCTAAAATAACTAACATTATCTACGTGATAGCAAAAGATGAGTTTTAGCCACCTTGCGGAGAATTCTAATACCATGCGTTATACTCCTTTATGGTGTACACACACACATATATAAATAATCGTACACGTATTCGCCTAATGCACAGATTCTTGCTCTGCTATATACGTATAATCATTATACTTAGGGGTACATAAAATTTTTTTCTTATTTCGTTTATATCTCTTAAAAAACTAAAATATTCCAAATGTCATGTATATGACCATATAGGTATTGAGACTAGATATCTATAAAAAAAAAATTGAGTCAAAAAAAAGATGGCTTTTTTGAGAAAAAAGCATTTTTCATTGTTTATAAAAAATGCCACATCATCCTTGATTTTTTGTAAAAAAATTTTTGAACTTGGCAGATCGAAAGAGTATCAACAGCATCGAATATGTACAGAATTATTTTCAAATATCCATAAAAAGACGAATTAGAACGATTTAAAAAGAAAAAAGTTTTCGATTTTTGAGAAACGAAATTTGAGGAGTCATTTTTGAAAAAAGCATAACACATGCTATTTTGATGCTATTGAAAAATCAAAAAATACGTATACGCTTATTTTCCGAGTAGAATAATATACTATAATTTGAGCAGATTCGGAGAGATAAGTGCTGTCGGCCTGCATGATTTGAGATGAAATCGGTATATATATATATATATATATATATATATATATATATATATATATATATATATATATATATATATATATATATATTTCGACCTTATTAGTTTGAAATGCATTCAGAAATATCATTATGTAATTTTGCAGGAATATAGCTGTAATATCTTATAACTGAGTATGCCACATAATATCACAGAATATTTCGCATATATTTCAGTGTGATGTGTAACAGTGTAATATTATACAAATATTTCGGCAGTACTAATGTGAGATACTTTGAGAAATATCATTCTGTGAACTTGCACAAATATTACTATAATATTTCCATGTGGTATGTCACATAACAATATTACTGGATATTTCGCGTATGTATCAATGTGATCTGTCATAGTGAAATATTATTGCAACATTACTGTGGCATGCATCGAGAAATGCCATCCTGTAAACTTGTAATAATATTTATGTAATATTGCAATGTGATATGTCATATAACAATATTGCAGTTATGAACTACGTATATTACGATGTGATTTATCATAATGTAATATTGTTGAATTACTGCAGTAATCTTGCTTCGTAATTTATTAGCGCGCAGTTACAAGAATATCATTGCAATATTACAATGTGATATATCGTAATATAATATTATATTACGATATATCACATTGTAATATTGCAATAATATTCTCGTAACACTTAAAAATCATACTGGAATATCACATAAATGTAGCTGCAATATATCAACTTAGCCGCAATACGACAGCAACCTTGAAATTTCTATGACATTCCTGCAATATTGGGTGCTATGTGGGTATTATCTTTAATTCAAGAAATAAAATACATTTTACATCTATTTTATGTCATTAGTTCACGTTGAATCTTTCCGATTTTCAAAAATACTGAGATATACGAAATGATAAATCAACATAAAAAGCATATTAAAAAATAATATTATGTTTAATATTAATTTTCATGATTTATTATGATTATAAATGTCATATAAATTTCGAAGAATTTATTAGAAAGTGATATTAGTATCTTTTTTAAAAATTTGTGTATTCATTTTAAAATTATAATAATAAATTTAAATAGTAATTACAAATTATAAGATTATTTTGATTTAAATGTGTATTATTTGAGGTATGATACCGTAGGTAATATACTTTTACCACCCTGCTTATCACAATATAATAGCCATATATATTTATCAAAATTAAAGCTATATGGTATTTGAAATATACAGATATATAGCGTTGTCAGTAATTGAAACATTTATAGGGTACTCATAACATATTCAATACTGCTCCATCATATAAATTGTGTTGATACAGGGTGTTCAGAAGGAAAGGGTAAAGTCAATAATCCAACAACCCAATAGTCCAATAACCCAATAACCTAATAACTCTACAATCCAACTTTATTTTTTGGGTTATTGGGTTGAGTTATAGAGAAATACCGCAAATATGGTAAAATTTGAAAAGGAGATTAGATGAAGCTGAGGTGGGGGAGGGGTCTCCTAGATTCTCGAAACGACGGCAGCGGTGGCGCTATATTTTTATGATATAAAGAAATAAACGCCTACGTTAGAGGGTGGAAGGTCACTAAAATCTTACAGATTATTAAGATACAGGGCGGGGTTCAAAAAAGCCAAAAATTATCTTACGAACGTAATGTACAGCCCCTCTTCATTTAAAGAAAAACTGAAAGTAGTTGATATTTTATCTGTAAAGTAATTTGCATATCTTACTAATCATAAAATCATATATAAACGTCTGTTTAAAAATTAATAATTCTTAATACATTTTTAATTTTTGTATACATTTGTGATCCCAATCGATATAACTTTTGTAATGTATTTTTTTGTAATTTTGTATTGTACATTATCTTAATTATAGTTGAAGTATAAATTATATCATCAATAATGTTAATCGGTCATTAATAATTTCTTCGCGTGAGAGATTCAAGAGATCATTTTAATATATATATATATATATATATATATATTATTTTCATTTTCTATTGTTATAGATAATACGCAAAAGCTTCAAAACTATTGCTACTTTTAATGCATTTTTTTACTCGTCTCTCTAATTGATAAGGAAAATAAAAAAAAGTTTGTAGCCAAAATGCGTATAATAGTTTGAAAAAAGAAGATAAACAATTAAGGTTTAAGGGAAGATTAGAACCGAACGAACTCTTTCATCTCGGACATTTAACCTTTTCGCTACTTAAATTTCAACGGCAACGTACGCACGTACGTATACGTTATAAAACTGAAGCTGTCTATGTGTTTCAAACTGTAGTAAAGCTCATAATTTCATTATTAAGGTGATGTTAAGCCCCCTGCTACCGGTAAATGCCGGGACCTATTTTTCTCGTGTTTTTCAATTTTGAGAAAATATCTGTGTGGAAAGTTATTGTTTTTGATTAGGACAACAACGTTACATAGAGATATTTACTCAAAATTGAAAATTAAATGGAAAAAGTGGGTCCTCGTAATAATCGGTGACGGGTGAGTTTAGCATCACCATAAGGTAGTTTGGTCATTTTTAATTGACCATTAGAAAAAAAAATTATATAAAAAGATTGTAAATATTCTATAATTTAAATAATATAGCATATTAAAGAAGAGTACTTAATAAAAAGGAAAAAAATTATTTCTACTTGTATAATAGAATTCACTTTATTTTTTAAGCAATTTTAATATTTCGGTGCTCATTTTCTTCTTTAAACATTTTTCTATAAATTCACAGTTTAAAAATTATAAATTTTTTTTATCCTGAAGGAGAAAAGAGTATTAGTTTATATATAAAATTATTTTCTATGCAATAACTTATAAACAACTAGTCTATTCTCGTGAAAGTTAAATTAATATATAATTTCTTTATCGGTGAATTTATAGACAAATGTTTAAAGAAGAAAATAAGCACCGAAATATTAAAATTGATCGAACAATATAGAATATTCTATTGTATAAGTAGATATTTTTTAAATTAACAATATTTAGGCTTCTGAAGTCACGATTTTGTTTAAATAATTTTTTTCAATTTCATTAAGTATTCTTCTTTAATATGCTATATTATTTAAATTATAGAATCTTTACAAGCTTTTTATATAAATTTTTTTCTCTAATGGTTAAGGGGAGACCCAAGTTAAATTTTAGTCTAGTGATAGTTAATCAGCACGGGGACAAATTCAATGGATTTATATGTAGTTTTCCACGAGGAATTCGATAGCGCACTCAATAAAGAATAAAAAAAATCTTTTCCACCATTTTGAAAAAAATTACTTGGTTTTTGATATTTAATTTTTGATTCATTGCACATTCGCCATAATCCATACGTTTAGTTGTACAAAATCATCCCAGGAACCTGTAAAAAGAATTTCAGCCCGAAAGTTGAAAAAATGTGGCGCCTGATACATTGGTGGCGCCGACTCCGGTTGGTATTGACCTGGTATTAGTATGCATCTAATTATTGTTATTAGTATGAACCGCAAATTCCTCTTATGCGGACGACGATTTCATTTTTACAATTGAACTTTTTTAATATACAACTTTATTCTACAGAGAATACTCGAATACGACGTAAACGATGTTGCCTTCAAAACATAGAAAATGTTACTCATAATATGAATAATGACATGCGACCTCTTATATGCATTGTGTAAATTATTATTGATTGATTCCTGTCGTTATATTATAGGTTTATTTGTAAAATTTTTATATTTTTCTAACGAGTCATCGGTCGATTCGTGCACGGTTTCGAATTAAATAAAATATTAAAATTATGAAAGCAATGATAATAATATTAATAATAATAATAATATATCTCTTATTATTGTTATCATTCTGATGACTAGTATAATAATCCCTCATCATCATAACTTCATTATGTAATACTATGTGAATATTTCAAACGCGAAAAAGTGAATTTCAAAGTAAAACAAATGAAAAAGAAAACCATTCGAGGAACATATTGATTTACTGAAACTTTCGCGTTTTCGTGAACAGTCATTTAGGTTATCCATGGAAAAAAGTGTTGAAAAATCGCAAATGGCTCCTCCGAAAAAGAAAAACAAATTTTTTCGTGACCTTGTCGCTAAAAGATGGAAAGCAGAAGAAGTCGAGGGATGCCAATCAGGTGGATGATAACAAGAAGGCAAGAAGGTAGCAGATATACCGGAGGATGTAGGAAATGCCGAAGACATTTCAAACACCTCAGTGGAAAAGACGATGTGTATCCACAAGAAATTCGATCTGCTGTCTGAAAAGAGCTCCGACGGTATAGAATATAAACATGAACGTAGATATATCTTATTAAATTTCGGAGAGTTACTGCCATTATTGACAAATGCAAAATGTGCCGATTGCGGAGAGCCTGCTCTTAGATTTACATTATCTGATGAGCGACATGGTTTCGCACATAAAATCGTTCTAAATTGCGATCATTGCAAGATAAGGGGCTTACAAACTCAGAAATCCGAAGTCTATTATGCATCTAAACAAGTTGAAAACGGTAGATCGACAAGACCAGGATTCGACGAAAATTTAAGTTTGAGCTCCGCGTTTAGTGATATTGCCAAGGACTATGCCGGTATCGAATAATTTTCGATGATCATTGGTTGCAGCCATTGTCGGAAACAGCGTTAGATGGATATTCGAAATTACTTGAGGTAGCGACGAGAAATCGACTCAAATAATTTTAGACAAGTGTCGAATTATTGTAAAACAAGCTTATGAAAAACTGGTTCTCGAGGATCAATCGAGTGGTATCGAAAGGGCCAAGGAAAGACAACATCTAACCGACAAAGATTCCGAAAGAAACAGTTAGTGTCATGATACAGAGACGGAGAATTCGACACATCTGGATAAAACAGTTCCTGAAAATCGAGCCAAGATTGTTGAAGATCATGAAAAGGAAGATGAACCGAAAGATGAATGTGTAAATGCCGGTGTAAGCTATGATGTTTCTTGACCCACGCGCGGTTACAAGTCAAAACATGGTTTTGGGAGTGTTATTGATTCGTTGTCAGGATTTGTTATTGGTTTTTAAGTAGTATCAAAATTCTCTCATGCGTGTGCTCAGACCATAAAAGATTTGGGCGAAGATTCTCCTGAGTTCTTCTTTTGGTTCCAAGGGCATGCAAAAGTTTGCCCAATGAATCACTCAGGATCCTCTAGCGCTATAGAAACATCGGCAGCTGAGATTATATGGAAACGCTCAATGGATTATGGTTTCCGGTTGATGACGATGCTTTCAGACCCAGATGCTAAGACGTTCAACCACCTCTGTAGTCTAAATATTTATGGCTCTGAATATCTGCTTACAAAAGAAGAATGCATCAACTACGTAGGAAAAAGGTGAAATTCATTTTTCTATAATTTATGTAAAATTGATAGACATTCAAACTTAAATTTTCGTCGAATCCTGGTCTTGTCGATCTACCGTTTTCAACTTGTTTAGATGTATAATAGACTTCGGATTTCTGAGTTTGTAAGCCCCTTATCTTGCAATGATCGCAATTTAGAACGATTTTATGTGCGAAACCATGTCGCTCATCAGATAATGTAAATCTAAGAGCAGGCTCTCCGCAATCGGCACATTTTGCATTTGTCAATAATGGCAGTAACTCTCCGAAATTTAATAAGATATATCTACGTTCATGTTTATATTCTATACCGTCGGAGCTCTTTTCAGACAGCAGATCGAATTTCTTGTGGATACGCATCGTCTTTTCCACTGAGGTGTTTGAAATGTCTTCGGCATTTCCTACATCCTCCGGTATATCTGCTACCTTCTTGCCTTCTTGTTCTCATCCACCTGATTGGCATCCCTCGACTTCTTCTGCTTTCCATCTTTTAGCGACAAGGTCACGAAAAAATTTGTTTTTCTTTTTCGGAGGAGCCATTTGCGATTTTTCAACACTTTTTTCCATGGATAACCTAAATGACTGTTCACGAAAACGCGAAAGTTTTTTGAAATTCACTTTTTCGCGTTTGAAATATTCACATACGAGTATTACATAATGAAGTTATGATGATGAGGGATTATTATACTAGTCATCAGAATGATAACAATAATAAGAGATATATTATTATTATTATTATTATTATCATTGCTTTCATCATTATAATATTTTATTAAATTCG